>CAWUFW010012373.1:0-546604 GCA_963921515.1 Calotriton arnoldi | reverse complement strand
AGTTTTAAAGATTTCTTCAGTAATGAAAGTTTTCTTTCAGGAAACAGTTGGGCAGAGTTTCACCTTCTTCTTTATTGTAGGTTAGAAGTGTAAAAGAGATGTATATATTTGATGTTTATATAGTGTTTATTTAATTGGTTGCTTTATGTTATTGGTGTATTTTAAAATGTGAGTATTTGATTGGTTGAAGTTAATTGTTTTTATTGTTTTGGCTGTTTGTTTCCATGTAAGGGAAACGCTAATTAAGAAACTGTTAGTAGAAAGTAATTATTTTTTAGTTTTGCTTTTTTAAAATATTTTAAACATTGTTTTTAATGTGAAATGATGCAAGCATTATATATTTTACAGCTTTTATTTTATTACTGTAATTGTTTGTTTAGAGAAAAAATGTAGTTTTATATATTGATGTGTTTGCAAATTATTTTATTATGTTGTTTAAGTGTTTTATATTGTTTTATAATGTGAATTTATATTTGGTGCTAAAGATATATTTAATTGAGCAGTTTTTCTATAGTCGATATTTTTAAAAAGTCGATAATATTGATGTCTATATTTTGGTATTCGATATTTTTGTTATTTTGTATGTTATTTAAATTTAAACGATATTTAATGTAACGATATTTTGCATTTCGATATTGTGGTGTACGATATTTTTTATATACGATATTGTGTACTCGATATTTTTGTATTTTTATAAATACGTATTGGTAGTCGATATTATTGTAGTCGATATTATGACGCTGATATTTTGTATATTCGATATTTTTGTTGTCGATATTATGTCAGTGATCCATTTTAAAAGAACCACAGACTCATTTTAAGGTTAGAATATAATTTTTAACTAAACTCTTTTTGCAAATAAGTAAAATTCTTTATTAAGCAAAGCATTTAGAAATAAACATCAGTAAATCAAATAAGTAAAGTTAAAAAATGAGATTTTTATATTACCCTCAGTCATGAGGCGATGACAAGAAAAATTCACCAAAGCATATGAACCGCAGATCACTGGATATTTATTTATTTAAGAGTTTTTTATATCGCTGGCCAGACCCGAGGGTATCGGAGCGCTTTACAACTTATGTGTCAAGGAAATCACACAGTAACGCAATAGTATTGAGGAAATCACATAGTAGCAGGGTAGTATACATAATGGTATAGTGGTTCATGGCGCTTCGGAGGTATGGGTGTGCTGTACCGCATTAAGGCGAGGAAGTCTGATGGAGTCATAGCGGTGTGCACGTTGGCTCAAGCCAGCCTCCTTTAGGGATGGGGGGGTGAGGTAGGTGTCCAGTGGCTTGTCGGAGGTAGATGTCTTGATGACAGAGAATCTGGCATCTGCCCGGTTCCGGCTAGTGTGCTCCGTCGGGAGCGATCGATACGGGGGCGGACGTTTGAGAAAGAGGTCTTTGAGCTGCATTTTAAATTTTGGGAAGGATGGGGTAGTTCTGATGTGGACTGGGATGGAATTCCAGATTTTGGGCGCACTTCCAGAAAAGGAGCGGGCTGCAGTTTTTTGTTTTCGGCGGGATGAGGAGAAGCGTATTGGAGCTCCTGAGGGTCCTTGTCTGGCCGGCCTTCTTAAGTTTGGAGGCCAGGTAGGCAGGTTTCCCGGTGTGCAGGGCTTTGTGCGTGAGGCAGGCAGTTCTGAAGTTGGCACGCATTTCGACAGGGAGCCATTTTAGCCATTTTAGCTCTTTGAGTGCAGGTGATATGTGATCGTATTTCTTTGCTCCTGTGATCATTCTGGCTGCTGCATTGAGTGTTGATCTGAGGGGAGCTAAGTGGCATTTAGCTGTACCTGTGAGGGCTGCATTCCCATAGTCTAGTCTGGACAGCACTAGTGCTTGAGTAGCTTGTTTGAGGTCCTTGGGCGGGATGTAGGGTTTTATTTTGTTGAGTAATTTCAGGTTGAGGAAGGCGCTTTTTGCAGAGATTTTGATGTGCTTGGCCATGTCTAGTTTTGGATCAAGAGTGATTCCCAGCGATTTTACAGAGTCAGCCAGGGTGATATTGCCATTGAGGGCGTCAATGGCTTTCAGCCATTCTGTGATTTGGGGGTTCTCTTTTTTGTTAGAGATGAGGAGGAATTCCGTTTTGTCTTGGTTGAGTTTCAGGTGGTTAAGGGATAGCCAATGTTGGACTTCTCTAAGAGTGTCATTAAGTCTTTGGATGTCATCGATGGAGGAGGTTTCGAGATAGATCTGGGTGTCGTCTGCATATAGGTGGAAGGGGATTTTGTTTTTTTTGAGTATGGTGGTGAGGGGTTCCATATAGATGTTGAGAAGTTGAGGGGAAAGAACTGATCCTTGTGGGACACCTCTGTTGACGGGGTGTAGGTCCGACGAGAAGTTTTTGATTTTTATTCTTTGTGTGCGGTTCTGGAGAAAGGAGGAGAACCACTGTAGGACCGTCTCTTCTGCACCTAGCCTATTTTGAAGTACTTTGATGAGTAGCTTGTGGTCAACCGTGTCAAAGGCTGCTGATAGGTCTAGAAGTATGAGTAGGCAGCATCGGTCCGTGTCTAGTGACTTGTGGATGTCGTCTATGATTGCTGTCTCTGTACTGAAGCCTTGTCGGAAGCCCGATTGGTGGGGGTCCAGGAGGTTGATGTTGTCCATGTGTTGGGTCAATTGTCGGAGAACACACCTTTCCAGGGTTTTGGATAGGAGAGGAAGATTGGAGACGGTCTGAGGTTATTCAAGTCGTTAGTGTCCAAGCCAGTTTTTTTTAGAAGTGGTGTGACTTGGCCGACTTTGAGGCAGTCTGGAATGGTTCCGGTTCTCAGGGAGCGGTTTATGATCTTGCTCCAGAGCGGGGCTAAGGAGAGTTTAAGTGTTTTAGCCAGTTGAGTGGGTATAGGATCGAGGACGTGAGAAGAGGGTTTGGAGGTGGAGATTAGTTTGACTATCACCGATTCAGAGATAGGGTTGAAGGATTTCCAGAGTTTTGGTGGGTGATTGGGTACCAAAATATCTGTCCTTGGGGCCAGGCTCCTGTGAGTGGGGCTGCGGTTGACATCCAAGGAGAGCTCTATCTTGGTGATTTTGTCGTTGAAGAAGCTGGCGAAGTTATCGCACCGGTCTTTGGAGGCCACCAACGAGGAAGGGGGGGGGCTTGGAAGTCTGTTGCCTGATGAGGTTGAAGAGTTCCTTGGGCCTGTTTTTTGCGTTGTCGAGAGCAGTGCAGAAGAAGGAGGTTTTTTTGTTAATTATGTGTTTTTTGTACTTCCTGCGAGTTGATTTGAGTTGCTCGCGGAGGATTGAGGTTGGGTTGTTCCGCCATCGTCTTTCTGTGGCCCTGAGGAGTCTCCTTTCGGAGTTTATGTCCGTGTTGAACCAGGATCTGGATGGAATGTTTCTGGCTCTTTTTAGTTTCAGGGGGGCTAGTTGGTCCAGAAAGGAAGTCATGGTTGCGTTATAGTGAGAGGTGAGTTCTGTTGTGGAGAGATCATCCGTGGAGCTGGGAAGAAGAGATCTCATCTTTTCCTCCAGGATTGCCAGGGGATCTGAGTTAGGTTTCTAGTCCATTGGGGGGGGGGGTCCAGCATGGGGGGTTTGCATAGGATCGGTTGGCTGATGCGGAATAAGATGAGGTGGTGATCCGACCAGTCAACGGGCAGGATGCGGTCGATACAGATTGTGTTGCGTTGAGCAATAATGGCATCCAGGATAGATCCTTTGTCGTGTGTTTCTTCAGAGCAGTGTAGGATAAGGTTGTTGTTGATTAGGAGATCGTTCAGGGATTGGATTAGCGGGTTGTTTTCCTCATTCCAGTGTAGGTTGAGGTCACCTAGGATTAGATAGTTCGAGTCTCGGAGTGAGCAGTAGGTAATCAGATCTGACAGGTGTTCCCCGAATGCTGTGGTGTTGCCAGGCGGATGGTAGAGGAGGTGGCAGAGTAGAGATTTGTTGTCTTTTGTCTTAATGTTGGCAGATAGGCATTCAAATGTATTGTATTTGAAGGTGTCTGTTTCTGTCACGTAGATGTTGACCTTGTGTAGGATTGCTATGCCCCTCCTCGTTGATCCTTTCTGTCTTTGTTTATGAGTTCATAGCCCGGGGGCACAAGCATGTCCAGGCTTGGGGACGAGAATTCGTTTAGCCAGGTTTCAGTGATGAAGGTGATGTCTATATCATGGGTGAGGATTGTTTCCGCCAGCTCAGTTGCATGTTTGGTGGCTGATCTGCAGTTAATGAGCATGCATTTGGTGGAGGTCTCCTCATTTTTGTGTATCTTGATTAAGGGATCCCCGGGAATATTAATGAGGAAGGCAGGGGGTCTTAAGTGTCTTGGAGGGGGGCGGTCTCTTCTGAATCCCGTGATAACCTCGATCTTGGATTCTGGGGTGGCAGAGGTAGGAGTGTCATAGGAGGCGGCGAGCTCCATCGCTTCACTTGGAGACATATCCGCAGTTGTTCTTTTGGGTCTCTGTGATTTGTTTGAGAGGCGGGTTGAGATCCAGCTGGGATATAAAGCTTTGGGGGGCTGTTGATGTCTGGCGAAAGGAAAAGCGGGAGTCGAGAGAGGGAGTTGGCTAGGCTCTCTGAGTGTGGAGAAGCTTAGTAAGATTGTGTTAGGACCTAGTATTACAGTTTCTAGCTGGCTTTCCAGCAGAGCGAGACGTTGCGTCGTTTCCTCGACGGGGGGGGGTGAGGGTGGTTAATGCAGGGTCCTCCCGCAGGGGAGAGAGCTTGTCGTTGATATATTTGCTTTTGGCGTTCCTGGTGTCGGTGTTGGCTTTGTGTGAGGCCGTGGGCAAGGGGCATTGGGGATCGCGTGGTGGATCCTTCGTCCTCTTGCGTGTGGAGAGAGGTGTGTGGTTAGGTATCGTAGATAGCGGGTTGTTGGCGCTAGTTGTTGGTTGGGTGCGGTGTAGTGGGGAGGGAGGGGGTAGGTGGCGATTGAGCAGGGGATGCGGGGCATCCTTGGCGTCGTACCTCATGTGTGTGTTGGAGAGGAAGAGTGTATTGTGCGTGTTTTGTGCGAGGTGGGCGGAGGGGAGGTGGTTCAGGGGGAGAGGATGGCGGGGTTGACGGAGGGAGTGGGATTAGTTTGAGGGGTCTCTTAGCGGGTTAGTCTGTCCAGGGAAGGAGAGTAGGTCGGGTGTGTGCGGTGTGGGTGTGAGGGGCGTTACGTAGTGCAGGGAAGAGGGTGTCGAATGCTTCTAGGTTGTCGTTATTGGCTTGGACCAAAACTGTGCCGTTGTGGTAGATGGTTGCAGAGATGTTGCCCTTACGCCTAGTGTGGTTGGGTATAGAAAACGTTAGCTTGCAGCTGTATGGAGTGTTGGATAGGACTCCCAAACTGACTGACTGTCCCGCTAACCTCCTCGGACGCACCTCCCGGGGCAGTTTTCCCGCAACGATCTCGTTCCTTCTCAATCAAAGTTCAAAGTCCAAAAATGACAGAGTCTCTCTCAGCATCACGTCAAAAAAATGAAAAGCAAGTTTTTTAACAACGTCAGAGCAGACCCTCTTATACCCTAATTTCTGGCTCTCTACATGTAATAGTTGCAAACTTTCAGGGCAAGAATCACACTAATTGGTCCATTTTGGAGGGGTGGTGATGGTCACCTCATCGCCCTCCTTGTTCGATCCGGTTTAGGACAATAAAGCACACAATAAGTTCCGTGCTCAAAGTAGTTCCATTTGTTAATTTTTCTTTGTATCAAATCCAATGGTCACACATTATTTCATCCCATGTCGTTTGTCCTTATCCATTCTTTCTCATGCATTCTATGCTAAATTCTTGGCAGTCATTCAGTGGCAGGTCAAACTGTCCTTGACATCTCAAACTCCGGGCACAGGCCGCATACACGTGATTGAAATCTTTTGTTGCTCATGCGTAGTGATCATTCATTCTCTGCGCGCGCATCTCATCCTTTGCGACGGCCATTTTGGAAGCATGGCCTAGCAGGCCCGAACGGAGCTATTGTAAGAACAAACACAACAGTAATTAAAACATGGAAATTAAGCCTTTCTGTTTACCACCCGCCAATCTAAAGACCCGTGTTAGGTATTACCTAGCAGAAGCGACATTTAAAGCCATTTTACTTACCACCTGCATTCTTTGCCACAGTACAACTTATTATGCAACATAAATCATGCAATTTCTCACTAATTACTACTTAAGTCACAATTTTTGTTAGTTAGCTTTACATTTGTAAATGAATTAGTTTTCTTCATGCATGTTAGCAGATTGCCCGCGTGTAATGTTTAACAAAAATGTATTGGTTGGTTAGTTCATGCAATTTTCAAACGGTTAGTACTATTAAAATTATGAGGTCCTTAATTTCCAAGGGGTACAAATTATTTTTGTTTCCCCTGCTCCATCAATTTCCCCATTTGGTGATTTTTAACATCACCACAAAAACCTATCTCTGCCAAATTTATCAGATAAATGTTTCTTGTCCACTTGCATTTGTTAATCTAGACAATCGTGTTCTTTTCATCTTGTTTCTTAGACCTTTTGTACATATTTTCCTTAAACTCTTCTAATTTAATTTCTCCCATTTCTCGTTCTCTTTCTTTGTTTTTCTCATTTTCTCTTTTTACTTTAGTTTGTCTTTTTCTTCTTTTAACACACACATATGCTAATCTCAATAATAGTATTATTATTACTACTAAAGTCACTGGAATTAGTACTTTTCCGATTAGTGAACTACCTATCTCAGCGAACCATTTTCTTATTGAGGAAAAACTCTTACCAAGTTTCTCCCAACCACCTTCAACCTCCAGTGGGACACTTTCTTTATGCAACTCTGTAATGTTCTTTATATACTTCTGTATATTTTGACTTTTATCTGGAATGTAAGTGCAACAATGTTGAACTTTCAGCATTCCACAGACTCCACCCTCTTTTGCCAAAAGAATGTCAAGGGCAAGTCGATTCTGCATTACCATAGCTCTTATGGCAATCATTTCAGTATTTATCATCAAGAATCCTCCAGCAGTATTCATTGATAAACGATCTACCACTGTAGACAATTTCCGAATCTTATATGCATTCAAAGATACACCCACTGCTGGTATCAATGCTCCAAAAATGTCACCTATTATCTCTGAGAAGCTTTCCCTTCTCCTACGGTTTAATGGTGTACCCATTTCGTGAATTCCTTTCGTTCCCCTTTCCACGTGAAAAATCTTTGGAAAGACTAGGCCTAGATAGCATAATCCGTACCAATGGTCCGGCAACCTATAGTATGCTCTGTTTCCACAAATATAATAGATCCCTGGAAATACTGGATCTTTTCCTCCTTTGAATCCCCATCCCCCTAGAATCTTGTATGTATCTCGGCACTCACTAGAACCCACGAAATAGTTATCATACCTGGTATTCTCTCTACTAATACATAATTTTCCCTGTTGGGACCAATCCAAATTCATAGCAGCATTAGTTTCACTTTTGTCTTGACCTTCTTCCTCATTCGCCCAAGATGGGGTTTCTGTCTTTTCTTCAGTTGCCTTTCTTTGAAACTTAACCCTTCTATCTTCTACCATGTCAAAGAAAACCTTTTCTTCTTTTCTTAACCTACAAGTTAGGTTATGTCTAAATACATTTTCTAATGTTAGTTCTTTTGTTTCTAAGAAAAATTCTCCAAAAGTCTTTGCATATTTCAGTCTATTTAGCTCAGGAACTATGGGAATTTGAGCAAAAACAGTATTTATGTCAGTATAGTAATATTCTAATTTACCTGTTTTGTAAAACAAACTAGCTAAAACGCTACATGTTATTCCATACGTTAAAGGAAGATGATGATATGTCACTCCTTCTGTTACAGATGCAGGTAATTGCATACATACATAACAATCTTGGACATCCATCATCTCCACATATTCATATAAAAGTTTTGTGAAGACATTCTTGGAGAAATCAGTTATTGACCTAACCTTATGAAATTCAGTACTATCTATCAGTGTTGCAGTGTTCTTTATGTTAGCTATTCTGTCATTATTTGTGTCATTTATGAACGCAGATGTACTTTCTACTGCTAACCTTAGTGGGATTACTATTGTTAAAATGAACCAAACGAACATCAGAAACCCTGTACAATAGAAACACATTTTACACCATCCACGTAAGAACCTACATCTAAATCCTCTACTCTCGGTGTCTACCATGTTGAAATACTATTTTGTTATATGTACAGAAGTGTGCTCCCACACCTCAAATGACTTAGTGTTGATTTGGCAGCAACTACTTCTGCTGCACTCTTTCGGTTTTCTCAGAAACTTTCTTTGTCTCAATCGGTTTTTGTGTCACATCCGGTTTTCCTTTTCTGTCTTTCAAGATTGCTTTGGTTCACTTTCACCTATTTGTTCACAGTCTTTGTCTGGGTTTTCGTGACTGCTGTCCACTTCTTTGATGTCAGACAGTGCTATGTATACCCATTCAGGCGACTTGTACTTCAAGTTAGGTCTTTTCACTCTTTTAGGTCTCTGTAATTTTCTTTTTATTCGTCCTTCCTTGTCTCTCTTGGCTTGTTATTTTGTTTACTTGTTCTGCAGTATCTTTGTTCAAATTTATTATCTTATATCTCAGCTTCTTAACTTTGTTGGGCCAATTGTCTCCTTTTCTTGGCCTTTTCAGTTCACTTTCTTTTTCTTCTCGTTCTAGTCTCCAAGTCCTCTTTCTTGGACCTATTCTTTGTCTTTTCTCGTCTTCACTTTCTTCAGATTCTGCTTCAGATCTCACGTCACTTCCTCTAATCTTAAATTTTATAATTTCAGCTTCTTCATCTGAATCTAAACCTCCTCATGGTTCTTCCACTTGTTCTTCGGAGTCTCCTTCTCCTAACTCAGCTTCTTCATTTGAATCTAATTCTCCTCGTGTTTCTTCCGCATTTACCTCAATCTCCCTATCTGAATCTGAACTTTCTTGAGTTAATTCTACAATTTCTGGTGGAATTCTTCCATAACTTGTACTTGGCTGTTCACCATCACTGTCTATTTGTTCAGTTTCTCCTGTTTCAGTATCAGTTCTTTTGTTCTCTGGTTCTTCTGTTTGCTTTTCTCTGCACTCAGGTTGGTCTGTTTCAGATGCTGAACTGCTATCTGATACTTCCAGATGTCGACTTACAGGTCGATCTTCAAGATCTGGAACTCTTGTTTCAGTCTCTGCTTCAGACTCTGAACTGGTGGCTGATATCTCCAGATGTCGACTTACAGGTCGAGCTTCAGGATCTGGAACTCTGATTGTATGGCTGGCATGAATCCAGTTTTTCACACCTGCACACTTTACTGCAGTCGTTGTCACCAGAATCACTTGATGTGGCTTATCCCAACGCGGAACCAAGCAATTTCTTCTTCTGTGAACTTTTATGCGGACCCAATCTCCTGGACTCAGATCATGAGCTGGTTTTCTTTCAAGAGTGGTCGCATCTGGTCCAACCTGATGAAACACAGAATGCACCACATCAGCTAATCCTTTGCAATAGTCCAGTAGGAGATCATCAGTTATAGTCAGTAATTTGTTCACAGGTACATGTGCTTGTCTCATTGCTCGTCCCATTATTATCTCGTGGGGACTTAAACCTGTCTTTCTGTCAGGTATGCTTCTTATGCTCATTAGCACTAATGGCAAGGCATCGGGCCATTTGAGTCCTGTTGCTTGACACATTTTCCCCAATCTATTCTTTATGGTGCCATTTACTTGCTCCACCACTCCAGAAGCCTCTGGTCTGTAGGCACAATGCAGCTTTTGTTTAATATCCAGTGCTTCACATATCAGTTGGATAATTTCATTTTGGAAATGTGTTCCTCTATCCGTCTCTATTGTTACTGGAAAACCAAATCCAGGAATTAATTCTCTCAACAGGAGCTTTGCTACAGTAACTCCATCATTTCTTCTAGTCGGATAGGCTTCCACCCAACGAGAAAACAAACAAACAACTACCAAAACATATGGGGGGCGTGGCTTGACAGCATGGCCGGCTAGACGTGTTTCTGCGCCGCTCCTGCCCCAACACCGTAAATCCTTAATAATCCTGGCACTAAAGTGACTCGCATAGCGCAAAACGATAATGGAACCCTCCCCTGACCCCAAGGAGCCCAGCGAACTGCGGGGAAACGGGCCCGCGATTGCACAGCGCTGAAGACGACGGCGACCGATCTGGAAGAACCCCGGTCGTCACAATGGCGGCCATCGAGCAGATCTCGGAGGGGAGCGCGGTCGGACAGTGGTGAGGCCCCTGGGCCGCGGTGAGTCCGACCGCAAGCTCTCGATAACTTCCACGGCCCCAGGAGGGGGGAAAAACAGCAGAAGGAACGCACCGCTGTAGGCGGCCGGCTGGCTGGGCTCCGACGACCGGGAGCGGAATCTACGCGAGCCCGCGGCAGTGCGGCCTACAGGGGTCCCGACCGGGGAGGCCGGGTCGCGGAGAGGGAACCGCCTGGAGACCGAAGCGGCCCGGTGAGTTGCCGGAGGCCTGAACTTGCTGCTGAGAGGCGGGGGTGCACAGACCCAGAAGGCCACTACGAACCCCGGAACAGCGGTGGGCCCCAAACTGAGGTCGCGGTGGGGCCCCGGTGAATCCTGAGTCAGACACGGGGGCAGTCCAGCCGACACAGAGCCAGCAACAATTGCTCAATAGCTGAGAGACTCTCCATATGATAACGAAGCCGGAGGCCGGGAGACTAAGCCTCAGTGTGACCGGATGGCAGGACTGCACCGGGCCACGAAGACAGCTAAGGGGCGGTATCGGGGGCTGCAGTTCCATAGCGTCGATAAAGAGCACCCCCCCTGCGGCCAGTGAGCCACGGCAAGGAAGTGGGCCTGGGGAGTGATGTGACGAACTGGGGGCAAGTGGCGCCAGAGAACGACCCCGACTAACGGCTGGGGAGGCCTACCTGGTATAGTCGACGCAAAGGCCATAGTGAACGGCCTGAGATACTCATTGGACCCGGACGGAGGGGGCCACCAGTCGGCACACTAGGGCGGCCAGACCGACTATGGGGAAGGACCGACCCCTAAGAGGTGCCCAAGCCAATAAAATTATGCAATATACGGTCCCGGGGCCGACGGCGGTGGACCGCCTTGGAGCTGATACGGAGCGGGGGGCCAACCCCGACGCGGCAGCTCGCGACAAGGCCGACATCTTGGCAGCGATTCGTGATTCCAGGGTGGCGCTGGAAACAAAAATGGACGGTATGGCCATGGACATCAACCATCTGCGCCTGGATCTCCGGAAGGTGGCGGATAGGGTGACCACCACGGAAGGGGACCTGCATACTGTACAGACGGAGGTCAGACAACTACGGGAGACGGTGGCGGCGCTCCAGGGCCATACGGCCCGGCTGGAAGAAAGGGCGGAAGATGCAGAAGGGCGGTCCAGAAGGAATAATCTTTGCTTTTTAGGGTTTCCAGAAAAGGCGGAGGGGCCGGCGGCGGACCTATTTCTGGAAGATTGGATTGGCACATCGTTCCCGAGCCTTAGGCTCTCCAACCTGTTTGCAGTGGAAAGGGCGCATAGATCTCTTGGGCCGCCGCCGAGACCGGGAGCCCCGCCCAGAGCCTTGATTGCCCGACTGTTCAATTTTAGGGACCGGGACATGATCCTGCAACAATGGCCCACCTCAATTTGAGAACCAAGACATCCATATCTATCCAGACTATACCAAAAAGGTGCAGGAACTACGGAATGACTTCTTGAGCGTTAAACGGCGGATGCGGAGCCACGACATCAAGTACAGCCTGCTGTTTCCGGCCCGGCTCCGAGTACAACATGCCGACAAGGTCTACTTCTTTGGCAACTCAGAAGAGGCAGCTGAATGGATGGACGCGTTGGGCTTGGCCGGCCAAGACCAAAACCAGGGCTGGCGAGAGCAGAGACGCCGGAGTAATCGACAGCGGACCCAGCAACGACGAGAAGGAGACAGCACCAACGAGACCGAGATTTGGCGGATGGAGGACGTATCGTGGTGGGACCAGATGGCACTCTCCTGGCAGATCGGGAGGCGATCCCAACGCAGAACCAGTATTCTCCGCTCTGTTTGGTGCAGGAAACACAATCGGAGGCGGGCAGCGCCGCCGGCCCGGTTGTAGAGGGCTCCGGTAATGAGTGAGTGATGGACCTCACACTAAGACCGGGAGGGTCTGGGACACAGACACTGTGAGTACCTGTTTTGACCCGTCGGGCGCCTGACTTTCTTAAGAGCCTCGTGTGCGAGGACACGGCGCCCAGTGACATTGAGGGGGAGAGGGTTTTTGATATAATTGGTAAAAATCAGAGGAGGGTACACTATTTTGCCTAACTGTTGTTTAGACTTGCCGGCGGTAGAGTGCCGAGGCGGCCTGGCTAGACCTTTGGTCGGGCGGGGCTGCACGGTACCAGTCAGTCGGCTGATTTACAGAGTTTAGGAAGGGGGATAGCCAAGTGGGGAGAGCACACCCACTTGTAATTGTTATTTTACGTTGAGGGGGTGCTCTAAAGGGTGGGTGTAGCTTTGGGGCGGGGTTCAGAGTCCTCGGACCCGGACCGGGTTGCGGGAATGAAGGGCTACCGCCTGTGGGTGGAGGGAGTTGGGGTTTCGTGTTATGGGGTTGGTTGGGGTGCTGCCGGGTCTGTTCTAGGTCGCAATACAAGGGATCGAAGTAGTCTACCCTTAGAGGGGCCACGCTATATTTCTCCTGGGGGGTCTCACATAATAGTCAGAGGGCAGAGATGCCAACAACAATCCACTTATGCCAGGTGATTCACAGACATACAAATTGATCACATGGAATGTTCGTGGGCTCAACAATGTGATCAAACGAATCCGGGTGGCATCCTACCTCAGACGGTATGGAGTAAGTATAGCCCTGCTCCAGGAGACGCACTTGTGGGGAGATTGTCTTAAATATGTTCAACGCCGATGGAGGGGTCAGTTTTTTGCAACATCCTACTCGGGGTTTGCTAGGGGAGCGTTGATCTGGGTGGCACCGGGGGTCCCCTTTAAGGCTTTACACACTATACGAGATCATGAAGGGAGATTTGTAATGGTGGAGGGGACACTGGATGGACGCAGCATATGCTTGGTAAACGTGTATGCCCCGAATACTGACGACGGGGGTTTTTGAGCCGAGTGATGGGGCAACTCGATCTCGACCCGGACACAGAACTGATTGTGGCGGGTGATTTTAACTGCGCCCTTGATGGGGAGCTCGACAGACAACCCCCAAAACTAGATGCCAAACCTAGAGTCAGGGAAGCGATGGGCCAAATGATACACAATCATGGCCTGTTGGATATATGGCGACACCATAATCCTGGTCGTCGAGTATACTCGTGCCACACACCTGCTGCCAATACCCATAGTAGGCTTGATTACTTTTTCATTCAAAAGGCTACGGTGCATCGGATAACGGAGACGCTCTATCTGGCCCGCTATCTGTCTGACCACTCCCCGTTATTAATTACCTACTCGCTGGACCGACCGAGATCTAAAGTACCGCTTTGGAGGCTCAATATTGAAGCTTTCGGTGATCCGATCTATAAAGGCGCTATAGCAAAAGGGTTGGATGATTACTTGGAACTCAACTGGGGTTCAGCAGGCACCAGGGCGACCGAATGGGACGCAATGAAGGTGGTAATACGGGGGATCTGCATGTCCACAGAGGTGGGGGTTAAAAGAGCACTGGAGCGCGATCTGCGTCGGCAGGAGGAGCGCTTAGCGGCATTGGAGAAAGAAATGCCCACCAACGGTGGGAGGTCGACTGAATGGGCCACCGTGCGGCGACAGATAGGGGACATATGGGACTCGCTCGGCAGATTTACTAGAACGGAAAGTAGACGTCGCTGGTATACAGAAGGAGATAAGGCGGGGCGGCTGTTGGCGCGCCTGATCAGGACGGAGACTCAGCCCCATCCGATTATGGCCCTCAAAAATGACTCAGGACAGGTGGTATATACTCAACATGCGATCAATAACGTATTCCTGACCCATCTACGAAAAATATACGCCAAGCCCCAATCCCCAGAGACCCTCGTGGGTATGGAGACCTATCTTGCAGGGGTGGACCTCCCTCGCATAGACATAGACAACCAGGAAGCCCTCGGAGGCCCCTTTAGTGGGGAGGAAATTCGGGCGGCGATCGCCCTCCTGAAGACTGCGAAGTCTCCTGGGTTGGACGGTATAACTGCCGAACTCTATAAAGAGAGAGGCGGAGTCCTGGTCCCCAGGCTATTAGATATTCTGGGCGAGGCAGAGGAACGCGGTAGGCTCCCAGATTCCATGCGGGAGGCGCTGATTGTGATGATCCCCAAACCAGGGAAGGATCCCCTCCTCCCCGGCTCATATCGGCCCATTTCAATGTTAAACGTAGACCTTAAAATTATCAGTCAGGTGTTGGCGTGTCGGCTCCTTCCCCATCTTCAGCGGCTGGTCCATGAGGACCAATCCGGGTTTATACCGGGCCGGAATACGCTGCGTAACATCCGCCGCCTCGCGCATATTATGCACTCATTAGAGGGACGGGCCCAACAGAGCGCCTTGGTGTTCCTAGATGTCGAACAAGCGTTCGACTCGGTCGGTTGGGACTATCTATGGCGGGTACTTTTAAAAATGGGTCTGGGGGAGGGGTTTGTAAAGTGGATTAAACTACTCTATACTTATCCAACGGCAAGAGTTCGCACGGGGCGATACGTGTCGGAGGCGATCGCTATAGGGAGGGGGACGCGGCAGGGTTGTCCGCTCTCCCCCTTGCTGTTCGCCCTGGCAATGGAGCCCTTGGCTTGCCACCTGCGTGAGGTCCTCAGGGGACGAGGCATACAGGTTGGCGATTCGGAACATGTCGTTTCATTATATGCCGATGATGCACTAATATACCTGAGACAGCCGACCCGGTCATTGCCAACACTGATGACTGCGCTGGCACAGTTCGCTGCTGCCTCCGGTCTTTCCATCAACAAGTCCAAATCGCAACTGTATGCGATTGGCCCGGAGTGCAACTGGGAGGGGTCACAACACCCAGTACTGGAGCTTCCGTGGGCAGGGGACGTTATCCGCTATCTGGGGATATGGATTGGTAGGAATGAGGCGGTTTTTTACCAGCACAATATGGGAAGGATAATTAGAGGTCTGCAGGGCAGCATTGCCTTTTGGAACACGCTCAAACTCTCCCTAATGGGGAAGATTGCCTTAATTAAGATGGTGGTCTTACCTCGCTGCCTCTATACCATGCAGGGCTCCTTCTTCGAACTTCCACACCGGGTATTTAAGGAGATAGAGGCCCTGCTGGTCCTGTTGTTGTGGAATGGGAAGAGATGTAGGGTAAGTCTAGAGGTCATGAAACGTGGATGGGGCAAAGGGGGTTTAGAGATCCCCGATCTCGAACTATATTATTTTGCATCCCAATTGCAACATACCATAGCCTGGTTGGATACGGATCCTCGTGGGAGAGGTCCCTGCTGGCAGGTACATACGGGGACCGACAGCTAGGAGCGCTTCTGTGGCGGGCTAAAGGACATAGGGAACAGGGTCCTTCATTGGTGCGGCTTGGGGCAGCAATATGGAACCGGGTGATACGCAGAGTGATCCGGGAAAGGCCGTTTGCCCCGGAGGCGGACTTTTGGCTGATGCCGCCCTTTGCGCAAATAGACCAGGTAATGTCCACGGAGGCCTGGAAGGCTGGGGGCTGCCTAATGTTGTCTGACCTTTACCCGGACAATAAATTTATCACCTACCGGGAGGCGGTGACCACCTTTGGACTGGGAGCAGGGCAGTTTCTGCAATACGCTAAAATAGCGGCAACGGCGTGACAATTATGGCCCACGTTCCCTGAGGCTCCGGGGTGGTCCCAAACCCTGATCACTATGATCACCATGGCTGGGGGGAGAAGACTTGTTACTCACCTCTACAGGGCGCTTAGAGATGATAGGCAGACTAGCCCCCTCAAAATAGAAGACAAATGGCAGCAGGTGTGTCCGCAGGAGATCACAGCACCGGAATGGGGAAAAATACACGAGAATGTGCGGAAGGTGTCGGTAAGCAACCGCTTCAAACAAATTCAGTATAACATAATACATATGACATACCTCTCACCTCGAAGGCTGCAGGCCATTGATAATTCCAGGGATTCCCGCTGCCCTCGATGTCGCTCTGATCAGGCAGACTTTCTACACATGGTATGGATCTGCCCAACGATCCAGATATACTGGGTGGCAGTCCTTGCGGTTCTGAATAAGATAACAGGGTGGACAATAGACCTGGACCCAAGGGCTTGCCTCTTGGGCTTGATACCTCGGGATCCTAAACGGAAGACAAGTAGACGGTTCCTGGTCTTGGGCCTGGTTATAGCCCAACGGCGTATAACGATACACTGGCTAACCCAGCAGGGGCCGCTATTAGCGAAGTGGAGGACAGATCTCAGGGAGTGGGCAGCAGCAGAGGAGGGGCACATACGGAGCACCAGGAGAGATGATAAATTACCCGAGGTGCTACTGGCATGGGGAGTGATGATGCAAGAGATAGAAGGACAAAACACACAACTCACACCGGAAGGTTCGGGCGAGGCGTCTTCCACGGAGGGGGTGGCCACAGGACGACGAGGGGAAACACAAGGTGTCCCCACATGATCACTATGCTGTATATATCATCAGTTACCTAGACCCGACAGAGGGGGGGAGGGCACTGGGGTGGGGGGGATGGGGGGGAGGAGGGGAGGGGTTTAACACAGTTCAAGTTATGTTTACATATGTAAAGAATACAAAGCGAAGAAAACTAGGATCGAGGAATCTCCAAGGTTGTCAACATAGATTTAATGTCTGCAATGTATTACATCACCTCGGCTGAGGTGGACAAACTCTGTAATTATTTTACATGCGAGCTGCTGATTTGGAGCAATAACTCAATAAAGAAATATTTAAAAAACAAAAAACTACCAAAACATACCTTAATCTGTTACTCAGGGGCATTTCAATAAAATCTAGTTGCATTCTGGTAAATGGACCTCCTTCTCGTCCTATTGTTCCTAGGCTCACCACTGTTTTCCTTCCAGGATTTAGCTGTTGGCAAATAAGGCATCTTTGGCAAAGACTTTCAGCTATAGCCCTAAATTTTGGGTTGTACCAAGTTTGTTTGAAAAGTCTGATCATAGCATCTCTACCTATGTGTGCTTGTCCATGGTACATCCGTGCCATGTTAGAGATCATGCTATCAGGCATAACCGGTCTTTCATCCCTGTACACCCAAACTCCATCTTCCTCTCTCTGCCTGCAACCTGCTTTTATCCAAATGTCTTTTTCCTCCTCACTTGCCTCTTCTTGCAAATCCCTCACTTCTTCCCAAGTTTCAGCTGAGTTAGTAAACAGCAAGGGACATGAAACATTTTCTTTCTCCCTTCTTCGATTCAATGAAGTCTTGTTTCTGGCATAATATTGGGCTATTTCGTCGGCAAACTTATTACCCACTGAAATGTAATCCGATCCATTTTTATGAGCGACACATTTTACTACTGCAATCTGTTTAGGCAGCTGTATCGCCTCAAGCAACTTCTTCATAAATTCACCATTTCTAATAAGAGATCCCGAGGAAGTCAGGAATCCCCTCTGGGACCAGATTTGTCCAAAATCATGGACCACTCCAAAGCCATACTGGCTATCCGTGATCACAGTGATTCGGACATTCTTTCCCAGTATGCATGCTCGAATCAGAGCAATCAGCTCAGAGACCTGGGCTGAACATATTCCTCTCAAACAAGATGCTTCCATTATGGATTCCACCGTACATACAGCATATGCAGCACTTAATACTCCTTCATTCGTTCTCAGACACGACCCATCCACAAACATTACATAATCTGATTCTTTCAGAGGTTCATCCCTAATGTCAGGGCGGGGCTTTGTGCAAAATTCAAGCACGTCCAGACAGTTATGATCAACGTCATCTTTTACTTCTGGATTTACTGCATCTGGCAATGAAGTGGAAGGATTCACACTTGTGCATCTTACAATCGTCACATTTCCTGCACCCAAGATCACTTTTTCATACCTAGTCAGCCGACAATGGGGTCGATTCCGATCTCGGCCGGTAGGGCTCCGAATCGGATTCGGCTTTACCGGATCCGATTCGGACGCCCTGTTTCCGACCGAGTCGGACGTGCGTCCGGGCGAGTGAGTACGATGCGAACGTACGTGAAATCGCCGACCGACTCGTTCGCGGGACCCAACCGCTCCGACCGACTCGCATGGACACGACTCGCACCGCGCAATGGAGACGTTCCCCGGCCGGGTAAGTACGATGCACACCGCGAGCAGTCCGACCAACTCGCGCCGTCCGGCTCGAAAGTGCAGTTGGAGCCGCACTTTGGGGGTCCGTGTCGGACCCCCCTGTACGCCTAGCCGTGCGAGTCGCACACAGGGGGGACCCATGGGTCCCCCTACCTGTGCATGTACGGCGTGACCCGCTTCGCCGCGTACCCGCTGTAGGGGGCGCCCTTGTTCGCCTCGCACCCATTGAGTCAATGGGAGCCCGCGTACGCGTTGTACGACCGGCTCCCATTGACTTCAATGGGAGTCCGACCGAATCGAGTCCGATAGCATGCGAACGCATCGTACTCGTTCAGTCGGACTGCTAGGGTCCGATTCGGTCGGAAATCTCTCCGGGTCCGGCTCGGTCCTGAATCGGAATCGGCCCCTATGTGTCATGAATTGGGTTTTTGTTCGAGTCAGAAGGATTTCCACCGAATGTGGGACATATACTCTCAATGGATATCCCATTACAATGCCTTCACTCTGTTCTAGACTCACACAAGTAGCAGCTACTGCTTTTAGACATCCAGGCAATGCTTTTGCTACTGGGTCCAAAACAGCTGAAAAGTAAGCTATTGGTCGTTTCATTCGTCCATGTCTTTGTACCAGAACTGAGCGTGCACATCGATTCTTTCACTACAATACAGTTCAAACTCTTTCTCATAATCTGGCATTCCAAATGCTGGTGCTTCACACAAACTTGTTCTCAAATCCTTGAAAGATTTCATTTCTTCATCATTCAATTCAATTGGATCTTTGACATCTTTCTTTGTCAATCGCTGTAAAGGTTTTGCAATCAATGAAAATCCACTTATCCACTGTCGGCAATAACCAACCATTCCAAGGAACATTCTCACCTCTCTTTGTGTCATTGGGGCTCTCATTCCTTTAATAATCCTTATTCTTTCTGTTGTCACTTTTCTCATCCCTTTTTCAATCTTATGACCTAGGTACTGTACTTCTTGCTGACAGAACTGTAGTTTGGATGGGGACACTTTGTGTCCTCCTTCTGCTAAATGATTCAGTAAAGCAATGGTGTCTGTCACACATGCTTCTCTGGTCTTTGATGCCACCAATAGGTCATCGATGTACTGAACCATCACAGATTTTTCAGCCATTTTTAAATCTTCCAGTGATTTCTTTAGAATATGATTAAATATAGAAGGACTTTCATTATACCCTTGAGGAATACGGCACCATGCCAAAATACGCTCTCCGAACCGGAACGCAAATAATGGCTGGCTGTCAGGGTGTAGTGGAATAGAAAAGAATGCATGGCACAAGTCAATGACTGTGTACCACTCTGCATCATGTGGAATTTGATACAGTATTACAGCAGGGTTTGGTACAATTGGGCAACAAGGAATAACAATCTTGTTTATTTTTCTCAAATCTTGAACTATTCTAAATGTTCCATTTGGCTTTTTCAGTCCCATTATAGGAGAATTATATGGGCTGCTCATTATTTCTTTCAGAATTCCTTGTTCAATCATCTTATTAATCACAGGTGTTATTCCCTCAATAATGTCTGGTGTCAATTTGTATTGCGGGGTGTTTTGGTAATTTGTTCCTTCTTTTACTGTAATTTTTCCAGGATCAACTCCTCTCATTAGTCCAACATCTTCCCCTGTGAAATCCCATACATCAAATCTGACAGTTTCTTTTAATTCATCATGGATTCTTTCTGCATCGAACACAGGAAATGTGTCATACAATCCTGGTTCTAGTTCTGTCATTGTTAACTTATACAGAACATCTTCATCTGGGGTTTGAAAAGCAATACCATCTGGAGAACAGTAGATGGTACAATTCATTTTACAAAGCATATCGCGTCCTAACAAATTTACAGGACTACAATCACATACCACAAAACGATGCATCTCTTTGAATGGACCTATTTCCACCTCTATTGGTTTGGTAAGAGGGGTTTTAATTTGCCTATTAGAAACACCTACAACTTGGATGTATTCTCCTGAGAGAGGAAGGTTTGGAATTTCCACTGACCTGACAGTAGAACGGGTAGCACCAGTGTCCACAAGGAAAGTAACATTTACACCATTCACCTTCCCATCCACAAATGGACCTGACTGATCTACCTCCAGAGTTGCGCCAAGCACGCACTCTTCTTCCTCTCCTTGGCACCGTCATAAACTTTCATCCGATTCATTTCCATCCTGCCATAACCAATACTGCGAAATTGCAGCTGCACGCTGCAACTTTGTTACCTGCTCTCCTCCGTAGAATCCTGTCTCTGTACTGTATCTCTGAGGATTTACACTCTTTGGAAGAGGTGGTTGCGGCACCTGACACTGTGGAGTAACTACCTGTGGCTGTTGTGGTTGCTGGTAACTCACCTCATTTTGCACCTGTGGATTCAATAATGTATTTTCTGTGTTAGTTTTCGGAGGTAATCTACACTCGTTTCTCCAGTGCCCTAATTTTCCGCAATTGTGGCATGGCCATTTCTTTTTAGCTTCTTCTATACTCATCTGACCTTTTCCTTTCCCAATATTTGGTTTAGACTTTGTCTGTCCTGCATCACTAGACTGATTATTTATTTGAGCTGCTTGTTTTTCTGCAACCTTTACTTGTGCCCACATTGCTTTTTCCTTGAGCTTACGCTGTCTACACTAAATATCATCACTGCAATATTTTGCATATCGCAATACTTCATCGACTGTGCTATTTTGCCAACACAACATATGCTGTTTAATCATTTCACTTATCTCAGGTCTTAACCCATATACAAATCTGTATACAAAATGACTCATGTCCTTTTCACTCAGATTCTCGTATCCACTATACTGTTTAAAGAGTAAGACCAAAAGCAGTCTTTCATAGTACGCATGTACAGATTCTTTACTCTCCTGAGTTGTTCTATCAATCTTTACCCAATCTGTCTCTTTTGGTGGAATTTTATTTTTCAGAAACGTGATTGCCTGTTCATACTTTCTCATTACCTCTGGACCTGGCGCTCCTGTTTTTGCATCTCTAGGATATTCCTCCTTTGGCCAATCAATTGTAATTTTACATTCTGTCCATAAATCTGCAGGGACAACAATCTCAAATAATCCATCTAGATCCTCCCACAATACTTTTGAAACCTTTACAAACCGCTCTACCTGCCTATACCACTCTACAGGTTTTTCTCTCAATCTTGGAAAATCATTCGTAAATGACAATATATCTTGTCTGGACCATGGAACGTGTACATAACTTCCTCCTGGAGTTTCTCTCATAGGACACTCCATTACTGTTTGCTTTTTCTCATTTACTGGATAAGCCAATGATGCTTTATCTGTTGTTCCCTCCTTCCTTCTTATCCACCTACTTCTCCACTTGTCTATGTTACCCCATTTTCTCAGTAAAACAATTAATTCTTTTATCTGGGTTAATCGTCCTGAAGTGTTCAAATTTTCTATGTCTTTCTCACTGAAATCTACCCTGTACGGTTTCTGTAATCCTTTAATGTTCCCAAAATCCACTCCCAATTCATTCGCTGTTTCTTCTAATTTTTCATGCAAATTCTTAGCTCTCCAGGTAATGCTTTTACACATGAACATTAACTCCTCATCTTGATAGGACTTCAATCGATCTGAACCAATAGTTCCTAAAATCAATTCTTCCATATCTATTTTTAATCTGACCACATCCAAAAGTTGTGGTTCAGCATCTTTTTTCTGTAAACTCCTTACCCAATAGTTTAATTCTTCTGCAGTCGGACCCACAGGGGTCCTATTTAATTCTAACCAATTTGTACTTCTCTCTGGGGTTTCAGTTGCTGACTCAGCTCCCATAGGAGTCCTATTTATCTGACTCTCATTAATTGTCAAGTTTACAGGTGGACTTAATCTATATGGACAGGCAATATCTTCTTTCTCTCTATTCTCTGGAATTATTTCTTCTCTTACCCTGTGCATACTAGAATTTAATGGAATTATTAAGGAATGTTCATCTATCTTTTGATTTTCAAATACTGGGATTACTGGTCCAATAGTTACTAGCACAGTCACAGCTTCCATATTCTTTGTTAGTTCTCTTATCTTTTCAGTCAATTCTCTTGTAGTCCTAGCTAATTTATCTGTATTACCATTATCATGTCTCACAGTCTGTGGTGTTTCTAACTTATTAATTTGACTATTTATTTCGGACAATCGTTCAGGGCTTTGGTTTATCACAGTTCTCATTGGCGGAGCATTTGGTGTCACCACCGCAGAATCCTGTTGATATGGAGGGTTTTTTTTATTCAAAATGTCCTCCAGCAACTCATCCTCTGTGTCGCTACCTCCATACACACATCTCTCTGTTACTACATGCCTCTTTTTCACTGTGCACTTTTTCCCTGTAATTTCTTCAACTGTTCTTGCAGGAAACATACCATCTGTCATGTTAGCATACCGCCATCTTCTCATCCTGTCCTCATGATTCACTCCCCATACTCTTCCATGAACTAAACTATAATTCTTTGCACCTCTGTGCCTTTCCCTCTCATACATCTCGTCTTCCCATTCACCTAAAGCTTCAAACTGTGTCGGTCTAGGTCTCGGTTCAAGTTTCATAATTTTTTCTCTCAAATTTTGAAGTACTGCTGTACTAAATGAACCATTTTCTGGAAATGCCAATACTCCATCGCCTTTGGTGTATTTCACCCAATTTTCCAACCAAATGCAAGTATGATAGCCATATTTCAACATCATATGAGATGCTGGCGTTTTCAGCGGAGGAAGTACTTTTCCTTCCCTAGTTACAACCTTCTTATCTTTCTTAAAAAGTTCTTAACTTTTGTCAACCAAGACGGTTTCTCTCTCTCGTATTCATTATAATAAGGCATTTTCACTGTTTGTTTTGCCGAAGTGACTCACACAATCCTTCACTAAACTGCCTTTTCTACTGTTTGGTTATCTGAACCTATCCCAGCGCGTCTCACACCAACGCACCAATCAGAAAGCCTTTACGTCACTCTCACACTAACCTATCCCAGCGCGACTCACACCAACGCGCCAATCAGAAAACTCTTCGTTTTTCCCCCACTGCCCAATACCAGCGCGGTTCTTGATGACGTCAGCTCCACTCCTACTCCTGCTGACCCCTCCTTTACAAAATTTATCGGCACTTTTCTTAACTTGTCTTTTCGACTAAATTTATTAGTTACAACGTAAAACACATTTCCATTGTCTGTTTCTCTAAAACAAAAGGGATAGTTTATTCTTTCTTACAAGAATACCGTTTTGCTCGATAAGTGTAGCACTTCCCTCTACCTTACCCTTCTCTCAAGCAAGAGGTAAACTAGTTTCTCTGGGGATAAAACACATGTGGAGACTACACTGCTCCTGAGAATTAAGGCCAAAGTTTCACAAGAAAACCTGTTGCTATTTCATTCACCCATTATTCATACGTGAAAGTTCCCTATCATAACACAGTCCTGTGTTATCACCAATTTGAAATCAGACAATGCACAATTCCGTGTGACTTCTCTTGCCACACGTGTCCACTTCCTACTTCCCGGAAGCTTCAAACTTAAACTTACATATAACTTAGTACAAACTTAACATAAAGTGTTAGACATAAAGAATTAATAATCCATATTTAATAATCACCAAACTAATCTATAGTAACCATATCTTTGCTACCAAGAAATCTGATCCAGCGCGGCTAATATACATTTCTACTTAGGCTACCAATCCAAGAAAAACACCTACTCACAACCTAATGTCGGTGGGGCCCATGACACCGCTCACATACATTCATTCAATTTCTGGATTAAAACGCTAAGGAGAATGAGCTGCTGGACTAGCGGGATACCTTATAAAATGACAGAATAATATCTAAACATTATATACATTAACATTAAATTCTGTCAGTTCTAAACAGCAATGTACTCAGCTACTTTGGTCGATGGACCAACTAGTAGAATCAGTTGATGGTGATTAAGACCAGCTCAATCACAATTTAGAACTTACAACATTTTAATAAATCATTGATTTTATTTTAAAAGAACCACAGACTCATTTTAAGGTTAGAATATAATTTTTATCTAAACTCTTTTTGCAAATAAGTAACATTCTTTATTAAGCAAAGCATTTAGAAATAAACATCAGTAAATCAAATAAGTAAAGTTAAAAAATGAGATTTTTATATTACCCTCAGCCATGAGGCGATGACAAGAAAAAATCAGCAAAGCATATGAACCGCAGATCACTGGATATGACTCCCAAACTGACTGACTGTCCCGCTAACCTCCTCGGACGCACCTCCCGGGGCAGTTTTCCCGCAACGATCTCGTTCCTTCTCAATCAAAGTTCAAAGTCCAAAAATGACAGAGTCTCTCTCAGCATCACGTCGGAAAAATGAAAAGCAAGTTTTTTAACAACGTCAGAGCAGACCCTCTTATACCCTAATTTCTGGCTCTCTACATGTAATAGTTGCAAACTTTCGGGGCTAGAATCACGCTAATTGGTCCATTTTGGAGGGGTGGTGATGGTCACCTCATCGCCCTCCTTGTTCGATCCGGTTTAGGACAATAAAGCACACAATAAGTTCCGGGCCCAAAGTAGTTCCATTTGTTAATTTTTCTTTGTATCAAATCCAATGGTCACACATTATTTCATCCCATGTCGTTTGTCCTTATCCATTCTTTCTCATACATTCTATGCTAAATTCTTGGCAGTCATTCAGTGGCAGGTCAAACTGTCCTTGACATCTCAAACTCCGGGCACAGGCCGCATACACATGATTGTAATCTTTTGTTGCTCATGCGTAGTGATCATTCATTCTCTGCGCGCGCATCTCATCCTTTGCGACGGCCATTTTAGAAGCATGGCCTAGCAGGCCCGAACGGAGCTATTGTAAGAACAAACACAACAGTAATTAAAACATGGAAATTAAGCCTTTCTGTTTACCACCCGCCAATCTAAAGACTCGTGTTAGGTATTACCTAGCAGAAGTGACATTTAAAGCCATTTTACTTACCACCTGCATTCTTTGCCATAGTACAACTTATTATGCAACATAAATCATGCAATTTCACACTAATTACTACTTAAGTCACAATTTTTGTTAGTTAGCTTTACATTTGTAAATGAATTAGTTTTCTTCATGCATTTTAGCAGATTGCCCGCGCGTAATGTTTAACAAAAATGTATTGGTTGGTTAGTTCATGCAATTTTCAAACGGTTAGTACTATTAAAATTATGAGGTCATTAATTTCAAGGGGTACAAATTATTTTTGTTTCCCCTGCTCCATCACCTTGCTTTTGGAAGTGTGTACCGCCAGACTTTTTGGCGTAGGATGTTGTGTCAAAAAAATCAGGCCATCTGGCGCAGGCATGTGGCACCTGGCCACTTGCCTGTTGACCGATGGGCGAGAACAAGGCTAAGACCATGTTGCCCATTAATGTGTTGGTTAGGTCCTCATTAAATGGTAGTAAAGGTTCACATGGAGCCTGTCCAAGTTATAAAACCTCAATAAGCACATTTGTCTTAACTTAAAGGAAGTTATAAGTTCAACACCTCTGCTGCATGTCTTATCACCATAGCAAAAGAATCAGAGTCTTCTGTTGCTGGCCCTGTGAGTGGTGGGGGGGAAACCAACCCACTATCAGAGAAAGTGCCCAACCCACTGGCCTCCTGTAAATACATATATAAAATGTCATCAAAATGTGGGGGTACATTATCCCCATCAAATACATGTCTTTCTTCAAGGACTGAATGACTTTGATCAGAGTCAAAAAAGGTGGTGAAGCACTAGAGTGCAGCTCCATGGAGAAGGCAGGCTTTTGTCTGAATCTGATTGAATAGGGACTGGATTCTTTGGTGTGAATTCGGGATGCGACCTCGGTCGAGGTGAGTTCGGCTCACCCGAATCGGTAACAAGTCCTCCTCTGGCGCCGGTGTCATCGGAACTGTCGCTGATGCTCAAGGAACCAGCATGGATTTTGGCACTGGGGTGCAAGTCGGTTCCGAAGCCGGTGCAGAACCCGAGATGGATTTGAAAGGCACAGATATGCTGACTGTAACCCGAATGGAGGCTTCTGCGGATCCTTTTGGCCCGAAGGCATGCCAAAGGGAGCTGGAAGTCTGAGAAAGATTTGCAACATAGCCTCTCTAAATGCCTCAATCTGTTGCGACGTTGACGATCACCTGCGAAACTCAGAGTGCATCTGGAACAACTGCAGAATCAGCTCCTCAGAAGAAGTTTAGAAGTGAGGCAGTGTGGCACCTCGATGCCCTTGCAACTTTTCCAACGGGGTGTATAGCTACAGGATCACCCTAGGGTTCATGAGGGTGCATTCCTTCACGATTTGTAGTTGTGCCCTGAACCCAAACACCAAAGGCATATCTTCTGTGGGTTTGTCACAGACCTTAGTTTCTGACAGTCCATATAAAGTTTAAACCGTGTAGTCTTTAGAGGAGCCAAGGTTCCCTTGCACACTGGTAGTTTTAGTACAAAATTTGTTTTGAAGAAAAACACTAGTCAACAGATGAGACGACAAGGGATCAGAGTACAGGATCATTATACGAAGGCACAAAAAGAAAGGAATTCACGTTGACGTGCATGGGTGGCTCTTATATACAGATCAGTTTGTCACTTCCGGGGCAGAACTAAGTCAGTGCAGAGAAGCACAAAGCGACCTATCGGTGCACAGGAGCAATGGTGTTTAAAGCTTCCGAAGCCAGTCTGGCACATGGGGGTATTATAAAGGTGAGAAATCTGTTGTCGAAGTATCTATCAGAAAGGTTCTGTAGTAGCAGTAACAGGATGATGAGTGTTGGCTTCAGAGGGCTGCTTATTTCATGGTATGAACGCAGGGCAGCAATTACAGGCTTCAGGTCTGGGCAGGAAGTGGCTGAATGCTGTTAGAAAGGCTTTAGCTAAACATGGTATATTCTCTCCTCTTAGAGCAGTTCCCCCCACCCTTATCCTATTACAGCAGCAACAGTTTCTTTCACAGCCCTGGGGTAACAGCTCCAATCTTAAGCATGGAGACTGCCAAGATTCTGGTCAACTGTCCTAGCCTTTCTCCACACTGATGTGTAGCACTCAAAAGGGGAATACAAGATACCTGGAGAGTTCAGCTTACATCTAGTGTGGAAGCAGTTGGCCCAAATCAAATTGTCCAGTCACATACAAGGTTAGCCACAAAGCTTCGAGGAACCAATAAATTCAAAGTGCATTTCTGTTTCAGAATGGCAAATCTCCACGGCAGACGGTTTCAGGAGAAACAGTCCCCCTGACTAAGTGTACTGCACCTCACACATGCTCGCTCAAGCAGCACAAAGCAGTGGATGGGGGGAGGAGGGTAGGGCAGGCAGCCTGCTGCTGTAACAGACACATGGTATCCCTCTCCTTCCTTCAGGATGATTATTAAAGCCTGACTGCTGCATATGGCATTATGAAACATTCTAAAGGGAGTGGAGACATGAGAGAAACAGGACAGAAGGGGCACGTAGGGAGAGTAAAGGCAGCAGGTTCTGGCTACCACAGACTGTATGAAGCACCCTACATCCCTGGGAGTTCCCAAGCACTCTCAGACAAGCTACACATACAACCAGGAGGAATGAGGAGGCCCATTGTTACATGCCATGGAGAGTCAGCCAGTAGACACGTTTCCCAGCTGATGCACAGTACAAAGGCTTGCATCCCAGTACTGTATTCTGCTACCACCATCTGTTAGTAGTGCCATGGCCAGGTCATGGGAGCAGAAGCCAACTAAGTTGAAAGAAGCACTATTTTGATGGCTCACCTTCCCCATCTAGCACTTTATTGTCCAGCAAAATACCATGATCATAGACAGCAATTGCTAGGACATTTGTGACACAGATCTCCGGCACTAGGAAACATACTGGGTCCTCCAGAATGATAAAATGAGGCACAGGATGTCACATGGACAAGTGCCAGCGGCCAGGGTCTATACCGCCCCTCACCAAGAAAAGTACGATTGCAGCCAAAATGCTCAGGCTACTCACACAATTTAATGCAACTACACAGCTGTTGGAGGAAGGACTAGAATCTATTGTTGGATCTAGTCACTGACAAATCAGAGACTGCAGGTGGCCATGACAGATGCCTTCCCAGAGATTTACTGAGAGACCACACTCTACTAAATCTATGGCAGTAACCCGGTCAGAGCACAGGGAATACACATTTGCCTAATGCATCCAGGAACTTGCACGAGAGTAGACCACTCCCTTACTCTGGGCTCCTTGCTACCTGATGTCTTGTAATTCATATCATTAGCAAGAAGCATTTTTGAACACTCACAGACTTAACTAGAATTAGAACTGGGTCTTAATCTCCTCCCCATAAAAATGACAAATGAACACCATCAAAATTCAAATTTCCAGAAGAATAATGGAAATTACATTTGCTTCTGCAAATCTACCTGAAAGCCAATAAAGAATCCAGCAACAGTAGTCAAACGTAAGAGAACATGTTACTTGCCTTCAGTAACCACTTTCTGTTAAAGGCTCTATCACTTCAGATTTTTCACCTTTGAATATTCTCCAGGTATCAGACTAGAACTGGAAACCTTCCAGCAGTACCTCTGTATGCCTGAAGGTGACACCGTGCTGCTCCACAATGATGACGTTCTACTCCGGAAACGACGTGCAGAGCCTATTTAGGTGCCACTCCCGCACGCTGATGTCAGTTGCTTTCAAGAGTGTCCGCACCCCCAGAAACAGAGTCCCAAAATCAAATTGGTGTGACCAGTATGCAGATTCCTTATTAATGGATAGAGTCCAACCATAGAGCAGGGAGGATCCATGAGGAATCTGTGGCTAGACAGTGTCTAACAGAAAGAGTGTTACCGAAGGTATGTAACTTGCTCTTCTGATACAGACTTCTAGCTGCAGATTCCTCAGCTTTTGAATAGATACCATTTGGAGCTGGGTCTGTGGATGCACTCAAACCAGAAAGTCCTGCAGGACTGAGCAGGCAAAATGCCTCTCTCGGGAAACCTGACTGTCCAGATCATAGTGCTTTGTGAACGGAAGGATGGACACCCACGTAATTGCATCGCAAATATACAGGACAGGCACTCTGTATGCTAATACAGTGGTAGCAGCTTTGGCCCTAGTAGATTGAGCATAAAGCACTTCTGGAGGCTGCTTTTTAGCCAATGCTTTGCAAATCTTTATGCAGAGCATGATCCAGCAGGAGATGGTTCTTCACTGCACAGCATTGCCTTTTTTCGCATTAGAGAACACACAAAGGGCTGTTCATCCACCCAGTGTTCTTTGATACTATCTATATAAAAGCTCAGCATTCTCTTTGGGTCCAAGCAAGTCTCGCCTCATAGAATGCCGGCTAGATGATGTCTTGACCAACATGGAACGGCGTCACAACATTACCAAAGAAAGAAGCTCATGTCCGCAAAACCAGCTTGTCTGGAAAGAATGTAGTGTCCCGTGGGTTGGCAGCAAGTGCTTGAAGCTCAATCACATGCTGTGCCGATGTTATGGCAATGAGAAATACTGTCCTGAGGGTGAGATGCCACTAGGAGTAGCTGTGAAGAGTCTTGAAAGCAGTGCATATCAGAAATGTAAGCGCCAAGTTAATGTCCCACTGTGGCATGACAAAGGGAGAGGGAGGAAAACAAATGCTGTACACCCTTCAAAAAGCCCATAACAACTGGAGGCTTAAACAACAGGGGCTGATTTGGCAACCACAAAAAAGCTGAAAGGTACTATTTAACTGTATCTAGAGCAAAGCCTTGCTGGGCTAGGGACAAAAAATAACGAAATGTCAGATAACTTTGCCCGAACAGCGTCCATTGGCTGAGCATCGCACCTAGCTATAGATTTGTCCCAACGACAGGTGTATACAGTTTGTGTCGAGGGATGAATTGGCTGCCAAGAGGAGATACACACCTTCAGAGAAAAGTCGAAGGTGGTCAGCTGTCACTGCTCAATCTCCAAGCATGAAGTTGGAGATTGTGAAGGCCCGAGTGCAGATCCCTGCACTCCTGCTGTGACAGCACATCCTCCAGGAGGGGCAACCTGATTGGAGGGCAGATGCTCCTGAAGCCCAGGAGTTCTGGATACCATACTCTACGTGCCCAATCCGGAGCCAGTAGAATAACTTGGGCTCTGTTGATCCTGATCTTCTTGAGAACTCGGGGCTGGAATGGTATTGGCAGAAAGGCAGCCTAGAGTTCCCCTTGAGGAAGAACATGTCTCTGTGTGAGAGATGCTTGGAAACTCCATCACTCAGAAGTTGCACATTGTCGGTGGTGGCAAACAGATCGAGCCAAGGTTCATCCCATTTGCGGAAGAGACATTGGGCCACTAGTGATCCTCCAGGTGTCGATGGCTGAGCTTGTCTGCCCTGGCATTCAAGGATACTGCCAGGTGGTTCACCACCAGAAACATTCCTTGGTGTCCAGGCATTTCCAGAGGCACAGGGCCTTTTGACACAGGGTTCGTGATCCCATCCCGCCCTTTGCTTGTTGCGGTACCACATGGTGTTGGTGTTCTCCATGTACCAACCACTCTCTGATGAACGGACAGAAGGCTTTCAACCCAAGAGGATGGCTTTCAGCTCCAGAAGATTGGTATGGAGCTGGAACTCCGCTGGAGACCAGAGGCCTCTGATCTCCACCTCTCCCAGATAGCCACAGTAACCCAGAAGGAATGCATCAGTCACCACCATCAGCTCTGGGTGGGGAATGGAGAGCGGTCTGCTGCTGACCCTGTCGTGATCCAGTAACCACCACTGAAGATCTTTTGCTTTCTCCTCCAAAAACTGAACATGGTGGGAGAAGACCTCTTGATTTTGAGCCAACTGAAACTTCAGATCCCATGGCAGAGCTTACGTATGACACATGGCGTGCTCTACGAGCAGGATGCAGCAGTCCCAGCAGCATTAGAGTAGGTGACCCTGAAATACAGGACAAAATGTCCTGGACTACCGTTCCCGGAGGAAAGGCACAGAACTGAACTGTGTCCAGAATAACTCAGATGAAGGAGAGCGTTTGAGAAGGAGTCAGAAATGATGTTTTCACGTTGATAGTGAACCCCAAAGATGTCAGGAGGTTTGCTGTAGTCTGGGGGTAGTTCACTACTGCCTGGGGCAAGCCTGCCTTCAAAAGCTAGTTGTCGAGGTAGGGGAAGTCTGGCACACCAAAGGTGTGCTGCCACTGCCGCCATCACTTTCGTGAACACCTGAGGGGCACTGGTGAGAAAAAAGGGGAGCAGAACAAACTGGAAATGGTCATGTCCACCGCGAATGGCAGGAAGCGCTGATGGGCCTGCAGAACGCGTATATGGAAATAGGTGTCCTGCAGGTCCAACACTACCATCCAGTCTCCAGGGTCGAGGGTAGACAAGACTTGGGCCACAGTGAGCATTTTGAATTTCTTATGAATTGACATGCACAGGTCTAAAATAGGATGAAGTTCTCCATCCTGTTTGGTCACCAGAAAGTAGCAGGAATACCAACTGCATCCTACTTCAGGCATGGGCACTCTCTTAATAGCCCCTTTGGCCAAAGGGGCTTGTACTTCCTGCCAGAAAATAGAGAGATGGTCCTCTGTCCGTTTCTGGGTGGACAGAGGAATGTGTGGCAGCGAGAGATTGAAACCCACTAAACAATTTGCAGGATCTACCTGTCTGATGTTATGGCCTGCCAATCGTCGGATCTTGCCTCCTACCGGGTGGCAGTGCTCCACTAAGGCCACGCTAAGGGGGCTTAGCAGGTGGGGCAGGGGGTAGTGGATTGGGCAGCCCATTTACCTTGACCATTGGGGTGTTGGGCACCACTGCCTCAAGCGCAAAGCTGCCGGGTTCCTTGTGAATGTTGGGTTGACTGGCAGTATGTGGCACCTCTGTCGAAGCCGCAGAAGGAGCATTAGGGCTGATGAAGCTGGCGATGTGGGGCAGATAAACCCAGAGAGTGTGCCATGGCCCTGCTCTCCTTGAACTGCTCAAGAGCGGAGTCTGCCTTGTCCACAAGCAGGTGAGTCCTGTCGAACTGCATTTCAATGAGGGAAGTCTGGACATCACCTGAAAAAATGGTGGACCGCAGCCAAACGTGGGGGTGAATGGCAACACTGATGTCAATGGCTTTCCTGATGGAATTGGTGGTGTCCAAGCCACAATGAATTGTGAACTTGGACCATCATGTATAGCCTGGGTAAGGACAAGTCGGAGATCTTCAGGAACATCTGGGAGGACTTGAGTCACCGAATCCCTGAAGGTGTGGCTATAGTGCCCTAGCAGACAGCTGCCATTTACAGATTTTAGTGCAAAGCGGTAGACGAGAAGACTCTTTTACTGAATGTCTCCACCCGTTTTGACTCCCTACCCGGAGGGGGTGTGGGGGGAGTAGTTGGGAACATGTTAGTTTTTCTTGGATAGGGCGGTGGCATTGTGCACTCTGGCGATTGACCTGGGGGCCAGAGCAAGATTTAAGTCATGCCCCCAACAAACTGTCTGGAAGGGTCTCATTAAAAGGTAAGTGGAGGTTTGCCCCAGCTGAAGGACCTCAGTAAGAATATTGGTCTTGACCTCCAAAGTTGGGAGCTGGAGGACAAGGACTTCACCTACCCTACACATGACTATGGCATAGAAAGCTCTCCTCAAATGGAGAAAAGCACCCGGGCGAGGCCTTTAAGACCTGTATGAAGAATGTGAGTGACTGGATGGATGGCAACTGTTTGAAGTTGAACGCGTCTAAGACGGAGGTTATCATTTTTGGTAATAAACTCTCCCTCTGGACACCTGACTGGTGGCCACCAGTACTTGATGCGCTGCCTGTACCCTCCACTAAAACTAAGGATCTGGGCATCATCATTGACAAAGAACTCAAATTCAAGGACCAAGTCAGTAAAGTCACATCCATTTCCTTTTGTGCTATAAGATTAATCAACAAAATTAAGAAATACATACCAGAGGAACTTCTAAAAACAGTGACTCTGGCTTTGGTCCTCTCCCGTTTAGATTACTGCAATAGTCTCTATCTCACCATTAATTCAGGCCTGATTAACAGGCTTCAGATAGTACAAAACGCGGCAGCACGTCTCATCTTAAAAATCCCCAAAAATGTATCAGCGAAAGAAGCCATAAAAAAATTACACAGCTTCCAGTCAGGCAGAGATGCAAATTTAAAGTCCTATGACTGGCTTTTAAATCACTACATGACCAAGGACCAATACAATTCAGGAACAAACTAAAATGGTATGTCCCCAACAGAACCTTACGGTCAGGAATGGCCAGGAACATGGCAACCACCCCCTTCAAGAAGGCCACATGGGGAGGTAGGAGCCTTTTCAGATCAGCAGCAATGTTGTGGAATACATTACCCATTACCCTAAAAACAGCACCCTCCTTGATGAGCTTCAGGAAAGGTCTGAAAACGTGGCTTTTCACACAGACCACCTGAAGGAATTTACCTGATCACCGCCTGCACTATTGTTCCTTTTGTTCTCAGATTGTTTATAGTGCCAAGACGCCTCTGGGCATTAGTTGCGCTTTATAAATCTAATTTCAATTTCAAGGGCCGTACCGGGAGCTGAGAGGAGCCCCGACTCAGAGGAGGCATTAAGGCCACTAGCCTCTTATAACTTTATCACAGTGATTCTCCTCACGGTATGGTTGGCCAATCTCATCACCCTTGACGTAATTGCTATTCTAATCTGGGCCAAACAGGGAATGCATAGTATGTTTTCTTGTGTTTTGAAAGTTCAGGTGGAGGAAGCAGCTGCTCAGCCGAGGTGGGGACTGCCCACTGAAATATAGACCGGACTAGATAGACCGGACTAGACACCAAACCTTGGCAAGAAATACAGGCCCACATATTACATTATTACCAGAAAATACAGGAGAAGGATAGGGAAAAGCAGGAGCAAGCCCAAAGATACACCGCCAAATTGATCCAACAAAAATGGAAAAAGACAGGCCTCGAGGGGACGCGAACGTACAAATGGCACCAGTCTTAAAGGGAGCTCTGCCTCCGGACCCCAGGAGGTATCCACCCAGTCCTAGCAGCAGAGGTCAGGGAAAATGGCTACAGCCAGGCCTCAGAGTGCTACTAATGACACACACTGAGCCACATGGCCAACCGATGCCGCCTAACAACATATCACAAGCAGAAATTAATAGTCCCAGGACAGCCCCCACAGAATACCCATCCCCAAAACCAAGCCCAGAGCAACAGAAATGCATTGTACAGTCAGCCTCAAGAAAATCTGGCAACAGCCACTGTGCTGTTGCAGGGGCTGGCTGGTTGGCTGAGCACATGGCAACCACCGCAGCAGACAGGGAGCCCATCCCAACAAGGACTGGGGCCACAGCAGGGATGGGTGGCTGTCTGGGGTGGCAATGCCCTTGCAAAATTGCAGAATACAAACACGCAGTCAGTACAAAACCACCCCTCAACATGACATATCACTGCTTCCAGATACATTTCCTTATCTGCCTTCGCAACCAACTTTTAGGGCCGCCGTACTATATCAATCCGGAATTCACGCTCAAGTTCATCATCCAGGTGCCTGGGCCGCCCTCCGCTGTTGATCCCAGGGACAGAGCTGTCTGACCACACCCCTGTGGGTGAAGACAGTCTGACGAGGTAGCAGGGTGGCCCCCAACTGGTGCATGAAGACCGGCACCCAGGTCCAGTCATTCAAGTCCAGCCTTGAGCGAGCTATGCAAGTCTCACCAGCGTCAGGGTTTCCACCAAATGGAGGACCCCTTATATTTCCAAAACGAGGCAAACGCACCAGTGTCGGGAACCAGGTTTCCCACACATCAAGGACAAGGATGTCGTCAAAACTCCTAAGCAAGCAACCACACGACACCCTGCCAATAGGGAAAAATCCATTTACTCCATTAGCATTACCCACATCAAGCTGATTACGACGAGTACCAACAACACACCCGACTCTCATCGAAAACACAGCAAACAAGCACAATCCCAGTCTCTCCCCTACAGAACTATATAGGGCCCCCGATCGACTCCCCGACTAATTCCAGTATGCTATGTTAAAAGCAGCATCGCCCAAAACCATAGGTAAATGCCCAACGGAACCCGCACATAGAAGCCCCAAAGTAGCCCATAAACCCCAACCTTCTAGAAAGAGGGCCTAACCCAATCACCTAACTCCATTAGGGAGAACCTCATTACAAGCCACGTGCAGAGACTAAAGTGACATGCAAGCGACAATGGAGACATTGCCATTTACCACAAAACCCCTAAAAATGATTAAGCATCCACTTGCCCTCACAACATTGCACGCAGCACATGCAGGTCAAAAGGATACGTCTGCACCGTTAAAACACGCACACATACATTTGACAGAAGTAGCCCACAGAGGAAATTACTCTCCAAGGAGAGGGGGGGCTAAAGTACTCACAAAATAAGGCTAAAACAACTTACACTCACCATTCCCTAAAAAGTGCAATCACCTCCTTCCAATACCCCAATAGAAAGTTTTGCGCACAGTGAGGGTATAGAGTGTACCCCTAAAAAGAAGGCACTAGAATTTTCCAAAAACTGTCTAACAATGTGTTTTTTCCAAGCTAACCTACAACCACAGCTCTTATTCAACGGGTCTACAATCGAGCCGTGCGTGCACCATCGTTATAGGGGCCGCTGCCCCTTCAACTGAAGCTCCCAAAAGGACTTCAACAAGGCCAACAGCTCAAGAACACAGACTGCAAGTTGACTTTACAGACTTTTTTTGATAAAAAGGCTCTGTTTTGCACTGCACCAAGACAAGACGCCCCTGAGAGCCCAAACAAAAGACATCTCCCCTGAAGACCAACCCAAGACCTACGAATGTTTCCCAAGTTACGTATTTATGTATTCTTGTAAACTTACTGTTTAGCATAGGTGCACTCACACCCATCTAGAGCCAGAAATCTGCCTAGTTTCATGGAACCAACATTGACATTCTTGCAATGCTTGCGTAGGGACTTCTCCCACCTCACTTACACCTATGCTGAACCAAACACTAGCATTTCTCACTCACTACAAAGCGCACTCTTACACAACATATGGTATCAACACATGATTGCTGTGGGCACTCAAACCACAAACAGGTTGCACTACATATGTTCGCTCATACCCCATGCTGTAGGCGCAGACAGGCTTTACTTATTCCAAGAGCTAGCCCCTGAGAAAGCAAAATGCCTCATCCACCTGAACCTATGTAGGATTAGGGCCAAAAGACAACCCAAAAGAGCAGAACCCCACAGAGCAGTAGTAAACATCACCCGGTATGAGACCAACCCCACAGCACTGTACCTTTTTACTGAACCTAGTGACATTCAAACCGAGCTAGACAGGATGCGCAGAAGGGGCACTACAGCGGAGGACACTGTTTGGCCCCGAGACTTCGTAGAAAAGTGGTTCTTGGAGGTAGCAAGACCACTGCACAAATATGTCCTTTCCTGCCTCCATCTGCGGTCCCAGGGTGGCCCTTAACATATTTGGGGCCGCCTATTTTAGTGACAAGTAGAACAAAGATATGGAATTCCAGTGCAGGCCCATTCACCTCAACAACGACGCTAGGAGAAATGAGTCCCATGGGGGGGGGGTCAAATGCCAACACAGACACCCCATGCCAGGCAATCTGGGATACCGAGATTAATAGGTACACATGGCTGGAAGGGAAGGGGCAACCCCCAATTGTACCGAAACTTACACTGTATTCTTTGTGTCTCAGAGGCAAAGAAACCATATTGCTTGGATCAAATGGCAACTGCAATGCAATACTGTATATACTGGACCTGCAATAGGGCATCTCCACGTTGAAGGATATGTACTGGCATTTTGGCGAGCTTGCCTACACCCAGCTCGTCCCCGGATGGCGGGGCCTCTTCACCCTTGTGACCATACACACACATCAACCCTGGTCATCCCTAGAGAAGATCTGTCTGTGTTGTCCCAACATCCACTACAGAAGAAAACAACTCTGTTGCAAGAGGCTGTAGAAAGAAGAATTGCTGATTATTTTGGCTGGGCTCAGTACAAGGACATTCTGGAAGAATTTAGACTGTTTTCTGAAACTCAAGTAAAAGCAGGAGGGTCCATACCTTTCTTCACCTTGCAAATGAAGGTGAACGCCCACTGGTTACAAATAATCAGGAGGGAAATGCTGAAGATGATCAACGACACTGAGCTCGGAAAAACTAAGAGCCATCTGCCTCATGGTGGTGCATCATCGGTATGTGTTGGACTGGATGACCGCGATGGAGGGTGGGGTGGGTGCCAAGATTGGTGCTTCCTGTTGTACGTTTATTCCTGGAAATGATCTTGAAAACAGAACTCTCATTCTTGCCATCCAAGCAGTGCATCGTCTACTAACTGACACGAAGAAGGAAGATGCCCCTGATCAGGACTGATTTCATAGTATTTTTTCTTGGCTCCCTGTTAGACCTGGCACCATTGGCGTGGGTCTCCCTTCCATTTTTTGCTGTTGTGTCCTCTGTTTTTTATATGTTTTGCTGGTTTAGATGCTTTGGGCACTGTGCCACTGCTATTCAGTGCCACAGTGCAAGTTCTCCCTATTGTAAATTGTTGTAATGGATTAGTGACTCCATGATTGGCTTATTTGATTTACTTGTCAGACCCTAGTATAGTGCACCATGTGTGCCCAGGGCCTGTAAATCAAATGCTGCTGGTGGGCTTGCAGCACTGATTGTGCCCCCCACAGAAGCAGCTTGTAAAGTGTGTCTCAGGCCTGCCATTGCAGAGCCTGTGTGCCGTCTAGTACTGCCATGTTGACCTGGTAAGTGCACCCACTTACCAGTCCCTAAACCTTCCCTTTTCTACATATCAGAAACCCCTAAGGTAGGCCCACGGGCAGGGTGCATTGTAAGTAAGAGGTAGGACATGCCCTGATGTGTGTGGCATGTCCTGATAGTGAATTACAGCCAATTTAGTTTTTCACTATTGCAAGGCTACCTGTCCCCATAGGCCAGAATGGGCAGTTTGATTATAACATCTTATAATCCTAACTGACCCAGGGAACATGGTAGAAAAACGAATTTAGTATGCCTGAACTCAGAATGATAAAATAGATCTTTTAGTGAAGTTGGTTTTAACATTGTGTTTGAAAATACCACGTTTAGAAAGTAGGTATTTTCTTGCCTAACCATCCAGCCTGCCTCTGCTAGGTTGTGTATTGCTTGTCTGGTTTGTGAGTGACAGGAGGGCTTGGGCTCCACAAGTCTGATGGGTCAGGGCAGGGCTCAATAGAACCTTGGCTGAATAGAGAGTAGGGGGCAGGGATTTCCTTTCACTCCCCTGAGCCCTCATAGAATAGAGAGTATGGGGAGGAGATTTCCTTTCAGCTACCTGGGCCAGGTCTGCTTTCAACAATGCGGTCTCCACCTCCTGCCAGGAAGCTGCACAGAACTGGTTTTGGTCAGGCACAGACACTCTCTGCCTTCAGAGACAAAGGATTTTTGATTATAAATATTGGGGCCCAGATCCCAAGACTTTAGATCACTTCTGGGAATCAAGACAGACCTTTGCCAAGGAGAAGAACCAGGGAATCTGAAGGAGTTTTTGACTGCCTCTGTGCCATTGTGCTATTTTCTGGGGTTGGCCTGCAGTGGTTTCTTTATTGCCAAGGAAAGGGGAAAGACTTTTATTGAAACTTTCATCATCTTGAAGATGAATCTCCAAGGGCTTGAACTGTGCTTGCCTCCTGCTGAAGTCTCAGAGACAAAAGACTTCACCACCAGCTCCCCCCCTGAATTCCCTTGCTGGGGATTCTGTCTGCAGAAGCCTGCGTGCTGTTGGGAGCTGGAAGCGCGACTCAATGAGAAGAAGCGTGTCGCCGCCTCAGCTGTTACCGTCAGATCACCGGAGAAGCGTGTCGCCGCCGCAGAGGTTGCCCCCGCATCACCGAAGAAGCGTGTCTCCGTCGCATCACCGGAGAAGCGTGTCGCCACCGCAAGGGTCGCTGTCGCATCACCGGAGAAGCGTGTCTCCGCCGCACCTGCTGATCGTCGCATCACCGGAGAAGCGTGTCGCCACCGCAAGGGTCGCCGTCGCATCACCGGAGAAGCATGTCGCAGGGCCTGTCGCGGCTCAGAAGTTACAGAGTTCGCCGCACGGCCGTCGGGCGTGCACGCATCACATTCACTTTGTCGCATCGCACCAAGGGCGCCATCTTATCGCATCGCACCGGAGCGTCATCGCATCGAGGCGCCATCTTGTCGCATCGCAACCGGAACGCAGTACGAGATCGACGCATCACCTCCTCTCCGGTAAGGAACAGGCGCATCGCCTACTTTGCGCAAGCACTGAGGAACAGAAGCATCGCCTCCCCCGAAGCAAGGAACCGACGCATCACCCTCCCTGCGACCCTTTTGTTTGTTTTGCGTTACGCATTTAAGGTACTTTTGTGAGAAACGTGTCGCATTTCCATCAACTTGAACTAAGCTATTTCTACCACCTAAAAGTTATTTTCTTAATACTGTATAGTGGATTTTTGTCGTTTGGGTCTTCTGTTAAGTCTATATAAAGAATACTTATTTTTATAAAACCTGTGTGGTGTCCATCTGTAGTGTTTTTACTGAATTACTGTATGTGTTCACAAATGCTTTACACACTGCCTCTGAGATAAGCCTGCCTGCTCGTGCCAAGCTACCAAGGGGGTGAGCAGGGGTTATTTAGGAGGGTAGCCCCCTTACCCTGATTAGAAGCAAGGGTCCCTATTTGGTCAAAGGTACCTACCTCTGCCAACTAGAGACCCCCAGTTCTAACATTGGTGGTCAGCGGTGAGGATTCTGGACTTGCATTTGTGACTCATATACAGTGATTGGTGTACACTACAAGTGAGTGCAGACCAAACGCAACCACATAAATTTTTTGGTAGAATTTTTTTTCCCCTTGGAACTGTTGTTTCTGCTAAAGACTGCCAGTTCTTATTGCCATGAGCAAACCAGCATCTATTGCATCTATGGATCTAGATTTTGAGGAAGAGAAGGTGGATGTATACACTGTGAAACAGCTGAAGCACTTCTGTAGAAAATTTAAAGTTGCTACTACAGGCCTCACCAGAAAGGAGGAATTCCAAAAGGCACTGAGGGCCTGGATGGAAGCAAGAAATGCCCCTGAGCAGGTGGATGAGCCTGCATAGGAGGCTGAGGATGCAGAAGGGCAGCTAGATGGGCCATTGGGTCCAGCCAGGGAGAGGGTGTCTTCCCCCATAGGCAGCAGTGTTTCTTCCAAGGGCCTGACCCCAGGGGAACTGGAGGACAGGGAGAGAAATAAATTGCACAAAATTGAGCTGGCCAAGGTCAAGATGGAGGGTCAGAAGGACCTAGAGAGTAAGAAGCTGGAGCTTGAGAATAACAGGTTAGCTTTTGAAAGGGAAAAAGAGAGATTAGCACATGAGAGATTTTTGAGGGAATTGGAGCTTAAAGCTAAAAGTTTAGAAATTAGTCCCTCTGGTGGCAGCGCACCATCTGTGCCGGCAGAAGGCAGGGTATATTTCCCCAAAGATGTCATCAAGGATTTTCATAAGCATGAGGATATTGGGTAGTGGTTTGCAGCCTATGAAATGGCACTGTTGGCTCACCGGGTCCCTGAGAAAGATTGGGGAGCAGGGTTGTGGGGCCGCTTTGTTAGAGATGGGAGGGATACATTGTTAGACCTGCCCAATGAGAGTAGGATAATTTATGCCCACATGAAGGAAGCCCTGATGACCAGGTATGGGTTTGACCCCAGAGCTCTATAGACAGAGATTCAGGAATTGTAAGAAACTGGAGGCAACTACCTGGGTGGAGTATGTATCTTTCTTTTGCAGAGCTATGGATGGTTGGGTGAAGGGTAGCAAAGTGAGTACTTTTGAGGAGCTCTATGATTTGTTTGCATGGGAGCACTTGTCTGGTAATTGTTTTCCAGAGCTACGCCAGCACCGTATTGATAGCAAGCTAACTAACCATAGGAAGCTTGCTGAGGAGGTGGACCGCTGGGTCAGTACCTGGGTCCACAAGGGTCATGTGGGAGACTCTGCCAGAGGTGGGCAGGGTCCCCAGCAGAAGAGTGAGGGGGACAAGGGTAAACAGAGGGAGTTCCAGAAAGGGCCCCAAAGTAATTCCCAAGGGAAGGGTTCCCAGCCTCCCCCTGAGAAGAAGACAGAGCCCCCGACAGGTACACCTGTTCACAGGGGGCCCCCCTAAATGTTTTGAGTGAGGTCAAGTGGGCCACCGTTGGTATGATCCCAAGTGTCCCAAGAAGGATCCCAATGCACCACCCCGTGCACCACCCCGTCAGATGGCGAGTGTAGCCCTGGGAGGGGAGGAGATGGTTGCCCAAGGTGGGTGGGGTCCCGCAGAGATGTCCCTTGTCTCTTTAGGAGACTGTGAGGTGGTCCCTAGGACCCAACTGCCTGATAACACTAAAAAATACAGGCAGTGGGTGACCATCAATGGCCAGAGGGTGGAGGCTCTGAGAGACACCGGGGCCAGTGTGACAGCTGTCAGTTGTCGGCTGGTGTCTCAGGAGCAGGTGATCCCCCATGCATTCTTCTCTGTAGTTGCCACGGACAACCCAGAGAGCCAGTGTGAGGTGGCTCAGGTTCCCTTTGAGTGGGGGGGGGTCTCAGGTACTCTCAAAGTAGCTGTGAGGCCAGCCATGCCTGTGGATTGTCTGTTGGGCAATGATTTAGAGAGCTCCCCTTGGGCTAAGGTGGAGAGAAGGTCTCATTTAGAGATGTTGGGTCTGCCTGAGTGGGCATGTGTGACCACTCGGTCTATGGCAGCCAGTAAGGGTGTTCAAGAGGATCTGGAGCCTGAAAGAATGGCCCAGGTACCTGCCTTAAAGAGAAGAGGTAGGGGGCGCGGGAAACCAGCCCCCATAGTTCCCACGGAGGCAGACCTTGAGGGGGATGCCCTGGAACCTACAGGGGAACAAGTGGGCAAACTGGGGGACCTGCCTGAGCTGACCCATTGGCAGCAAGAAGGAGGACCCTCCAGGGAGGAATTCTGTGAGGAACAGAGGAAGTGCCCTTCTCTTGAGGGTTTGCGACAACAGGCCACAAACCAGGCACCAGGTGATCAGTCTGGATCACGTTGGATCTACTGGGAGAATGGTCTCCTGTATAGCGAGCCTAAGGTTGCTGAGCCTGGGTCAGCCCGTGTGCTGGTGGTAACCCAGCGCTTCAGAGCCTTCCTACTGGGTTTGGCTCATGATGTGCCTTTAGCTGGACATCTGGGGCAGGACAAGACCTTTGAAAGGCTTGTCACCCACTTTTATTGGCCCCAGATGCGCAAGAGTTCAGATACTCATTGCAGGACTTGCCAGACTTGCCAGGTAAATGGTAAGAGTGGGAGGAAGCACAAGGCTCCCCTCCAGCCTTTCCCTGTAGTCAGCACCCCCTTTGACCGGGTGGGTATTGACATTGTGGGGTATCTGGACCCAAAGACAGCCATGGTCAACAGGTTTATCCTGGTCTTGGTGGACCATGCTACCCGGTACCTGGAAGCCATCCCGCTCAGGACTGTGACGGCCCCCGTGGTGTGACGTGCACAGATGGGGATTTTCTCCCATGTGGGGTTCCCCAGAGAGGTGGTGTCAGACCGTGGTAAAAACTTCATATCCAAGTATATGAAGTCCCTGTGTTAGGAGTGCGGTGTAACATACAAGTTCACCACTCCTTACCACCCCCAAGGTAATGGGCTGGTTGAGAGATTCAACTGGACCCTCAAAGGCATGATTATGGGTCTTGAGGAACCTATGAGGCGTAAGTGGGACGTCCTCTTGCCATGCCTTGTGTTTGCTTACCGTGAGGTGCCACAGAAGTCCTTAGGGTTCAGTCCCTTTGAACTGCTGTATGGTCACCCGGTAAGAGGACCTCTGAGTCTGGTTAAGGAAGGCTGGGAGAAAGCTCCCAGGAAACCTCCCCAGGATGTATATAGCTACATGCTGGTCTTCAGAAACCAGACTAGGCGATTCAGACAACTCGCTCAGGCGAATCTGGAAGCCAGCCAGGAAGAGATGAAACGGTGGTATGATCAGAATGCCACTCTGGTCGAGTTTCATCCTGGACAGAAAGTTTGGGTCATGGCTCCAGTGGAGCCCTGTGCACTCCAGGATAAGTGGACCGGACCATTTGAGGTGGTGGAGCGCAAGAGTGATGTCACCTACTTGGTGGACTTGCGGTCTCCCAGGAACCCCTTGCGGGTCCTGCATGTCAACCGCCTGAAGCCCCACTTAGAGAGGTCCAAAGTGGGCATGCTCCTAGCGACAGATGCTGGAATGGAGGAGGAGACTAGCCTCTTCCTGACCTCTTGTCTGCAACAGAGCAAGATGGGTCAGTGGATGGTGTGAACCTCTCTACCACCCTGACTCCTGAGCAGCAGAATGACTGTCGCCAACTATTGGGACAATTCTCTGATCTGTTCTCCCTGGTTCCTGGTGTCACTGAGTGGTGCGTCCATGATGTGGACACTGGGGACAGTCCTCCTGTTAAGCACAAAGCTTACAGAGTGACTGACAGGGTCAGAGCTTACATCAAGGAGGAGGTCTCCAAGATGTTTGCCTTAGGGGTGATTGAGTCCTCTCACAGCCCTTGGGCCAGCCCAGTGGTCTTGGTCCCAAAGGCTGCCGCGCCTGGTGCCACACCCGAACTCCGGTTCTGTGTGGACTACTGAGGACTCAATTCAGTCACCAAGACTGACGCGCAACCCATCCCCAGAGCTGATGAGCTCATTGATCGGCTAGGGGTTGCACGGTACCTCAGTATGTTTGATTTGACGTCTGGGTATTGGCAGATCGCCTTAACTGATGGGGCCAAAGAGAGGTCAGCATTCTCCACACCAGATGGGCACTACCAATTCCGGGTTATGCCCTTTGGGATGAAGAATGCCCCTGCCACCTTTCAGAGGTTGGTCAACCAGGCATTGGTTGGAGTGGAAGATTTCAGTGCCGGCTTCCTGGATGACATTGCAGTGTTCAGCGCCAGTTGGGAAGAACATCTGCACCACCTCTGGGAAGTGTTGATGGAGCTGCGGAAGGCAGGCCTCATGATCAAGGCAAGTAAGTGCCAGATCGGGCAGGGTTCTGTGGTGTACTTGGGGCACCAGGTAGGAAGCGGCCAGGTGGCGCCCCTACAACCCAAGATTGATACCATCCTGGCATGGGAACCCCCCAAAACCCAGACACAGGTGAGAGCCTTTTTAGGACTCACAGGGTACTACAGGAGGTTTGTCAAGGGGTATGGCAACATCGTTGCACCCTTGACTGAGCTGACTTACAGGAAGCAGCCCAAGAAAGTGAACTGGACTGACACCTGTCAGAAAGCTTTTGATGCCCTGAAGACTGCCATGTGCACAGGACCCGTGCTTCAGGCGCCCAACTTCTCAAAGCCCTTCATTGTTCAGACAGACGCTTCAGAGCATGGTGTGGGGGCTGTTCTTTCACAGATGAATGAGGGCCTAGACCAACCTGTAGCCTTCATCAGTAGGAGGTTACTTCCACGGGAACAGAGGTGGAGTGCAATTGAGCGTTAGGCATTTGCTGTGGTCTGGGCGCTGAAGAAGTTGAGACCATACTTGTTTGGGACTCACTTCCGGGTTCAGGCAGACCACAGGCCCCTCAGATGGTTGATGCAGATGAGGGGTGAGAACCCAAAGCTGTTGAGGTGGTCCATTTCCCTACAGGGGATGGACTTCACGGTGGAACACCGCCCTGGTACAGAACTCGCCAATGCTGATGGTCTGTCCAGATTTTTCCACCTTAGTGATGAGAACTCCCAAGAGGTAGAGTAGTTCTCCCCACATTTCAGCTGGAGGGGACACGCGTTAGACCTGGCACCATTGGCGTGGGTCTCCCTTCCATTTTTTGTTGTGGTCTCCTTTGTTTTTGATATGTTCTGCTGGTTTAGATGCTTTGGGCACTGTGCCACTGCTATTCAGTGCCACAGTGCAAGTGCTCCCTATTGTAAATTGTTGTAATGGATTAGTGACTCCATGATTGGCTTATTTGATTTACTTGTCAGACCCTAGTATAGAGCACCATGTGTGCCCAGGGCCTGTAAATCAAATGCTGCTGGTGGGCTTGCAGCACTGATTGTGCCCCCCAGAGAAGCAGCTTGTAAAGTGTGTCTCAGGCCTGCCATTGCAGAGCCTGTGTGCCGTCTAGTACTGCCATGTTGACCTGGTAAGTGCACCCACTTACCAGTCCCTAAACCTTCCCTTTTCTACATATCAGACACCCCTAAGGTAGGCCCAAGGGCAGGGTGCATTGTAAGTAAGAGGTAGGACATGCCCTGATGTGTGTGGCATGTCCTGATAGTGAATTACAGCCAATTTCGTTTTTCACTATTGCAGGGCTACCTGTACCCATAGGCCAGAATGGGCAGTTTGATTATAACATCTTATAATCCTAACTGACCCAGGGAACATGGTAGAAAAACAAATGTAGTATGCCTGAACTCAGAATGATAAAATATATCTTTTAGTGAAGTTGGTTTTAACATTCTGTGTTTGAAAAGACCACTTTTAGAAAGTAGGTATTTTCTTGCCTAACCATCCAGCCTGCCTCTGCTAGGTTGTGTATTGCTTGTCTGGTTTGTGAGTGACAGGAGGGCTTGGGCTCCAGCAGTCTGATGGGTCAGGGCTGGGCTGAATAGGACCTTGGCTGAATAGAGAGTAGGGGGCGGGGATTTCCTTTCACTCCCCTGAGCCCTCATAGAATAGAGAGTATGGGGAGGAGATTTCCTTTCAGCTACCTGGGCCAGGTCTGCTTTCAACAATGCTGTCTCCACCTCCTGCCAGGAAGCTGCACAGAACTGGTTTTGGTCAGGCACAGACACTCTCTGCCTTCAGAGAAAAAGGATTTTTGAGTATAAATATTGGGGCCCAGACCCCAAGACTTTAGATCACTTCTGGGAATCAAGACGGACCTTTGCCAAGGAGAAGAACCAGGGAATCTGAAGGAGTTTTTGACTGCCCCTGTGCCAGTGTGCTATTTTCTGGGGTTGGCCTGCAGTGGTTTCTTTATTGCCAAGGAAAGGGGAAAGACTTTTATTGAAACTTTCATCATCTTGCAGAATCTCCAAGGGCTTGAACTGTGCTTGCCTCCTGCTGAAGTCTCAGGGACAAAAGACTTCACCACCAGCTCCCCCCCTGAATTCCCTTGCTGGGGATTCTGTCTGCAGAAGCCTGGTGTTGTTGGGAGCTGGAAGCGCGACTTAACGAGAAGAAGCGTGTCACAGCTGTTACCGTCGCATCACCGGAGAAGCGTGTCGCTGCCGCTCATCACTGAAGAAGCGTGTCGCAGGGCCTGTCGAGGCTCAGAAGTTACAGAGTTCGCCGCACAGCCGTGCATGCATCACCTTCACGTCATCGCATCGCATCAAGGGCGCCATCTTATCGCATCGCACCGGAGCGACATCGCATCGAGGCGCCATCTTGTCGCAGCGCAACCGGAACGCAGTACGAGATCGACGCATCATCTCCTCTCCAGTAAGGAACAGACGCATCGCCTACTTTGCGCAAGCACTGAGGAACAGAAGCATCGCCTCCCCCGAAGCAAGGAACCGACGCATCACCCTCCCTGCGACCCTTTTGTTTGTTTTGCGTTACGCATTTAAGGTACTTTTGTGAGAAACGTGTCGCATTTACCATCAACTTGAACTAAGCTATTTCTACCATCTAAAAGTCATTTTCTTAATACTGTACAGTGGATTTTTGTCGTTTGGGTCTTGTGTTAAGTCTATATAAAGAATACTTATTTTTATAAAACCTGTGTGGTGTCCATCTGTAGTGTTTTCACTGTATTACTGTATGTGTTCACAAATGCTTTACACACTGCCTCTGAGATAAGCCGTACAAAAGGGGATGATGGACGGAACGTTTGAGCCAATCAAACACTCACCCCCAGTCAACTGATTTGGGTTTAATCCATCATCATCTTTAGCTCACTTCACCACCCCAGTTCAGACATGGCCATATGCAAATCAGTCTGACTCTGTGCCTCATGGGAACAGTCCAGCTCGAACTGCCAAGCCATGTCTTCCTGGACCGAAACAAGCATCCTAGGACCGGTTTCTGGCATTCCAGCCGTCATCAGCCAGGCTTGCTTGAATCCAGTGGCAAAGTGAGCAAGGGACCCAGGTCTGGGCATACCCCTGCCAACTTAGGGCGAACAAAGCGATACAAAGGGATGATGGATGGAACGCTTGAGCCAATCAAACACTCACCCTCAGTCAACTGATCTGGGTTTAATCCATCATCATTCTTTAGCTCACTCCACCACCCCAGTTCAGACATGGCCATATGCAAATCAGTCTGACCCTGTGCCTCATGGGAACAGTCCAGTCCGAACTGCCAAGCCATGTCTTCCCTGGACCGAAACAAGCATCCTAGGACCGGTTTCTGGCATTTCAGCCGTCATCAGCCAGGCTTGCTTGAATCCAGTGGCAAAGTGAGCAAGGGACCCACGTCTGGGCATACCCCGCCAACTTAGGGCGACCAAAGCGATACAAAGGGATGATGGACGAACGTTTGAGCCAATCAAACACTCACCCCAGTCAACTGATCTGGGTTTAATCCATCATCATTCTTTAGCTCACTCACCACCCCAGTTCAGACATGGCCATATGCAAATCAGTCTGACCCTGTGCCTCATGGGAACAGTCCAGCCCGAACTGTCAAGCCATGTCTTCCCTGGACCGGAAACAAGCATCCTAGGACCGGTTTCTGGCATTCCAGCCGTCATCAGCCAGGCTTGCTTGAATCCAGTGGCAAAGTGAGCAAGGGACCCACGTCTGGGCATACCCCCGCCATGAGGCACAGGGTCAGACTGATTTGCATATGGCCATGTCTGAACTGGGGTGGTGGAGTGAGCTAAAGAATGATGATGGATTAAACCCAGATCAGTTGACTGGAGGTGAGTGTTTGATTGGCTCAAACGTTCCGTCCATCATCCCCTTTGTATCGCTTTGGTCGCCCTAAGTTGGCGGGGTATGCCCAGACGTGGGTCCCTTGCTCACTTTGCCACTGGATTCAAGCAAGCCTGGCTGATGACGGCTGAAATGCCAGAAACCGGTCCTAGGATGCTTGTTTCCAGTCCAGGGAAGACATGGCTTGGCAGTTCGGGCTGGACTGTTCCCATGAGGCACAGGGTCAGACTGATTTGCATATGGCCATGTCTGAACTGGGGTGGTGGAGTGAGCTAAAGAATGATGATGGATTAAACCCAGATCAGTTGACTGGGGGTGAGTGTTTGATTGGCTCAAACGTTCCGTCCATCATCCCCTTTGTATCGCTTTGGTCGCCCTAAGTTGGCGGGGGTATGCCCAGACGTGGGTCCCTTGCTCACTTTGCCACTGGATTCAAGCAAGCCTGGCTGATGACGGCTGAAATGCCAGAAACCGGTCCTAGGATGCTTGTTTCCGGTCCAGGGAAGACATGGCTTGGCAGTTCGGGCTGGATTGTTCCCATGAGGCACAGGGTCAGACTGATTTGCATATGGCCATGTCTGAACTGGGGTGGTGGAGTGAGCTAAAGAATGATGATGGATTAAACCCAGATCAGTTGACTGGGGGTGAGTGTTTGATTGGCTCAAACGTTCCGTCCATCATCCCCTTTTGTATCGCTTTGGTCGCCCTAAGTTGGCGGGGGTATGCCCAGACGTGGGTCCCTTGCTCACTTTGCCACTGGATTCAAGCAAGCCTGGCTGATGACGGCTGAAATGCCAGAAACCGGTCCTAGGATGCTTGTTTCCGGTCCAGGGAAGACATGGCTTGGCAGTTCGGGCTGGACTGTTCCCATGAGGCACAGGGTCAGACTGATTTGCATATGGCCATGTCTGAACTGGGGTGGTGGAGTGAGCTAAAGAATGATGATGGATTAAACCCAGATCAGTTGACTGGGGGTGAGTGTTTGATTGGCTCAAACGTTCCGTCCATCATCCCCTTTTGTATCGCTTTGGTCGCCCTAAGTTGGCGGGGGTATGCCCAGACGTGGGTCCCTTGCTCACTTTGCCACTGGATTCAAGCAAGCCTGGCTGATGACGGCTGAAATGCCAGAAACCGGTCCTAGGATGCTTGTTTCCGGTCCAGGGAAGACATGGCTTGGCAGTTCGGGCTGGACTGTTCCCATGAGGCACAGGGTCAGACTGATTTGCATATGGCCATGTCTGAACTGGGGTGGTGGAGTGAGCTAAAGAATGATGATGGATTAAACCCAGATCAGTTGACTGGGGGTGAGTGTTTGATTGGCTCAAACGTTCCGTCCATCATCCCCTTTTGTATCGCTTTGGTCGCCCTAAGTTGGCGGGGGTATGCCCAGACGTGGGTCCCTTGCTCACTTTGCCACTGGATTCAAGCAAGCCTGGCTGATGACGGCTGAAATGCCAGAAACCGGTCCTAGGATGCTTGTTTCCGGTCCAGGGAAGACATGGCTTGGCAGTTCGGGCTGGACTGTTCCCATGAGGCACAGGGTCAGACTGATTTGCATATGGCCATGTCTGAACTGGGGTGGTGGAGTGAGCTAAAGAATGATGATGGATTAAACCCAGATCAGTTGACTGGGGGTGAGTGTTTGATTGGCTCAAACGTTCCGTCCAGCATCCCCTTTTGTATCGCTTTGGTCGCCCTAAGTTGGCGGGGTATGCCCAGACGTGGGTCCCTTGCTCACTTTGCCACTGGATTCAAGCAAGCCTGGCTGATGACGGCTGAAATGCCAGAAACCGGTCCTAGGATGCTTGTTTCCGGTCCAGGGAAGACATGGCTTGGCAGTTCGGGCTGGACTGTTCCCATGAGGCACAGGGTCAGACTGATTTGCATATGGCAATGTCTGAACTGGGGTGGTGGAGTGAGCTAAAGAATGATGATGGATTAAACCCAGATCAGTTGACTGGGGGTGAGTGTTTGATTGGCTCAAACGTTCCGTCCATCATCCCCTTTTGTATCGCTCTGAGATAAGCCTGCCTGCTCGTGCCAAGCTACCAAGGGGGTGAGCAGGGGTTATTTAGGAGTGTAGCCCCCTTACCCTGACTAGAAGCAAGGGTCCCTACTTGGTCAAAGGTACCTACCTCTGCCAACTAGAGACCCCCAGTTCTAACATTGGTGGTCAGCGGTGAGGATTCTGGACTTGCATTTGTGACTCATATACAGTGATTGGTGTACACTACTAGTGAGTGCAGACCAAACGCAACCACATACATTTTTTGGTAGAATTTTTTTTCCCCTTGGAACTGTTGTTTCTGCTAAAGACTGCCAGTTCTTATTGCCATGAGCAAACCAGCATCTATTGCATCTATGGATCTAGATTTGAGGATGAGAAGGTGGATGTATACACTGTGAAACAGCTGAAGCACTTCTGTAGAAAATTTAAAGTTGCTACTACAGGCCTCACCAGAAAGGAGGAATTCCAAAAGGCACTGAGGGCCTGGATGGAAGCAAGAAATGCCCCTGAGCAGGTGGATGAGCCTGCATAGGAGGCTGAGGATGCAGAAGGGCAGCTAGATGGGCCATTGGGTGCAGCCAGGGAGAGGGTGTCTTCCCCCATAGGCAGCAGTGTTTCTTCCAAGGGCCTGACCCCAGGGGAACTGGAGGACAGGGAGAGAAATAGATTGCACAAAATTGAGCTGGCCAAGGTCAAGATGGAGGGTCAGAAGGACCTAGAGAGTAAGAAGCTGGAGCTTGAGAATAACAGGTTAGCTTTTGAAAGGGAAAAAGAGAGATTAGCACATGAGAGATTTTTGAGGGAATTGGAGCTTAAAGCTAAAAGCTTAGAAATTAGTCCCTCTGGTGGCAGTGCACCATCTGTGCCGGCAGAAGGCAGGGTATATTTCCCCAAAGATGTCATCAAGGATTTTCATAAGCATGAGGATATTGGGTAGTGGTTTGCAGCCTATGAAATGGCAATGTTGGCCCACCGGGTCCCTGAGAAAGATTAGGGAGCAGGGTTGTGGGGCCGCTTTGTTAGTGATGGGAGGGATACATTGTTAGACCTGCCCAATGAGAGTAGGATAATTTATGCCCACATGAAGGAAGCCCTGATGACCAGGTATGGGTTTGACCCCAGAGCTCTATAGACAGAGATTCAGGAATTGTAAGAAACTGGAGGCAACTACCTGGGTGGAGTATGTATCTTTCTTTTGCAGAGCTATGGATGGTTGGGTGAAGGGTAGCAAAGTGAGTACTTTTGAGGAGCTCTATGATTTGTTTGCATGGGAGCACTTGTCTGGTAATTGTTTTCCAGAGCTACGCCAGCATCGTATTGATAGCAAGCTAACTAACCATAGGAAGCTTGCTGAGGAGGTGGACCGCTGGGTCAGTACCTGGGTCCACAAGGGTCATGTGGGAGACTCCGCCAGAGGTGGGCAGGGTCCCCAGCAGAAGAGTGAGGGGGACAAGGGTAAACAGAGGGAGTTCCAGAAAGGGCCCCAAAGTAATTCCCAAGGGAACCAAGGGAAGGGTTCCCAGCCTCCCCTGAGAAGAAGACATAGCCCCCGACAGGTACACCTGTTTACAGGGGGCCCCCTAAATGTTTTTAGTGAGGTCAAGTGGGCCACCGTTGGTATGATCCCAAGTGTCCCAAGCAGGATCCCAATGCACCACCCCGTGCACCACCCCGTCAGATGGCGAGTGTAGCCCTGGGAGGGGAGGAGATGGTTGCCCAAGGTGGGTGGGGTCCCGCAGAGATGTCCCTTGTCTCTTTAGGAGACTGTGAGGTGGTCCCTAGGACCCAACTGCCTGATAACACTAAAAATACAGGCAGTGGGTGACCATCAATGGCCAGAGGGTGGAGGCTCTGAGAGACACCGGGGCCAGTGTGACAGCTGTCGGCTGGTGTCTCAGGAGCAGGTGATCCCCCATGCATTCTTCTCTGTAGTTGCCACGGACAACTCAGAGAGCCAGTGTGAGGTGGCTCAGGTTCCCTTTGAGTGGGGGGGGGGGGTCTCAGGTACTCTCAAAGTAGCTGTGAGGTCAGCCATGCCTGTGGATTGTCTGTTGGGCAATGATTTAGAGAGCTCCCCTTGGGCTAAGGTGGAGAGAAGGTCTCATTTAGAGATGTTGGGTCTGCCTGAGGGGGCATGTGTGACCACTCAGTCTATGGCAGCCAGTAAAGGTGTTCAAGAGGATCTGGAGCCTGAAAGAATGGCCCAGGTACCTGCCTTAAAGAGAAGAGGTAGGGGGCGCGGGAAACCAGCCCCCATAGTTCCCACGGAGCCAGACCTTGAGGGGGATGCCCTGGAACCTACAGGGGAACAAGTGGGCGTACTGGGGGACCTGCCTGAGCTGTCCCATTGGCAGCAAGAAGGAGGACCCTCCAGGGAGGAATTCTGTGAGGAACAGAAGAAGTGCCCTTCTCTTGAGGGTTTGCAGCAACAGGCCACAAACCAGGCAGCAGGTGATCAGTCTGGATCACTTTGGATCTACTGGGAGAATGGTCTCCTGTATAGCGAGCCTAAGGTTGCTGAGCCTGGGTCAGCCCGTGTGCTGGTGGTACCCCAGCGCTTCAGAGCCTTCCTACTGGGTTTGGCTCATGATGTGCCTTTAGCTGGACATCTGGGGCAGGACAAGACCTTTGAAAGGCTTGTCACCCACTTTTATTGGCCCCAGATGCGCAAGAGTTCAGATACTCATTGCAGGACTTGCCAGACTTGCCAGGCAAGTGGTAAGAGTGGGAGGAAGCACAAGGCTCCCCTTCAGTCTTTCCCTGTAGTCAGCACCCCCTTTGACCGGGTGGGTATTGACATTGTGGGGTATCTGGACCCAAAGACAGCCATGGTCAACAGGTTTATCCTGGTCTTGGTGGACCATGCTACCCGGTACCCGGAAGCCATCCCGCTCAGGACAGTGACGGCCCCCGTGGTGGGACGTGTACAGATGGGGATTTTCTCCCATGTGGGGTTCCCCAGAGAGGTGGTGTCAGACCGTGGTAAAAACTTCATATCCAAGTATATGAAGTCCCTGTGTTAGGAGTGCGGTGTAACATACAAGTTCACCACTCCTTACCACCCCCAAGGTAATGGGCTGGTTGAGAGATTCAACTGGACCCTCAAAGGCATGATTATGGGTCTTGAGGAACCTATGAGGCGTAAGTGGGACGTCCTCTTGCCATGCCTTGTGTTTGCTTACCGTGAGGTGCCACAGAAGTCCTTAGGGTTCAGTCCCTTTGTACTGCTGTATGGTCACCCGGTAAGAGGACCTCTGAGTCTGGTTAAGGAAAGCTGGGAGAAAGCTCCCAGGAAACCTCCCCAGGATGTATATAGCTACATGCTGGCCTTCAGAAACCAGACTAGGCGATTCAGACAACTCGCTCAGGCGAATCTGGAAGCCAGCCAGGAAGAGATGAAACGGTGGTATGATCAGAATACCACTCTGGTCGGGTTTCAGCCTGGACAGAAAGTTTGGGTCATGGCTCCAGTGGAGCCCTGTGCGCTCCAGGATAAGTGGACCGGACCATTTGAGGTGGTGGAGCGCAAGAGTGATGTCACCTACTTGGTGGACTTGCGGTCTCCCAGGAACCCCTTGCGGGTCCTGCATGTCAACCGCCTGAAGCCCCACTTAGAGAGGTCCGAAGTGGGCATGCTCCTAGCGACAGATGCTGGAATGGAGGAGGAGACTGAGCCTCTTCCTGACCTCTTGTCTGCAACAGAGCAAGATGGGTCAGTGGATGGTGTGAACCTCTCTATCACCCTGGCTCCTGAGCAGCAGAATGACTGTCGCCAACTATTGGGACAATTCTCTGATCTGTTCTCCCTGGTTCCTGGTGTCACTGAGTGGTGCGTCCATGATGTGGACACTGGGGACAGTCCTCCTGTTAAGCACAAAGCTTACAGAGTGACTGACAGGGTCAGAGCTTACATCAAGGAGGAGGTCTCCAAGATGTTTGCCTTAGGGGTGATTGAGTCCTCTCACAGCCCTTGGGCCAGCCCAGTGGTCTTGGTCCCAAAGGCTGCCGCGCCTGGTGCCACACCCGAACTCCGGTTCTGTGTGGACTACCGAGGACTCAATTCAGTCACCAAGACTGACGCGCAACCCATCCCCAGAGCTGATGAGCTCATTGATCGGCTAGGGGTTGCACGGTACCTCAGTATGTTTGATTTGACGTCTGGGTATTGGCAGATCGCCTTAACTGATGGGGCCAAAGAGAGGTCAGCATTCTCCACACCAGATGGGCACTACCAATTCCGGGTTATGCCCTTTGGGATGAAGAATGCCCCTGCCACCTTTCAGAGGTTGGTCAACCAGGCATTGGTTGGACTGGAAGATTTCAGTGCCGCCTACCTGGATGACATTGCAGTGTTCAGCGCCAGTTGGGAAGAACATCTGCACCACCTCTGGGAAGTGTTGATGGCGCTCCGGAAGGCAGGCCTCATGATCAAGGCAAGTAAGTGCCAGATCGGGCAGGGTTCTGTGGTGTACTTGGGGCACCAGGTAGGAAGCGGCCAGGTGGCGCCCCTACAACCCAAGATTGATACCATCCTGGCATGGGAACCCCCCAAAACCCAGACACAGGTGAGAGCCTTTTTAGGACTCACAGGGTACTACAGGAGGTTTGTCAAAGGGTATGGCAACATCGTTGCACCCTTGACTGAGCTGACTTCCAGGAAGCAGCCCAAGAAAGTGAACTGGACTGACACCTGTCAAAGCTTTTGATGCCCTGAAGACTGCCATGTGCACAGGACCCGTGCTTCAGGCACCCAACTTCTCAAAGCCCTTCATTGTTCAGACAGACGCTTCAGAGCATGGTGTGGGGCTGTTCTTTCACAGATGAATGAGGGCCTAGACCAACCTGTAGCCTTCATCAGTAGGAGGTTACTTCCACGGGAACAGAGGTGGAGTGCAATTGAGCATTAGGCATTTGCTGTGGTCTGGGCGCTGAAGAAGTTGAGACCATACTTGTTTGGGACTCACTTCCGGGTTCAGCCAGACCACAGGCCCCTCAGATGGTTGATGCAGATGAGGGGTGAGAACCCAAAGCTGTTGAGGTGGTCCATTTCCCTACAGGGGATGGACTTCACGGTGGAACACCGCCCTGGTACAGAACACGCCAATGCTGATGGTCTGTCCAGATTTTTCCACCTTAGTGATGAGAACTCCCAAGAGGTAGAGTAGTTCTCCCCACATTTCAGCTGGAGGGGACACGTGTTAGACCTGGCACCATTGGCGTGGGTCTCCTTCCATTTTTTGTTGTGGTCTCCTTTGTTTTTGATATGTTCTGCTGGTTTAGATAGCTTTGAGCACTGTGCCACTGCTATTCAGTGCCACAGTGCAAGTGCTCCCTATTGTAAATTGTTGTAATGGATTAGTGACTCCATGATTGGCTTATTTGATTTACTTGTCAGACCCTAGTATAGAGCACCATGTGTGCCCAGGGCCTGTAAATCAAATGCTGCTGGTGGGCTTGCAGCACTGATTGTGCCCCCCACAGAAGCAGCTTGTAAAGTGTGTCTCAGGCCTGCAATTGCAGAGCCTGTGTGCCGTCTAGTACTGCCATGTTGACCTGGTAAGTGCACCCACTTACCAGTCCCTAAACCTTCCCTTTTCTACATATCAGACACCCCTAAGGTAGGCCCAAGGGCAGGGTGCATTGTAGGTAAGAGGTAGGACATGCCCTGATGTGTGTGGCATGTCCTGATAGTGAATTACAGCCAATTTCGCTTTTCACTATTGCAGGGCTACCTGTCCCCATAGGCTAGAATGGCAGTTTGATTATAACATCTTATAATCCTAACTGACCCAGGGAACATGGTAGAAAAACAAATGTAGTATGCCTGAACTCAGAATGATAAAATATATCTTTTAGTGAAGTTGGTTTTAATATTCTGTGTTTGAAAATACCACTTTTAGAAAGTAGGTATTTTCTTGCCTAACCATCCAGCCTGCCTCTGCTAGGTTGTGTATTGCTTGTCTGGTTTGTGAGTGACAGGAGGGCTTGGGCTCCAGCAGTCTGATGGGTCAGGGCTGGGCTGAATAGGACCTTGGCTGAATAGAGAGTAGGGGGCGGGGATTTCCATTCACTCCCCTGAGCCCTCATAGAATAGAGAGTATGGGGAGGAGATTTCCTTTCAGCTACCTGGGCCAGGTCTGCTTTCAACAATGCTGTCTCCACCTCCTGCCAGGAAGCTGCACTGAACTGGTTTTGTTCAGGCACAGACACTCTCTGCCTTCAGAGAAAAAGGATTTTTGAGTATAAATATTGGGGCCCAGACCCCAAGACTTTAGATCACTTCTGGGAATCAAGACGGACCTTTGCCAAGGAGAAGAACCAGGGAATCTGAAGGAGTTTTTGACTGCCCCTGTGCCAGTGTGCTATTTTCTGGTGTTGGCCTGCAGTGGTTTCTTTATTGCCAAGGAAAGGGGAAAGACTTTTATTGAAACTTTCATCATCTTGCAGAATCTCCAAGGGCTTGAACTGTGCTTGCCTCCTGCTGAAGTCTCAGGGACAAAAGACTTCACCACCAGCTCCCCCCCTGAATTCCCTTGCTGGGGATTCTGTCTGCAGAAGCCTGGTGTTGTTGGGAGCTGGAAGCGCAACTTAACGAGAAGAAGCGTGTCACAGCTGTTACCGTCGCATCACCGGAGAAGCGTGTCGCTGCCGCTCATCACTGAAGAAGCGTGTCGCAGGGCCTGTCGCGGCTCAGAAGTTACAGAGTTCGCCGCACAGCCGTGCACGCATCACCTTCACGTCATCGCATCGCATCAAGGGCGCCATCTTATCGCATCGCACCGGAGCGACATCGCATCGCAACCGGAACGCAGTACGAGATCGACGCATCATCTCCTCTCCAGTAAGGAACAGACGCATCGCCTACTTTGCGCAAGTACTGAGGAACAGAAGCATCGCCTCCCCCGAAGCAAGGAACCGACGCATCACCCTCCCTGCGACCCTTTTGTTTGTTTTGCGTTACGTATTTAAGGTACTTTTGTGAGAAACGTGTCGCATTTACCATCAACTTGAACTAAGCTATTTCTACCATCTAAAAGTCATTTTCTTAATACTGTATAGTGGATTTTTGTCGTTTGGGTCTTGTGTTAAGTCTATATAAAGAATACTTATTTTTATAAAACCTGTGTGGTGTCCATCTGTAGTGTTTTCACTGTATTACTGTTTGTGTTCACAAATGCTTTACACACTGCCTCTGAGATAAGCCTGCCTGCTCGTGCCAAGCTACCAAGGGGGTGAGCAGGGGTTATTTAGGAGTGTAGCCCCCTTACCCTGACTAGAAGCAAGGGTCCCTACTTGGTCAAAGGTACCTACCTCTGCCAACTAGAGACCCCCAGTTCTAACATTGGTGGTCAGCGGTGAGGATTCTGGACTTGCATTTGTGACTCATATACAGTGATTGGTGTACACTACTAGTGAGTGCAGACCAAACGCAACCACATACATTTTTTGGTAGAATTTGTTTTCCCCTTGGAACTGTTGTTTCTGCTAAAGACTGCCAGTTCTTATTGCCATGAGCAAACCAGCATCTATTGCATCTACGGATCTAGATTTGAGGATGAGAAGGTGGATGTATACACTGTGAAACAGCTGAAGCACGTCTGTAGAAAATTTAAAGTTGCTACTACAGGCCTCACCAGAAAGGAGGAATTCCAAAAGGCACTGAGGGCCTGGATGGAAGCAAGAAATGCCCCTGAGCAGGTGGATGAGCCTGCATAGGAGGCTGAGGATGCAGAAGGGCAGCTAGATGGGCCATTGGGTCCAGCCAGGGAGAGGGTGTCTTCCCCCATAGGCAGCAGTGTTTCTTCCAAGGGCCTGACCCCAGGGGAACTGGAGGACAGGGAGAGAAATAGATTGCACAAAATTGAGCTGGCCAAGGTCAAGATGGAGGGTCAGAAGGACCTAGAGAGTAAGAAGCTGGAGCTTGAGAATAACAGGTTAGCTTTTGAAAGGGAAAAGAGAGATTAGCACATGAGAGATTTTTGAGGGAATTGGAGCTAAAGCTAAAAGCTTAGAAATTAGTCCCTCTGGTGGCAGCGCACCATCTGTGCCGGCAGAAGGCAGGGTATATTTCCCCAAAGATGTCATCAAGGATTTTCATAAGCATGAGGATATTGGGTAGTGATTTGCAGCCTATGAAATGGCAATGTTGGCCCACCGGGTCCCTGAGAAAGATTGGGGAGCAGGGTTGTGGGGCCGCTTTGTTAGTGATGGGAGGGATACATTGTTAGACCTGCCCAATGAGAGTAGGATAATTTATGCCCACATGAAGGAAGCCCTGATGACCAGGTATGGGTTTGACCCCAGAGCTCTATAGACAGAGATTCAGGAATTGTAAGAAACTGGAGGCAACTACCTGGGTGGAGTATGTAACTTTCTTTTGCAGAGCTATGGATGGTTGGGTGAAGGGTAGCAAAGTGAGTACTTTTGAGGAGCTCTATGATTTGTTTGCATGGGAGCACTTGTCTTGTAATTGTTTTCCAGAGCTACGCCAGCACCGTATTGATAGCAAGCTAACTAACCATAGGAAGCTTGCTGAGGAGGTGGACCGTTGGGTCAGTACCTGGGTCCACAAGGGTCATGTGGGAGACTCCGCCAGAGGTGGGCAGGGTCCCCAGCAGAAGAGTGAGGGGGACAAGGGTAAACAGAGGGAGTTCCAGAAAGGGCCCCAAAGTAATTCCCAAGGGAACCAAGGGAAGGGTTCCCAGCCTCCCCCTGAGAAGAAGACAGAGCCCCCGACAGGTACACCTGTTCACAGGGGCCCCCCTAAATGTTTTGAGTGAGGTCAAGTGGGCCACCGTTGGTATGATCCCAAGTGTCCCAAGCAGGATCCCAATGCACCACCCCGTGCACCACCCCGTCAGATGGCGAGTGTAGCCCTGGGAGGGGAGGAGATGGTTGCCCAAGGTGGGTGGGGTCCCGCAGAGATGTCCCTTGTCTCTTTAGGAGACTGTGAGGTGGTCCCTAGGACCCAACTGCCTGATAACACTAAAAAATACAGGCAGTGGGCGACCATCAATGGCCAGAGGGTGGAGGCTCTGAGAGACACCGGGGCCAGTGTGACAGCTGTCAGTTGTCGGCTGGTGTCTCAGGAGCAGGTGATCCCCCATGCATTCTTCTCTGTAGTTGCCACGGACAACTCAGAGAGCCAGTGTGAGGTGGCTCAGGTTCCCTTTGAGTGGGGGTGGGGGGTCTCAGGTACTCTCAAAGTAGCTGTGAGGCCAGCCATGCCTGTGGATTGTCTGTTGGGCAATGATTTAGAGCGCTCCCCTTGGGCTAAGGTGGAGAGAAGGTCTCATTTAGAGATGTTGGGTCTGCCTGAGTGGGCATGTGTGACCACTCGGTCTATGGCAGCCAGTAAGGGTGTTCAAGAGGATCTGGAGCCTGAAAGAATGGCCCAGGTACCTGCCTTAAAGAGAAGAGGTAGGGGGCGCGGGAAACCAGCCCCCATAGTTCCCACGGAGGCAGACCTTGAGGGGGATGCCCTGGAACCTACAGGGGAACAAGTGGGCGAACTGGGGGACCTGCCTGAGCTGACCCATTGGCAGCAAGAAGGAGGACCCTCCAGGGAGGAATTCTGTGAGGAACAGAAGAAGTGCCCTTCTCTTGAGGGTTTTGCAGCAACAGGCCACAAACCAGGCAGCAGGTGATCAGTCTGGATCACTTTGGATCTACTGGGAGAATGGTCTCCTGTATAGCGAGCCTAAGGTTGCTGAGCCTGGGTCAGCCCGTGTGCTAGTGGTACCCCAGCGCTTCAGAGCCTTCCTACTGGGTTTGGCTCATGATGTGCCTTTAGCTGGACATCTGGGGCAGGACAAGACCTTTGAAAGGCTTGTCACCCACTTTTATTGGCCCCAGATGCGCAAGAGTTCAGATACTCATTGCAGGACTTGCCAGACTTGCCAGGCAAGTGGTAAGAGTGGGAGGAAGCACAAGGCTCCCCTCCAGCCTTTCCCTGTAGTCAGCACCCCCTTTGACCGGGTGGGTATTGACATTGTGGGGTATCTGGACCCAAAGACAGCCATAGTCAACAGGTTTATCCTGGTCTTGGTGGACCATGCTACCCGGTACCCGGAAGCCATCCCGCTCAGGACAGTGACGGCCCCGTGGTGGGACGTGTACAGATGGGGATTTTCTCCCATGTGGGGTTCCCCAGAGAGGTGGTGTCAGATCGTGGTAAAAACTTCATATCCAAGTATATGAAGTCCCTGTGTTAGGAGTGCGGTGTAACATACAAGTTCACTCACTCCTTACCACCCCCAAGGTAATGGGCTGGTTGAGAGATTCAACTGGACCCTCAAAGGCATGATTATGGGTCTTGAGGAACCTATGAGGCGTAAGTGGGACGTCCTCTTGCCATGCCTTGTGTTTGCTTACCGTGAGGTGCCACAGAAGTCCTTAGGGTTCAGTCCCTTGAACTGCTGTATGGTCACCCGGTAAGAGGACCTCTGAGTCTGGTTAAGGAAGGCTGGGAGAAAGCTCCCAGGAAACCTCCCCAGGATGTATATAGCTACATGCTGGCCTTCAGAAACCAGACTAGGCGATTCAGACAACTCGCTCAGGCGAATCTGGAAGCCAGCCAGGAAGAGATGAAACGGTGGTATGATCAGAATGCCACTCTGGTCGAGTTTCAGCCTGGACAGAAAGTTTGGGTCATGGCTCCAGTGGAGCCCTGTGCGCTCCAGGATAAGTGGACCGGACCATTTGAGGTGGTGGAGCGCAAGAGTGATGTCACCTACTTGGTGGACTTGCGGTCTCCCAGGAACCCCTTGCGGGTCCTGCATGTCAACCGCCTGAAGCCCCACTTAGAGAGGTCCGAAGTGGGCATGCTCCTAGCGACAGATGCTGGAATGGAGGAGGAGACTGAGCCTCTTCCTGACCTCTTGTCTGCAACAGAGCAAGATGGGTCAGTGGATGGTGTGAACCTCTCTACCACCCTGGCTCCTGAGCAGCAGAATGACTGTCGCCAACTATTGGGACAATTCTCTGATCTGTTCTCCCTGGTTCCTGGTGTCACTGAGTGGTGCGTCCATGATGTGGACACTGGGGACAGTCCTCCTGTTAAGCACAAAGCTTACAGAGTGACTGACAGGGTCAGAGCTACATCAAGGAGGAGGTCTCCAAGATGTTTGCCTTAGGGGTGATTGAGTCCTCTCACAGCCCTTGGGCCAGCCCAGTGGTCTTGGTCCCAAAGGCTGCCGCGCCTGGTGCCACACCCGAACTCCGGTTCTGTGTGGACTACCGAGTACTCAATTCAGTCACCAAGACTGACGCGCAACCCATCCCCAGAGCTGATGAGCTCATTGATCGGCTAGGGGTTGCACGGTACCTCAGTATGTTTGATTTGACGTCTGGGTATTGGCAGATCGCCTTAACTGATGGGGCCAAAGAGAGGTCAGCATTCTCCACACCAGATGGGCACTACCAATTCTGGGTTATGCCCTTTGGGATGAAGAATGCCCCTGCCACCTTTCAGAGGTTGGTCAACCAGGCATTGGTTGGACTGGAAGATTTCAGTGCCGCCTACCTGGATGACATTGCAGTGTTCAGCGCCAGTTGGGAAGAACATCTGCACCACCTCTGGGAAGTGTTGATGGCGCTCCGGAAGGCAGGCCTCATGATCAAGGCAAGTAAGTGCCAGATCGGGCAGGGTTCTGTGGTGTACTTGGGGCACCAGGTAGGAAGCGGCCAGGTGGCGCCCTACAACCCAAGATTGATACCATCCTGGCATGGGAACCCCCAAAACCCAGACACAGGTGAGAGCCTCTTTAGGACTCACAGGGTACTACAGGAGGTTTGTCAAAGGGTATGGCAACATCGTTGCACCCTTGACTGAGCTGACTTCCAGGAAGCAGCCCAAGAAAGTGAACTGGACTGACACCTGTCAAAGCTTTTGATGCCCTGAAGACTGCCATGTGCACAGGACCCGTGCTTCAGGCACCCAACTTCTCAAAGCCCTTCATTGTTCAGACAGACGCTTCAGAGCATGGTGTGGGGGCTGTTCTTTCACAGATGAATGAGGGCCTAGACCAACCTGTAGCCTTCATCAGTAGGAGGTTACTTCCACGGGAACAGAGGTGGAGTGCAATTGAGCGTTAGGCATTTGCTGTGGTCTGGGCGCTGAAGAAGTTGAGACCATACTTGTTTGGGACTCACTTCCGGGTTCAGACAGACCACAGGCCCCTCAGATGGTTGATGCAGATGAGGGGTGAGAACCCAAAGCTGTTGAGGTGGTCCATTTCCCTACAGGGGATGGACTTCACGGTGGAACACCGCCCTGGTACAGAACACGCCAATGCTGATGGTCTGTCCAGATTTTTCCACCTTAGTGATGAGAACTCCCAAGAGGTAGAGTAGTTCTCCCCACATTTCAGCTGGAGGGGACACGTGTTAGACCTGGCACCATTGGCGTGGGTCTCCCTTCCATTTTTTGTTGTGGTCTCCTTTGTTTTTGATATGTTCTGCTGGTTTAGATGCTTTGGGCACTGTGCCACTGCTATTCAGTGCCACAGTGCAAGTGCTCCCTATTGTAAATTGTTGTAATGGATTAGTGACTCCATGATTGGCTTATTTGATTTACTTGTCAGACCCTAGTATAGAGCACCATGTGTGCCCAGGGCCTGTAAATCAAATGCTGCTGGTGGGCTTGCAGCACTGATTGTGCCCCCCACAGAAGCAGCTTGTAAAGTGTGTCTCAGGCCTGCCATTGCAGAGCCTGTGTGCCGTCTAGTACTGCCATGTTGACCTGGTAAGTGCACCCACTTACCAGTCCCTAAACCTTCCCTTTTCTACATATCAGACACCCCTAAGGTAGGCCCAAGGGCAGGGTGCATTGTAAGTAAGAGGTAGGACATGCCCTGATGTGTGTGGCATGTCCTGATAGTGAATTACAGCCAATTTCGTTTTTCACTATTGCAGGGCTACCTGTCCCCATAGGCCAGAATGGCAGTTTGATTATAACATCTTATAATCCTAACTGACCCAGGGAACATGGTAGAAAAACAAATGTAGTATGCCTGAACTCAGAATGATAAAATATATCTTTTAGTGAAGTTGGTTTTAACATTCTGTGTTTGAAAATACCACTTTTAGAAAGTAGGTATTTTCTTGCCTAACCATCCAGCCTGCCTCTGCTAGGTTGTGTATTGCTTGTCTGGTTTGTGAGTGACAGGAGGGCTTGGGCTCCAGCAGTCTGATGGGTCAGGGCTGGGCTGAATAGGACCTTGGCTGAATAGAGAGTAGGGGCGGGGATTTCCATTCACTCCCTGAGCCCTCATAGAATAGAGAGTATGGGGAGGAGATTTCTTCAGCTACCTGGGCCAGGTCTGCTTTCAACAATGCTGTCTCCACCTCCTGCCAGGAAGCTGCACAGAACTGGTTTTGGTCAGGCACAGACTGCCTTCAGAGAAAAAGGATTTTTGAGTATAAATATTGGGGCCCAGACCCCAAGACTTTAGATCACTTCTGGGAATCAAGACGGACCTTTGCCAAGGAGAAGAACCAGGGAATCTGAAGGAGTTTTTGACTGCCCCTGTGCCAGTGTGCTATTTTCTGGGGTTGGCCTGCAGTGGTTTCTTTATTGCCAAGGAAAGGGGAAAGACTTTTATTGAAACTTTCATCATCTTGCAGAATCTCCAAGGGCTTGAACTGTGCTTGCCTCCTGCTGAAGTCTCAGGGACAAAAGATTTCACCACCAGCTCCCCCCCTGAATTCCCTTGCTGGGGATTCTGTCTGCAGAAGCCTGGTGTTGTTGGGAGCTGGAAGCGCGACTTAACGAGAAGAAGCGTGTCACAGCTGTTACCGTCGCATCACCGGAGAAGCGTGTCGCTGCCGCTCATCACTGAAGAAGCGCGTCGCAGGGCCTGTCGCGGCTCAGAAGTTACAGAGTTCGCCGCACAGCCGTGCACGCATCACCTTCAAGTCATCGCATCGCATCAAGGGCGCCATCTTATCGCATCGCACCGGAGCGACATCGCATCGCAACCGGAACGCAGTACGAGATCGACGCATCATCTCCTCTCCAGTAAGGAACAGACGCATCGCCTACTTTGCGCAAGCACTGAGGAACAGAAGCATCGCCTCCCCCGAAGCAAGGAACCGACGCATCACCCTCCCTGCGACCCTTTTGTTTGTTTTGCGTTACGCATTTAAGGTACTTTTGTGAGAAACGTGTCGCATTTACCATCAACTTGAACTAAGCTATTTCTACCATCTAAAAGTCATTTTCTTAATACTGTATAGTGGATTTTTGTCGTTTGGGTCTTGTGTTAAGTCTATATAAAGAATACTTATTTTTATAAAACCTGTGTGGTGTCCATCTGTAGTGTTTTCACTGTATTACTGTATGTGTTCACAAATGCTTTACACACTGCCTCTGAGATAAGCCTGCCTGCTCGTGCCAAGCTACCAAGGGGGTGAGCAGGGGTTATTTAGGAGTGTAGCCCCCTTACCCTGACTAGAAGCAAGGGTCCCTACTTGGTCAAAGGTACCTACCTCTGCCAACTAGAGACCCCCAGTTCTAACACTCCCCCTATGGGTGTCCAAACTGCTCACGTCATTGCTTCCAGTTATCATGTTTGCAATACTGTTTGGTTTCCTACAAATGGGGGTTTCCTGCTGTAAAAATGCAGTCCTCAAATTAGGTAGTATGCAAATAGCTAGAGAAAGGATAGCATCACTACAGAAACACAAACAGCCATGAATAATGTGACTGTCATGACATATGAGAAAATGATGTAGTTGAAAATTCAACTAGAGGAGGAATGTTAATATTGGTGAATGCAATGTCAATGTATGCCATGATATATGCATGCATTAACAAAGTCAATACCAGTACATGCAATATCAATGAACACCATAATCTATTCACGCACAATGTCAATACCAGTAAAACGATGTTGATGTACGTTATGATAAATGCATGAATAATAATGAGAATGTCGGTAAATATGATATCAATGACCGCCATGTTATATGTACACGTAATAACAAACTCGTATCGTTGCTGTAGAATACATCATGATTTATCACTTAAATATGCTTTAAATATGTTTTTTAAATGTATCCATTTTTCTCTAAACTTCATATGAGTTCTGAAAATAGAATACTTTTCAATGTTGGTATACATATATTAAACTCAACCAAGCAAGAGCTTCTGATTTTGTAGCCTGGGTTGCACACATGAGAGCTACTTACAGGTAGCTGGAGAGCTACCAGTAGCTCACCAGCTCCTCATTGGAGAAGCAATGTAGTCATTCGAACTAGAGTTTGATGCCTGTGTGTTTTCTGGAAGCGGCCAGGTTCTCCCAGACTAACTAAGAGCTTTTTGATTCTTGGGAGTGTGACATAGCCTCACAAGTGTCTCTGCTTCCAAGAGACTTAAAAAGGCAGTGTCGGAAAAATGTGGCCTTGTTTTTTGAGGCTCCGCTATGCACTCTCAAATTCTCGACCTGACCAACGTGATAATAAAGTTCTTTTGCATGGAGCTTTTCCTAGCTAATGTGGAACCGAACCACAATAATCACCTGAACCCCAATTTTTCAGACAACCCCAATTTTACCAAATTAAGTCAGCTCCAGAATCTCCAACAGAATTGCAGTTAGAGACTACACTCCTCATGAAAAATATATATTTCAGGAGAGTAAAACAGAATAAATCGAAAAGAGCTAATAACTGAGTTCTAGATCAAAAATAGGGCAAATATAGATTTATTACAGAATTTCTAGTAAATGCGGTACAGAGAAAAAGGCAGAAAATGCCATGAAGACCCAATTACAGAAATACAGAATCATAAAATGCAGCCCTAACTAAACAAGTTTAAGCAAAACCCAAGTCAAACTCCTAAAGAGTACTGACATCATCTCCATAATAAAATCTGAGTCAAGTGGACATAAAACAAAAATGAAAAAATATCCTAGCTGTGGCAGCCCTAGAGACAACTGTAAAAAAAATTAAGCCCATGGTTTTAAAGCCCAGGAGTTTTTATACACAAATCACACATTCTATTAATAGAGTCTGCAAATTCAGCATAGTGTGATCATGGTTAGGGTCGCATTGGCAAAATCTGAAACAGCAACATAATTTTAAAATCTTTAGCACTAACCCATTTCATAAGTTAAGAGAAATCTTCCACCTATTCTCTTAGCAACTGCACGCCAGAGATAATCAGCATAAAATTCTCAAACAATGGCTCATAGAGTTAGCATGCCTTGAGCAGAACTTCGAGCGAAGTCCTTGAATATGATACTTTGGATACACGATGGAAGTTTCATTCACAATACACACTTCCTAACACAAAAGTTAATTTTTGAATCCTTGATGTCATTCCCTTGATGCTCAGCTGAAAGAAGAGGAGAGATGGTTTGCGGCGGGACACTGATTGGGATCGTGAATGAGAATGTGCAAGTTGAACAGAACACCAGAAACTGCATCCATATTAAAATAAATGGCGTCTCACAGGGAAATGTGGCAGAACTACTTCACAGTGTTAATTACATTTTAAAGTGACTCAGTACTCTCCATTCAAGTGCCATATCATTAACTCCTCAATTACAACTGTATGCACCATTAAAACCATCAAATTTAAAAATAATTTCCACCCGCCATTTGCGCATTTTGAATAAGCTACTACACTAACATGCCTCGTCTTGATCCTGAGTCACTATGGTACATAGTTTACAATTGTTCCATTGGACAATCTGTACCCCATGGAACCTTCTTAGTTTTAAAATATCTGAGCAAGACAGGTTCTCCTACTATGCGCCCACTTACTGTTATCATGGTATGTAGCCTGGTTCTTTCATTTATGGTTTTTGTGTTGATGTAGACACAACACAAATTAGCAAAGATAATCTTTAAGACTGTTTTCTCACAGAAAGAACCTCTCAGAAATCCGCTACTTTCATAGAAAGAAGTCATTATCCAAGGTTCTCTGATTGATGAGTTGATTGTGGCCCTAAATCTCTTGACCAAGTGTGGTATCCTAGGTTACAGAACCACCTTGACAGCTAGTTCTGTAACCTAGGAGTTATGAGTTGGGTGGCAACCAAGCCAGTGGTGGGAGAAACGGAAGGCTTGGATGAGAGCGGCTGTTTGCATCTGTGCTCCATCTGTGGATAGGGTTTCTGTTAATATATATCTTAATAAAGATATCCTAAACTCATTGGATGGAAGGATCTTCCTTTTTACACTGGCGACGATCGATCTGCGCGTAACCTGAGGAAGTCATTTAAATTCCATGGAAATGATGAACTCGACCAACAACACACAAAAAGGTGAAAACTGCTAGACCGCAGTTCGTCGGACAGAAACACCAACACAGCAAGTATCTTAAAGTTATCGTAGATTATTTAAAAAAAAAAAAAAACTATTACCAGTTTCTTTAGGAGGGCGGTTGGTCTCGAGCGACTTTTCCAACGCTTGTGGAACACGATCTTAAGCGAATCTTGAGCACAAGGGTCGTCTGCCACTAACACATAACTGGAACGCAGCAGCAGTTACGTTGCGTTAAGATGCTTGGCGGTCATCTCAGAACCGGACCTGCCTTCGCGTGTCTCGGTGATACGCACACCGTGTTTAATCAAAAACCCTTTATTACACGGCTAAATTCAAGGTGTACCTTTGCGTGTCTCGGTGATACGCACACCCGCACCCACCAAGCTTTATTATTGGATGCACAGAAAGGGGTTGTACGAGGCATCAGCAAAGTGTGTCACTGTGACATGCACACCGTTTTTCCCCTCAATCATATGTAAAACGAGCTTCACAGCTTCGGTGATACACACATCATTCAAAGAAGACTTTCAGTCAGTGCTGTGTCCAATGCTCACTTAGATCTACATTCTGATCAACAGGTGGCACGCACAACTTTATTCTATCTGCACGTTTCATTGGTTTGTTTAATTCTTCGCCTATAAGTACTCGTCCTAGCTGTTAGCTGTACGCAAAGTCTTCTCACATATTTTTGTCTTTACTATTCCTATTCTGTTTAGAAATCTAAACTAGTGTAACTCAGAGAAGAAGTTATTTCAACACCATTGTAACAAAAACAGTTCAACATACAAAACGTTCCTACTCCATTTTTTTTTTTAACTCTCCAGGGGAACCGCCTATAAGATGGGCAAAATGGAAGAAAGTTTTCGCATACTACGCAAAAGTGTGTGGTGCGCCACTAAGTGCGGAAAGAAAGACCTTTTTGCTGTTACATTGTCTTGGGTCAGAGGGGCAAGAAGTGTTTGAACATCTTCCAGAATTGTCTGGAGATGATGTAGCAGATCAAAATGAATACGAGATTGCTATAAAGAAACTCGACTTGCATTATTTACCCAAATTGAGTACCGTGCCTGAACTATATCATTTTGGGAAGAGAATGCAACGTCTAAATGAGACTGTGGAGCAGTATATAACTGTGTTACGTAAAATAGCTTCAACCTGTAACTTTGGTGGACCAACTGAGGAACGTCTAAGGGATCAGTTCATGTTGGGATGTAATTTGGAAAAGGCCAAAGAAACAATGTGGGAGAATAACGATCCTTCTTTGCATGGTGTCTTGACGATACCAAAGACACTGGAACACTCAAAAGCATGTGTAGAATTCATTCCGAAAGATGAGTTATTAGCAAAAAAGTGTGATGAGACATCCGTTAAGGCTGTTGTAGAGAAAGATAAGGATGATAAAGCAACTCAGAATAAGGGTGATGTAAAGAGTAAACTGAACAAAATGTTTGTGGGGAAATGCTATCTGTGTGGAGATGCAGGTCACATGGCTAATAGTAAGTTATGTCTGGGCTGGAAAGCCATATGTACAAATTGTGGGAAAAGGGGCCATGTGTCTAAGTGCTGTAGGTCCACAACAAAAAAAGTCAGGGAAGTTGACTGTGAAGATGATAAGGTACAAGAAGTAGTGGTTTTGCAAAACTGCATTGAGAGGTTAGATGGGCCTCTAGAAACTGTGCAGGTCAATGGTCAAAATGTTGAGATGTTATTTGACTCAGGGGCCAAAATCACGTTGATACCTTTTGTGTTTTACGAAAAAAGGCTCAAGCATAAAGTGAAGCTTTTGAAACCAGATATAAAACCCAAGGGTCATGGTGGGGCTCTATTAAATGTAAAGATCGGATCATTCCAAGGAAAATGTATGTCTCTGTGAAAAGGGATTCGCTAATAAGTTGGCTTCATGGTTTGCTTGAATGAAAAACTTACTGTCAGCAGTGTCCAGGATGGATGTGATAATCTGCTGGGGGAGCTTTCAAAGATTTTTAGGGATGAGCTTGGGTGTCTAAAAAATGATGTCCATGAGATTAGGCTAAAAGAAAATTCTTGCCCGAAGGCAGTCAAAGTTAGAAATGTTCCCATGGCGATTAGAAAATGGTATTTTTGAAGAATTGGAGGCCTCAGTATGGGTTGCCACTGTTCTAATGGCTCGCAAAGCCAATGGTGAAGCTCGCTTGTGTATAGATTTAAGGGAGCTTAATAAGGCTGTGGTAGTGGATCACTATCCCCAGCCCAATATTAGCAAGATGCTCAGCATGTTGAATGGTGCAAAGTATTTTTCCTCTCTAGACCTCAGTTCAGCGTATCACCAAATAAAACTCACCGATAAATCACAAGAGTTGACCACCTTTACTACTTTCTTTGGTACTTTTAAATTTCTAAGAATGCCGTTTGGACTTATATCAGCTGCCGCTGTGTTTCAGAGGACTGTGGAGAAAATATTAAAGGGAATAGTAGGTGTGAAAATATACCAAAATAATATACTGGTGGGGGGATCAACCTTCCAAAAACACAACAAGAGGTTATGTGAGGTATTGGAGAAACTGTTCTGACTCTCAAACAAGGAAAATGTAAATGCTGTGTCCATGCGATAGAATACTTGGGGCATCTCATCACGGGTTCAGGAATTAGTCCTAAGAAAGCTTTAGTCGATACGATAAAAAATATGGTGTCTCCAAAGTGCAAAAACGAACTTGTGAATTTTTGTTATGGCTGAATTCTACAACAAGTTTGTGCCCAAATTTGCAGAAAGAACTGTGACCTTAAGATCACTGTTAAAAAAAAAAATAGAGAGTTTGCATGGTCTGATATTTGTGAAGCTGAATTTAGAAATGTGAAGTCTGGCTTGGAGAAAGCCTCAAATCTTGGAAGTTTTGATGCAGGACATGATATTATTGTTATGACGGGCGCAAGCTCAAAAGGTTTGGGGGCGGTATTATTGCAGAGATCTGAGAATGTCTATAGAACGATTGCTTTCATTTCACGTGGCCTGAGAGGTGCAGAGATCAATTACTCAGTTATTGAGAAGGAGGCTCTGGGTGTCTATTGGGCTGTGAGAAAACTGAACAAATTTCTGTGGAGGCGAAACTTTGAAATTAAAACAGATCATAAACCACTTAAGGAGGTCTTTACAAAGAAAGGCGTTGATCAGATTTCAAATCGTATTCGTAGGTGGGTCATTACTCTAATAAAAATAAAATAAAAATGTCTGTGTTGTGACTGAGGGAGTTATACAGGAAGAGGATAATGGAGAATGATATGTGCTTACAAAGCGTGGTTAAGATGGTATTAGGAGGTTGGTTGGTCAAAGGGAAGTGTAAAAAAAACACACAAGGTTTCTGGGAAATTCGCATTCTGTGGTGGATGGTGTACTTCTAAGAGGAAACAAACTTGTGCCTCCCATGGACTTAAGGGGTGTTTTAGTGAAAAATGCCCATGCCAGTCATATGGGTATATCAAAAACCAAGGAGATGGTGAGAGAATGCTATTGATGGCCCTCTATGGATTTGATGATAGAAAGGGAGGTTAGAGAATGCATGGATTGTGTGAGTAGTGACAAGGTATTGAAGTGTAGGGTACAACCGATGGTCATTAGAGAACAAGCTACAGGACCATGGGTGGACATCGCTTTGGATATACTTGGACAAGTGAAAGTTAATTCACAAGATAGGTATGTAATGGTATGTCTGGACATGTTTTTGCGGTGGCCTGAGATAAAGGTGGTCAACTCTATTGAATCTTAAGAAGTCATTAATTTCTTGGAGAAACTGTTTGAGAAGGAGGGCTTTCCCTCAAGTGTTCTCACCGATAATGGTGTTCAATTCACTTTAGCAGTGGTAGAAGAATTTCTAAGGATAAGGGGTGTGAAACATATGAAAGCTGCACTATATCACCCAGAATCTAATGGTGTAGAGGAACACTTTGTTAAAGTGTTGAAAGAGAGTCTGCAGCAGTCTTTCATATGTGAAACCAACTGGGTAGAGAGAATACAGGCTGACGCCTCATTCTATGACAGGAGTGTCACCATTTCGCTTGTTCAAAGGGAGAATGCCCTGTTGTGAAATCAGTCCTGCTTGGGTCAATGATAAGAGAGAAAAGGTGGACGAACGTGTTGGTGAATTAATGGATTGGGAAACAAGCGAAGAGAAGAATAAATTGATGTCCAAGGTGTTGTATGACAAAAGGAAGGCTGTGAAAGAAACAAAAGTGCAAGTGGGTGATTGGATAAAAATTAAATCCCCAAGGAAGAGTGGGAAGAGTTCCAAGTTTAGTAAGCCTTGTAGAGTGAAGAAACTTTTCAAGAATGCAGTGAAGACTGATGGCAATAAGATTTGGAATCTCAATAGAGTATCCAAATGCAGTTCTGAACTGGATTCAGATGCTTCCTCTTCAGGGAAGAGATCACCTGAAGATTCTTATTAGCGACCTCAGCGAGTAAAGAAAAGACCTGTTCGATTTCATGACTATGTATAAATGTAAGCTCTATCTTGTTTTGTTTTTTTGCATAGCCCCTTTGTTCTTTAGTTTCATTAGCATTATTGGGGTTGCAAGTTCTTTGTGAATTCATTATATACTAATGTCTATTATAAATGGGGAGGTGATGTGGCTTCCTAGGTTATAGAACCACCTTGACAGCTGGTTCTGTAACCTAGGAGTGATGCGTTGGGTGGCAACTAAGCCCGTGTTGGGAGAAACGGAAGGCTTGGATGAGAGCGGCTGTTTGTATCTGTGCTCCGTCTGTGGATGGGGTTTCTGTTATTATATATATATATATATATATATATATATATATATATATATATATATATATATATATATATATATATATCTTAATAAAGATATCCTAAACTCATTGGATGGAAGGATCTTCCTTTCTAAGCCGGGCTTCTCCAATGAGTAGCTTGTGAGCTACTGGTAGCTCTCCGGGTACCTGTAAGCAGCTCTCCTGTGTGCAGTAAAGCCTAATAAATTGCAAGTTTTTGATTGGCTGAATAAATGCATATATAACAAAATTAAAAATGTGTGTATTCGAGACAAAAATGTGTGTGTTTCCAGAACCCATTAACTGATGACTGGCAATAAATGGCTGAATTTCCAAAATATATTTGAAGCTGATATTTGAGTCATAAATCATGTCGAGTTGGGTAGACTTATTACTAACATCATTACCTTTGTGCCAAGGGAATTGCAGCTATGGCTTTTAGGTACTACCCTTGTAAAGGCATTTAAACTGGCAAAGCCTTTTCTGCTTTGCTGTTGAGATCCCTGGCTGATACACTGACGTGATTCCTCCTAGTAAATGTGCACAGGGTGGCCAGTAATGCAATCTTGTCTAATTTGGTCAAAATTACAACATTAATAATATTAGTAGCTCTGGATAGTTTTCATTGAACATAGGTAGCTCTTATTACAGAAAAGGTTAGAGACCCCTGCTCTTGACGGTTCATCTACTGGCCCTAATGCCTGCATCCCTAAACTTTGAGAGTGTGTATTATGAAGTAGTTCCTAGAGGATTGAAGCTATAAAAGGCTATCTTGTTCAGCCGTGTGCTGGAAACCCTAACCCTTATTGTGTTTATGACAAACCCCAAGAACTGCATTTCCTGGTTCGGTACCATGCAATTTTTTTTCCTATTTATGACAAAACCCAGGTGTTCTAGTAGGCTAATGGTAAGTTTTGTGTGGCGTGAAACCGCTTCTCTGGACTGTGCCATTATCAGGATAATCAATCAATCAGGGGAATTGTAAGTGCACTACTCACCCGAGAGGGTCTCAAGGTGCTGGGGAGGCACTCCCTATCAGTCGAAAAGCCAGGTCTTGAGCGTCTTCCTGAAGATGTTCAGGGAGGGGGAACATCTGATATTGAGCGGGAGCTCGTTACAGGTCTTGGCTGCGATGTAGGAGAAGGTTCTTCCACCTGTTCTGGCTCTGCGGATGCGCGGGGGTTCGGCGAGGGCGAGGTCGGCGGATCGGAGGTTTCCCTTGGGTATGTGGAAGGCGATTCTCTCGTTGAGGTATTGGGGTCCGGTGTTGTGAAGGCATTTGTAGGCGTGGGTGAGTATCTTAAAAGGGACTCTCTTCTCAACGGGGAGCCAGTGTAGGTTCCGTAGGTGTTGGGAGGTGTGTTCGTGTCGAGGAATGTCGAGGACGAGTCTGCAGTGTTCTGTACGGTCTGGAGCTTGCGGAGCAGAGACTTGTTGATCCCGGCGTAAAGGGCGTTTCCGTAGTCCAGCCTGCTGGTTATGAGTGCGTGGGTGATGGCCTTCCTTGATGTTATGTTAGGTAGTTTTATAGCGCGCACAGCTGCCCCAGCAAAGGGGCGTCCCAGAGCTAATAACAACAAAAAGGGAGCAGACGGCAGAAGAGAGCCTCTAGTAATGGCAGGGGGGAAGTCTAATAACCTATTGAAAAGCAAAACTGGCAGACAGAAAGGAGATAAACAGCAGAAGGGGCCTATAATGAAGGGTAGAGGTGAGTCTTAATAGCCTTACGGAAAGCCAGATAATTATCTATGCTCCGAATATGTACAGAGAGTGAGTTCCAGAGTTTAGCTACCAGTGAGCGAGAGGAGCACCCACCGGCGCGTACCCTCCTTAACCGCGGAACAACCGCCAGGTAATGGCCCATCGAACGGAGATGGCGTGTGGAGGTGTAAGATGAGAGCAGGCTGGCCAAGATGTCAGGAGAGGAAGAATTCAAGATCCTGAAAGCAATGCAGAGGGACTTAAACGCCACTCGTTTGGCCACCGGCAGCCAATGTAGCTGGCGAATAGCACTGGTGGTGGAACAGAATCTAGGAAGGCCAAGAAGAGTTCTGGCGGCTGCATTTTGGACCCTCTGCAATCTCATAATCTCCGTCTTGTTGACCCCCAGGTAGAGCGAGTTGGAATAATCCAGTCTCGACAGAACAGAGGCCTGGACGATCACCTGCCTGATGGATGGATCGAAAAAACCCAACAGCGGTTTAAGCCCGCGTAGTATACCAAAACACGTCGCTGCCACCTTCTTAGTTTGGGTCTGAAAATTAAGAGCCGAATCGATCCAGACACCTACATTTTTCACCACCTGTTAGGGGGCGGGTGCACAACCCAAGGTAGCAGGCCACCAACGCTCACTCCACAGCCCAAGATCTTTCCCTACCAGCAAGACCTCAGACTTGCTGGCATTGAGCTGGAGGCAGTTGGCAGTCATCCACTCCGCGACATCAGCAAGACCGCTCCGGAACTTAAGAGCGTCATTTGGGGGGGGGGGGGGGATCCACTTAAAGGTCTTTCGGAGGATTCGGAGGGTGTTGAAGCAACTGGAGGCGACGGCATTGACCTGTCTTGTCATGGACGGGAGGAGTTGAGTATGATGCCGAGGTTTCGGGCGTGGTTCGTGTGTGTGGGGGGACTGCCGAGGGCCGTAGGCCACCAGGTATTGTCCCATGCCAAGGGGGAGGGTCCGAGGACTTCTGTCTTCTCCGAGTTGAGCTTCAGGCAGTTTCTGCTCATCCAGGATGCAACATCCTTCATTCCTTCCTGGAAGTTGAGTTTGGTGGTGATAGGGTCCTTGGTGAGGGAGAGGATGAGCTGGGTGTCGTCAGCATAGGATACTATGCTGAGTACGTGCTGTCTGACGATGGCGGCGAGGGGGCCCATGTAGATGTTGAAGAGCGTGGGGCTGAGCGATGATCCTTGGGGCACTCCAAAGTTGATTTCCGTGGGTTTGGAGAGGAAAGGTGGTAGTCTGATTCTTTGGGTTCTGCCGGTGAGGAATGAGCGGATCCAGTCGAGGGCGGTTCCTTGTATGCCGGCGTCGTCGAATCTGGCGGTGTGTTTGCGGTGGGAGACTGTGTCGAACACTGCAGAGATGGCGGTGGCAATGGCGATGTCAGGGCCGGAGGAGGCGTTGGTCCAGGTTTCTGTAAAGAAGGCGACGTCTGGCGAGTGGGTGTCGAGGAGGTCCCAGATCTCTACGGCATGTCTGTGCAGGGAGCATACGTTGAGGAGGATGCACTTCAGGGCTTCGGTGTTGTTGGCGTTCGGTGCGGGGGCCGTGGGGTTGCGGTAGGAGGTGAAGGATTGGCGGCAGTGACGGCAGGAGAACTGGCCGTGGGTGGTGTTCGGCGTCGACTGCTGGCAGTTGTTGTTCCTTCCGGGGTTGAGTGCGAGGAGGGCAGCGGGGTTGTAGCAGTGGGAGGTTGCAGATCCAGGGTTCCTGGCGCTGGCCGCAGACGGGCTTGCCTCTGGCGCACCAGCGGCGCAGCGGCTGCCATTAAGTAGAGGAGAGGAGAGGGGAGGGAAGCGCGGGAACCGGCAGGGGGGAGGGGCCACAGGGGCAGCAGCGGCGGGAAGGGCACGGAGAGCAAATGGGCACAGAAGACAGAAAAGCAAGACGGGCACAATAGAAAATGCAGTGAAGAGGCTAGAAGGAAAGACAGAAAAACTGGCACAGAAAGACAGAAACGGCACAAACACAGAGACAGACAGCAGCGGCCAGCAGAAGAGCAAGGCTCTCCCACTGGACCACCAGGGATGAGGCGCAGGCAGGAGCCTGCGGGTGGAGGAGGGCCTTGAACACCTACCTGACCAGGCAGAGCACAGTGCACGGAGCAGCTGCACTTAACAGCGGAGCTGCGGGGGAGGAGGAGAGCAGGTCCCTGACCACGAGGTCAGCAGTCTTGCTCGCGCTCCCTCGCAGCGGCCGCCATTAAGTAGGGGAGGGATGCGCGGGAACCGGCAGGGGGAGGGGCCACGGGGGCAGCAGCGGCGGGAAGGGCACGGAGAGCAAATGGGCACAGAGGACAGAAAAACAAGACAGGCACAATAGAAAATGCAGTGAAGAGGCTAGAAGGAAAGACAGAAAAACGGGCACAGAAAGACAGAAAAGATAAGACAGGCACAATAGAAAGTGCAGTGAAGAGGCTAGAAGGAAAGACAGAAAAACCGGCACAGAAAGACAGAAACGGCACAAACACAGAGACAGACAGCAGCGGCCAGCAGAAGAGCAAGGCTCTCCCACTGGGCCACCAGGGATGAGGCGCAGGCAGGAGCCTGCGGTGGAGGAGGGCCTCGAACACCTACCTGACCAGGCAGAGCACAGTGCACGGAGCAGCTGCACTTAACAGCGGAGCTGCGGGGGAGGAGGCGAGCAGGTCCCTGACCAGGAGGTCAGAGAAGTATTAGTCTCACCCCTCTCGCCCTCATCCATCCCGCTACGTGACGAAGAATCTTGGTGAAACACCAACGGGCTGAGGAAAGTCCGAAAGGGAGACTGTAGAATTGCCAAAGTCTGTACATCAAGGTGAATTGGAGAAACTTTTGGTGTGGTGACCAAACTGGGATGGTCAGGTATGCATCCTTTAGCTCTAACCGAGTTAGTCAATCCCCTTTCCTTAGCACATCTCTTAGGAGGTGCACCCCAGTTAGTCAATCCCCTTTCCTTAGCACATCTCTTAGGAGGTGCACCCCTTCCATTTTGAAATGGTGGTAGAACACCCATTCATTCAACCCTTTTAGGTTTATCACTGGTCTCATCCCTTTGTCCTTCCTCTACTAGAAAGATATTGCTGATAAAACCGGACTCCGTTCCCTCTCATATTGCCACTTTGGTCAATAAACCCTCTACCTCTTGTGTTACTAACATAGAATCTTCTTGTGATAACATCATTTCTGGGGGAAGTTCCCTTGTAGTGATGTATCTGTAAATTCGATCTTGTATCCCTTCACTGTCTCTAGGACCCAAGGGTCCTGAGTCACCAAATTCCAGTTTCCACAATATTGGGCTAGTCTGCCTCCCACCTTTATAGGGATATCTGAAAGGTCTTTCATAGTTCTTACCTGCTGAAAAGCCTCTTTGTCTCCGCTTGCCTCTGAAGCCGCTTCTGCGAGGTCTTTGCTTCTGTGGGTATAATGGCGAGTGTGGAGTGAAGTTTGGGTGCGCAAATCTTGCGCCACATCTCAGGTAGGGTCTTGAAGAGCTTTGGCCACAGCCGAGGAACCGGCCCTGTGTTCTTCCAGCCCTGACAAAAACCCCTATCCTGGATGACTTTCTTAATGTCTTTCTGTGACTTCTGAATTGAGCTGAATACTCATGTACTTAGCCATGTCCCTGATAGAGTCGTCCCTAAAGTGTAGACCCTGGGAGGCAGCTCCTCCTTCTCTAGTGGTCAGTTCGACCAATTTGGGATCTATTTTTAGCAATATGCTTTTCCTTCTCTCATTGGAGAGTGCAGTATTTGCATTCCCCAGGCCGCAGATGACTCTTTGAGCCCATTGGCGCAATTCCTTGAGGTCAATGAGGGTGTCTTCAAGATAAGCCACTTCAGTTATCTCAAACATTTTTGTGAGCGGGCCAGTAATATCAAGTAGACGGTTTAGGCAGGACTTGAGGCCTTTATTAATACCTTTCCTAGGGTCCTTTCCTCCGTTTGCAATAAACGCCACCACCTTTTGCGTCTAGCTCTGGGGTTGACACAACTTTATCCGAGAGCGAGGGGCTTGGGCATTCAGATCTAAGACGGGATCTGACCTCTTTTGGGATTTCCTTCCTTAGCCAAAAGTAGAGGTACTCCGCAATATGCTGCGATGGAGCCCACTCCGGGGACAAGGCGTGTTTGATGTTGAGCGGGTCAAACATACTCTCTCCAAATGGGTCCACAATACCCATTTTTGACCTGGAGCCCTTTGATGCCTCATCAGTTGTACCCATATTCCTCACTTCTATCTCCTCATTAACCGTATCAAAGTCGAGGAGTAGGATAGGTTAATTTCATCCTCCAATTTTCATCACTATCAATGGGAATAGATACTTCTGGGCCTTTTTCTTGCCCATTTCCAGTGCCAGAGGCACCATCCTTCTCACCGCCAAAGCATGAACTCATTTGTTTTGGGGATTTTTTTTTTTTTTTTCTTTTACACCCTTAGGCAGGTTTTCCCCTGCAGCCCTTTTCCTCTGGGCCTCAACCGCCCCATCTGCCCCGTCAGGGTGTCGTGGGACAGCAACTGGCCAACCCTTCTTGGAGAGAACCTCCAGATTTTCATTAATTGTCTCATCCAGTGACCCCATTACCTTATCCAGCACCTTATTTATAAGTCCTTCCAGTCTATCCTCCATAGTATTCTCTGAAGGTTCAAGGGACACGACAGAAGGTAAATATTATTTAAGATTACTGGGCTCAGTGTAAGGAAACAGCTGCTCTGGCAGTTCGTTGGACTACAACTGCCAGAATTCAAGCAGTTTGCCCAATCAGCTAAAATGGCCACTGTAGTGTCTTTACTAGAGTGTCCCAATCTCATAAAATGGCCCTTGGCACGTACAGTGCGTGCTTGATCATCTCTTAAGGGTCTTTCTTCTAATTGTGAGGTCCTTTCTCTATTGTTGTGCTCCAGTCTATCTATTTTTTATTTATTTATTAAACTGTACAATGGTTGTGCATTGCACCGTTGCCTTTATTTACATGGGCCGGCAGCCGCTGAGGGGAGCCGGAGGACTTCCGGTGTCTTTGTTATGCAGCCGGACTCCCTTCAGAGGCCACGCCTGCAAGATGACTCCACCGGACTGCTGCCGATGGGTGAGTCACCACATACAGCTCGGGAGCCTCAGCAGGTGTCCTTCGCGAGCCGATCTTTGTGTAGAGTCAGCTCGTGGGTTTGTGTTTTTTCCAAGAAGCTCCAGATGCTATGGCAGTGGGGCGTAGGCTCAGGCTTTTCAAAGAAAGCCGGCCTGCAGCAGCAAATGGCGTGGGCCGGTCTTTGAAAGAAAAGACCGGTCCACGGCGAGGGCATATTTATCAGCCTTAAGGAGCTGAGAGAAAACGCCGAAAAGCTGTGTCAGGTACGGAGGTAGTAGGACCTCCAATCCAATGCTGTAAGAGAGGAGAAGTTAGATATGAAAACAACCACCCTCCTTTGCCAGGGTTATGAAAAGACATTGGGAAGTTACACAATGACATGGTTGAACGAGTTAGTAACAGGGTAAGAGGGAAAATTATTCTTATTTTCTTTAGGAGAGGATGGGATATCTCAAGGAAAAATAACACATAGTAAGTATTAGTATTATTAAAGCTGTACTTATCTTGTGAGCAGCAGCAACAAAGAAGGGAGAACACTGCGTGTGGAGGGACTTAGGCTCCTATTAGAATGTTATTGAAGTTCTATATTCTTCAATTGTTGCTGCTGTGAGCTGGCAATAAAGGAGATTTGCATAATGTTAGCCTCCGTGTCATGCCATAAAAACAATTGTTTTCAATAAACACATTTTTATTGTTTTCTGAAAGCATAAAAAAATGGTCACATAGTCTGTCCACACAGTACCACATTCTATAGCATTTACAAATAACAACAAATACATGATGCCATACAGCTTAGCGTATACGACCACAAAAGTATATTGACTGTTACACTTTACAGTAATTCGGCCCCCCCTCCTGAGGACCCAAGCCACTTATTCCAAACCTTTGCATGCTTAGTAGAGCATCACCTGGCCTCAATCACTGGCTTTTCTTGTTGCGCACACCATTCTACCCCCTTCCCCACAATGCCTGCATCAGCGACCTGGGGGCTTTCCAGTGCGCCGCAATATCTCTCTTAGCCACCACCAGAGCAACATTGTCCTCTCAGCCTGGGAGCCCCCCACGCCATCATCCACCCCTAATAGAATCAACAAAGGGGAGCGCTTGAGGGTCAGGCCCTGCACCTCCGATAGCTCAACCACCACCGCCTCCCAGTAACGTGTTATAGCGGGACATGCCCATAACATGTGGAAAAAATCTGCAGGCTTGTAGGACCAGTGGTAGCACTCAGGGTTGGCTAGAAGGCCTGCACGAAACAACCGATCAGGGGTGAGGTAGGCACAGTCAGGTAGTACGTTTGTACTAGGCGGGGCTTGGAAGAAATCACGAGGACTCTAGGGGCAATCAGCGCTTCACAACAGCCCTCAACCTCCAGAGGCCCAATCCGGATAAAAAAATTATAGTGGAAGAGAGGCACTTGTTACTTTATTTGAAGCATTTGTGCCAAAATTGTCCGAAAGCAGGTTCTTGGCGTTCTTCACAGCGATAGAGTCTAATTGGCCAGTAGAACATTCCACAGAGCCAGTACATACAGCCTGGAACATGCTAACATTCCGACCTGCGTTAAAGGTACAGTATATCCACACACCCATACAAAATCCATCGTGCCGCTCTTCCTCTTGAAATGTTTAAGAGAATGGCATGGAAGAGAAAAGATGCCAGGTGTTAACTTTCAGTTTTTAAAATTGGGAAAAAGTGATCTTTGTTATATTGGAAACAATACATTGACTGGATGATTCTGGGATTTTGTATTGTTGGCTAGTGAATGCCAAATTAACAGATTGGGTGCAGCTTCCGCTTTAAGGATTGTGTAATGTACGAGTTGAATTTCCTGGCTTGTTTCAGAACATTCAGGGCAATTTGACAGATTTTAAGACAAGGAGGCTGCATGATATGCAAATTGCATTTTTCACTGTCATCCGAGCAGCAGTAAAGAAGAAACAAAAATATTGTGAAATCACTGCATCATGGTATTTGGGACAGCAGCCCCGTTGAGACAGCCTTTTTATGACTATTTCAGGCACCCAGCTAAGCGCAACATTTTGTCTGCCGCCATTTAGCAGCGCTATCCTGGGTCTCCCTCGCTAGCCTTTGAACACAGTTCCTTGCCTAGTTAATATTTAGATTCTCCTCTGTCTCCTTTCACAGTGCTTTTTCAATTTCTTGTGGTCCTTTTTGGACAGTCCATGTTTGATCTCTACCCTTGCTCTTCAATAATTTTCCCTCTTAGGTTCTGCACTTGGCTAACCAATCCTGACTTTCCATCTCCTCCTACTTTATCTTTTCACTGTCCATACCTTGCGAAACACTCTGAGCTTCACTCGGTCTTCGAGCAAGTATTCGAGAAAACGAAACTTGCTCGAATGAATCCTCCATTAACTTTCATTAATCATTAAATTAGTAGATGAGACAAAACTAATATACACCAGACACAGATACACGGGGAGAAAAGCTTACGCATGCTTGAATTAATGAGAAATAACATGCAATTCGACTAAAACCCACTTTAATTTGCGAAAATGCTTTGCGCATGTGCAAACCTGAATTACGCAGAAATAACGTGACTAACTCGCTTTGAGAGGGAAAAACCTCACGCATGCGCAAGAAAGACCAACTCGCGGTCTTGAGGTACCGCATGCCTGGCATATGCTTGCTTGATTTAAAAGAAAGCTGCTGTTATTAACGCTTTTGCCCAAGAATAATAATAGTTACATGGGATAGAATAGAAGTGGGTGGTGAAGAGTGAGAATTACATGTTTAAGAAAATAACATCTGTTTATGATTGTTTTATTAATAGTGTGCATTCGGGCCTGCTAATCCATGACTGAAAAAGAAAATGGCGAAAGCTACGCATGCTCAATGAATCCATGATATGACCCGGTGACCGAGAGAGAGCTGAATGACTGCCAAGATTCAAGGACAGAAGGGATGGGAAAAGAAGGAGATGTAACACTCATCTATGAAGCTTGTATTAAATAAATTACTACATTTGCAACAAAATATGCATGAGAAAATAAAATATATGAATGAGTCAAAGGGGAAGGGTTAGCAAACAATGGGTTTCACTAATAAAAATGAATACGTCAGCCTGGTGTGATGAAGACTCCCCTAACCCCGTCCAATCATATTCCGTATTTTAGTAAAATTTGCAACTCTTGAGGGTGGGACATGAAGAAATAAAGACTATAACTAGAGTGACTTGAGTAAAAAATGTTATGAGAAGCTGCTAGAGATGAAATTAGAGAAGCTGATGCTGGGAGCTGAGAGCTGCTGAGAGAGAGAGACGAGAGCAGACTCGGAAGATTCAGAAGACTGCCTGATTAGATTCGAAGATTGCGGAAGAATATCGAGGAGGGAGAGAGTGTCAGAGAGGGAATCGCCCTGGTTCGTCGGGTTTGTAGAGAAGTCTAGCAAGTATCTGTCCTGTCCTGTTCCTATCCTTTAGTCTTTGTCTCCTGATCCTAAGTCAGGGGACCTCCACCAGTCCTTTGGCCAGAGGGGTGGTTTTCCAGTCATCTTTATTAGGTAAATGTCATTCTGTCCAAATTTGCATATTTCTTTGCAAATGTGTCATTATATGCCTTTTGTCTCTACATCTATCCACTCTTATGCATTTGATTTTGTTGAATGAGTTTGTGTAATTGAATGTATTATGTTATATGATTGTTCTCTCTCCCATTTAAGAAAGATGGAGTTTGCACTGTGAATTTGTAATTGATGAGCGTTCAACTTTATGATTGAAATTTAGATTAAACTTATAAATATTATTCAGAGTCTGTGGTTATTTCACTTTGAATTTTAGTTAAGAAATTGTTAATATCACCATCAACTAACTCAACTAATGGTCCATCGACCAAAGGAAGAGTGTTGATTCGTGAAGATTAGTTAGATATGGAAATAGTACTGTAATTGATTTGTGGTTTCAGGGAAATAACTAATCAGAATCTAAGTGAATTATAAAACTTGACCCCCCAGCGGATTGGCCAGGGAGTGCGAATTAACATTTTTGGATAAATGTATATGGGCCCATTGAAATATTTAGTTTTTCTGTGAAATATCCAACCCTGGCCTCTTTGCGCTGGATCAATAGCGTCCTTTAAATCTGACCCTCAGCATTGCTTTGATCACACGGCTTTGGAACCTGCCTCACCATCCACCTTCCCTGTTCCTTATGTTAAATGTGAAAGTAGGAATATGCCTTCCTTTACGCACCATGTATTCACTCCATGCTACATTTAATGGCAGAATTGAGGAGTCTGGGGCAGGAGATATTCTCTCCAACCCCTATTTTGAATGGCTGATCTTAACATGGTCATTGCCTTATGTATTCCCCATTAACCAATGCCTTCTCAGTTTTAGATCAGTGAGACCAGAAAGCGCAAATCTACTGCGCGTACCTTGTTCCTGGCCACCTACGTGTCTCATTCCTCAGTTACCTTTTTATTGCATAGGCCACTTTTATCATACTAATGTAGATCCGCATCCTTAGGTCATTTGGTAATGTACTTGCATTTTAGCGCCATTTGTTTTTGGAAGTTGCTGAGCCTACACGGTCCCCATACATGTAGCGATAATCTTTATAGCTTGTGTTTACTCTACAGAATAATTCTAGGTCGGATGTTTTCAGTTACCAGTGACATAAGTCTGACAGCATTCTTTATATCTTCTATTCCAAAATATTACACAAGTCAAACTTGTGACATCAGACCAGGAGAGCGAGGTTTGCAAGGGAGGCAAAGAATTGTTCTGACATCTGAGCCCTCTGAGCTCTCATCCGTGTGCTCAAACATGATGAAACACCGCTGGAATGCGAGTGGATAGTTTCCAGGTTGCACACACGCCTGAACAGAATCCGCTCATTGACGTCCTGTCTCTGTATATTAAATAACTCAAGCACACATTTGAGCATTTATAACACACAATCTAGAGAGGCATTAAGCCTGTTTCTATTGGCTGAGCATTCTCGGCTTCCGCTGCTGCCTTTACTGTCTGTCATAAAGTCAATGTTCCCATTTAGTAATGATCTGCACTGCAGCTTTAAGGTAGCTCGCGCCTGAATGTGCTGCACTCACTTTCCCTTTAGGAGCATTCACTTTGAGTATTCAGTGTCTGATTATTCCATAGGTTATGAACTTAGGAATCTCATTGCCTGAGGCTCCCAGCTCAGTGTTGAGAGACACTTCACCATCATGCCATCGTCAAGGAGCTCCACATCCTGTGGGAGTTCCCCTTCGGCAACCTTGGGGTTCAGTGCCCACTCTTGTAAAAGGATAAGACTGATGCCTTCTTTGCTGGGTCCTGCTGAGCCCCTGGATTAGGAGTTTACGCTTATCGCAGTATTATGTGACCCATAGACTTTGCCAAAATGTTCCTCCTTGTCCAGAAGCAGTGCAGCTTCTGCCTGATGCAGGTCCACCTCGGCTAACCTCGCTTCGGCCTCCTCCTCACTCAGCAGAAAAAAGATCCTAGAGCTAAACACAGACAAAAGAGGCTCAGATGCTGTACAGACTCCCCTTTTATGAAGAAAAACCATCAGGAGCATCAAACTGAGCACCACTTAAGGCACAGGAAGGAATTGCACTTCAGGACTCCGGAACTGGGCCATCGTCTGAAAATCCAAGGCATAAGCCTGCACCGGATGGCATTCTTCTTTGATCACCCAAAAGGTTTCACCACGACAGATAATACAATCATTAGCACATATTCCACTAAACCCCACTCACACCATTTCACATCTCACCAATTGATAATGTGGTAACTTTCCAGGTTACAAATTGAACGGCCAAGATCCCTAGGCCTACTCTAGGAAGCTTTGGTAATCTCAGAGACTCTGCACCCTAGGCCTCATGCCAGTGTTTCCTCTTGTGTAAGGCATAATGGAGACTTCCATGGATCCTTTGGCAGCCTGGGCCAGTAAAACAGAGCCCTATTGCTCTCCATGGAAATATTTGTGGGAGTTCTTCCAGGAGAGAACAAGGAATAATTTAAGGAAATAGTCTCAATTTGGCATTTTTCTTCAGTCAAACTGACATCTTTAACGCCACACTCTAAATGATGAATCGAGCACCACCCTCTTTAAGGGATTCTTGCTTTTGGATCCTGAGTCGTGTCTGAAGAGAGTCTCAGTGTACAGATGTTTTGGCCGGTAATATATACAGTTTGTGAAGTACAATAAAACAATTACACATTCTTGTAAAGCATGTAGATCCGGGCCTAGTCATGAACCATAAATACAATCATCTGATAAGGGGGACACAGGTAACTCTCGGTCTAGTGGAGAGCCAGTGTGGGCCAGTGTGTATGTGTCCAGATATCCAGCATGGGGAGCGCGAGATCACAGTGTGTGGTGTGCATGCTGTGACCTGAATGGCTGAGTGTTCCTAACTACAGGTGGCATCTGACTTTGTGGTATTTTGGGAATACACGCCTTTGGCCAAACGTATTTCATTGGGGCAAATCTCCTCAGAGCTGTTTGTTGTGTAACTGCCTATCTGTGGGATAGATCAGGGAGTTCCTTGTTTGCGTATTTGTCTCTTCGGGCTAAGTGTAACCCCACCTGTGACATATCAATGGGTAGGCTTGGATTTGGGTCACAGGGCCTGTCTGACCACGTATCTCTGACCCGGGATTGATGGGGAGCTCAGTGGGGTAGTAAGGGGGAGGAGGGGCAGGGGGTTTGGCGGTCCGCCCTGGGCTACACAAGATTTGGGGGTGGCGGCCTCCCCCCGCTCTTACCTGCGGTTGTCACAGTGCGGCAAAGGCAGGAATCGCCATTACTGCTGGCAACATTGCCTGATGCACTGAGGTGATCACTGCTAGCAATCTTGCATATGGTGGCCACTAATGTAATCTTTTGTCATGTGTTTATTATAACATCACTAATAATATTAGCAGCTGAGGATTATTTTCATTGAACACAAGTAGCTCTTATTATAGAAAAGGTTGGAGACCGCTAATCTAAGAGATTATGATAGACTACTTTCTGTAACATCCAAGCGCCCTGAAGAACAAATTACTTACCTTCGGTAACGCCTTATCTGGTAGAGACTATCTAGCTGCAGATTTCTTACCGTAGAATATTCCCCAGGGATCAGACTGGATCTGGACATTTTCAAGCAGTACCCCTACGTCGTTTGGCTCCGCGTCGGCCAAGCTGGAAGTGACGTGGACTGTACCTATACAGGTGCCACCCCAGCTTGCTGACATCAGTTTCTTTTCGAGACTTTCCACGCCAGAAGTGCAGAGCCACAAAAAAATTTGACACACTGGTGTGTAGTGCTAAGGCTCTTAGAAGGGTGACCCTATGTAAGCAGTCCGCAGAGCGGGAGGGTTGGTAAGGATTCTGCAGCCAGATAAGCAGTTACCGAACGTAAGTAACTTGTTGATCTGATAGAGACTTCTAGCCGCAGATTCCTTACCTTAGAATAGATACCAAAGCAATAACTCCCTGGAGGTGGGTCTGCGACACAGATTAAATCAAAAAGTTCTGCAAGACCGAACGGGCAAAGTGCCCGTCATGACATATCTGACCATCCAGCAGTAGTGTTTGGTGAACATGTGCAAAGTTGCCTGCGTTGCTGCATGACAGATGTCCAGGACATGGACTTCAAAAGCTAATGCAGTGGCCGCAGCCTTGACAGTGGTAGAATGAGCATGACAGCCGCAGGGGGTTGCTTCTTTGCCAGTGCGTAGCAGATCTTTATGTAGAGTACTATCCATCGTGGGATGGCCCTCTTCTGCACAGCCTTCCCTTTCTTAGCACTAACATACCCCATGAAGAGTTGATCATCCACCTGGAGCACTTTTGTGTGAACAAGATAGAATGACAATGTTCTTTTTGGGTCCACATGATGGAGCATCTCCTCTTCTTTAGAAGGGTGAGGCAGAGCAAAGAAGGTAGAAAAGGCAATGTTTTGACCTACATGAATAGGTGTCACAACCTTCGTGAGAAATGAAGCACAAGGTCGCAGAACCAGCTTATCTGGATAGAAGTTGGTGTTAGGAAGCTCAGAAAGTGCCTGCACCTCACTGACCCTCCTGGCCGATGTTATGGCCACCAGAAAAATTGTCTTGGTGGTAAGTAGGCGAAGTGGACAGTTGTGCAGCGGCTTGAACGGGGTGCGCATGAGAAAAGTGAGGACCAACTTAAAATCCCATTGTGGCATGATGAAGGGCCTGGGAGGAAACCTATGTTGAAGGCCTTTCAGGAATCTAATCACAACAGGTGACTTGAACAAGGAAGATTGGTCCAGCAACTGCAAGAATGCTGTTAAGTAACCTTTAACAGTGCCCAGAGCAAAGTCCTACTAGGCCACAGAAAGAAACAAAAAACCTTTGGATAAGGGCACAGTAAGAGGATCGATATCCCTGGATGTGCACCATATCACAAACTTGCTCTAAAGGCAGGCGTATACCGTCTTGGTGGAGGGATGCCTGGCTGCCAACGTAACATCACAGACTTCGGGAGGAAGGTGGAAAGCTGTCAACCACGGCTGCTCCATTTGCAAGTATTAAGGCAGAGCGTGCGCTGGTTTGGGTGCAGAACCCTACCCTGCTGCTGCAACAAAAGATTCTCCCAAAGGGGCAGCCTGAACGGAGGACTGATGGTCATGCTCAGGAGCTCTGGATACTAGACCCCTGTGCTCAATCTGGAGTTACAAGAATAACTTGGGCCCGGTTGTTCCTGATCTTCTGCGCAGGAGTGGTATCGGCGGAAAGGCATACAGGAGGCCGGAGTTCAACTAGAGGCAAAAAGCGTCTCAGAGTGAGAACTGCCTTGGAATCTTCAGCATGCAAAACTGCTGACATTGCGCATTCGCAGAGGTGGTGAACAGATCTAACTAAGGCTCTCCCCACTTTTAAAAGAGATCTTGCACCACCTCCGGATGGGGACACCATTTGTGATCCGCTATGCATCGATGGCTAAGTTAATCTGCCCCGGGGTTCAGAGAGCCCGCCAAGTGTTGAAGCACCAGGAAAATGCCCTGATGTTCCAGCCATGTCCAGAAGCACAGGGCCTCTTAGAGTCCACAACCCCACCCTGCCCTGTTTGTTGCAGTACCACATGGTGGTGGTGTTGTCCATGAACACCTGTATTAGCCTTCCCTTGATTGAACGAAGAAAGTCTTTCAATCCCAACTGGACTGCCCTGAGCTCCAGCAGGTTGATGTGAAGCCCGGACTCCATCATAAACCAAAGCCCTCTGATCTCCACCTCCCCCAGATGGCCGCCCCAGCCCAGGAGTGACGCATCTATTATTACAGTCAGCTCAGGTTAAGGGAAGGGAAGGGAGGGGCTCTGCTCCTGACTCAATCACAGTTCGTCAGCCATCACTGCAGGTCTTTTGCAGTTCCCGCTTAGATCTAGACCAGGTTGGAGAGATTTCCCTGATGCTGTGCATACTGGACCTTCAGGTCAAACTGCAGAGCCCTCATATGCCAACAGGTATGTGTCGCAGGAAAGATGCAGGAGGCTATGAGGCCCAACAGCCTCAGTCTCACTGAAATCCAGGATAGAGGCTGAAACATCGGTATCGTAGTCTGAATATCCTGGACTTGCCATTCGAGAGGATAGGACCAAAACTGCACTGTATCCCAAACGGCCCAATGAAAGAGAATCTGATAGGGAGTCAGGTGTGACTTTGGCACGTTGATAGTGAACCCCAGTGAATTCAGGAGGTGTGCCGTAGTCTGGAGGTGGGAGAGGACTGCCTGAGGAGAGCCCGTCTTTAACGGCCAATCGTCGAGGTAGGGGAAGACTGGAACCCCTGACCTCCGCAATGTGCTACAACCACCGCCATCACATTCGTGAACACCCAAAGGTTGCTGGTGAGGCCAAAGGGGAGTATAGCAAACTGAAAGTGCTCTTGGCCCACTGTGAACTGCAGGTAGCACCTATGGGCAGGCAGGACAGGGATGTGGAAATATGCATTCTGCAAGTCCAACGCCATCGTCCAGTCTCCAGGGTCCAGGTCAGACAGGACCTGGGCTACGGCGAGAATTTTGAACTTCTCCTTTTTCAGTAAGAAGTTGATAGGGTGCAGGTCTAGGTTAGGACGAAGGCCTCTGTCCTTTTTGGGCACAGAAAGTAGGAGGAAAAGCAACCACGACCTACTTCTGATGCTGGCACCCTCTTGATGGCTCCCTTGGCCAAAAGAGCCACCACTTCCTGATGGAGCAAGGGGAGATATTCTCCATCAGCCGGTCTAAGTGGGTGGCATGGGTGGAGAGGTTTCCAGAAATGGGATAGAGTAGCCCCTCTGGACGATTTGCCTCCATTGGCCAAAAGTTCCTGCAGAGCAAGGAAATGACAGCATGGGTGGAGGGTTTTCCAGAAAGGGGATGGGGTAGCCCCTCTGGACGATTTGTAAAACCCAGTTGTCTGATGCCATAGACTTACCGTGAGGCAGGTGATGAAGAATCTTGACCCCCCCCACTGGGTGCCTGTGCTGGTATAGGGGCAAACTAAAGGCGTTTGGAGGCTGCGGCTGCCAGTCGGGTGGTGTACTGACCCGACCTCTTGCTGGTGGTCCTATGTGATCTGTGGGAACTGCGTCCACGAAAAGGCTGGGAAGCCTGTTAGCCGTTGCGGCTGGGCAGGAAAGGACACAGTTGGTAGCCCCCAACGTAGTCACTGAAGGGGCGAAAGGCAGGCTGGGGTTGGCTTGGGCCATGGAGAGGCCTAAGGACCTGCCCGTAGCCCTACTATGGTTAAGGTACTCCAGCTTTGAGTCCGCCTTCTCACTAAAGTGGTGAGAGCCATCAAAAGGCATGTCCATGGGCGAAGCTTGAACATCCCCCCCGAGAAGCCAGTCATTCTCAGCCACACGTGGTGTCTCAGTGCCACTGGCAATGAAATTGCTCTGCCCAGTTAGTCGGTTGTGTCAAGTCCACATCTAATGGTGAACTTAGCTGCATCCTGCCTGCCAGCAATAGCTTGAGACAGTACGGTTTGGGTTTCCTCAGAGACTATATGCAGCACTTGCTCAACCGAATCCCACTCAGTGGGTTGCTATTGGCCCAAAAGACACGCAGTGTTCACCGACTGCAGTACTAGGATGGCAGAAGTTAAAATCCTCTTATCAAAGGCATCCAACCTTTTGGATTCCCTATCTGGCAGAGTGGTAGGGAATGCGTTGGGATTTATCCAGGAAGCGGAGGCTTGGACCACCAAGCTCTCCGGTGCGTGGTGCTGGGTGAGGAAATGTGGGTCCGCAAGAGCGGGGAAATTGCGACGGGCAATTGTCCGGTGCACAGGAGCCCCTGTGCAGGGCTTCAACCATGCACAAAGGAGGACACCTGCAATGGCTTTATTGAATGTGAGTAAAGGTTCAGAAGGAGCAACTCCCGGCTGAAGCACCTCTGTTAAGACATTTACCTTAACTGCTATTGTGGGCAATTGAAGGCCCAAGACCTCAGCTGTCCTCTGCACCACCATTGCGAACAAGGCACCCTCCTCCATAGCTATGTTAGGGAGACAGACCAGGCCAGTATCTGGCGAGGTGTCCAAACCACTGGCACACGTCAGTTCCTCATTCCAGTAGCCCTCTGTATCATCAAGGGAATGATGGTAACCATAAGGGCCCTCTGACCCCTCCCAATCATCACCATCTCCAGGTCTGTCAAAGGAAAAAGGCACTGGCTCCGGCTCGGAAGGCATAGTACTAGTCGGCGCTGGAGTCAGATGCTGCCCATCTGGTTCTGTGTCAGAGTCAGATATAACGATGGGGCCTGGTCGCCATGGAGCATTGGTGAAACAACGGCACTGGAGCGGGCGCCGAGGGAGGTTGCGGTCTTGCAGCGCTCCCGATCCAGCACTAGATCCACGGGGCCAGACTAGCTCCAAGGGCAGACCCGCAGGCAGAGAATCAGTAGGGGTTTCTCCTACACCCTAAGGGCCCGAAGGCACTCCAGAGGGGTTGGGCCGCCCATATAGGAGGACCACTGCCTCACAAAACCCCTTGAGTTGGGGGGTTGCTTCAGCTCCAGGAAGCTTGGGGAGGCGCAGAGCAGACCCTGGAACAGTCTCCACCGAAGAGCAAGGCCTAGAGACTTAGTCCGGCATGAGGTCGGCATGGAGAAGTCCAAGGCCGATTCGACTTCTTTCTTTTGTGGGACTTACCCGACGACTTGAATCGAGACGATGATTGTTGGGAGTCGCTCCGTGAGCAGTCCTGGGACCTTCCATGCGACCGAGAGCGTTGCGGGGTCATCAGACAAAAGGCTGAAGATATGCTATTCCACAAAGCAGCTATTAGCTTTTCATAACACATTGCTTCCTGACTGTAATTTACTACAGTTTGAGGATGGGGGCAACTTTTGTTCTTGCTGTGGCTTTTTCTTTAAGTCAGTACCTAGTAAAGACTCCCACCCAATAACCACCAAACTTGATAAGCTTTTACCCAATGTGGGCACCCCTACTAATAAGGTATTTTCTTTTTTTTAACATTAACTGTCGTTCACTTCCCAAACATACAGTCGACATTTTCGATCTTTTGATCAGCGAACAGCCGGATGCCATGTTTCTTACTGAGACATGGCTGCACGAGGGCTCTGGTCCCGACGTGGCAGCCACGTTACCACTCAATTATGCCATAGTCCGGAAAGACAGGGGTTTAAAGACAGGTGGGGGAATTGCTATAATTTATAAGAAGGACTACTTATGTAAATTTGAAGACCTGCCTTTTACGAGCTGCGAGGCAGCCTCATTTAAATTGGCTCTGACTCCTAAGTTCTCCTTCTCTGGGTTACTAGTGTATCGCCCTCCTGGGCCGGCTGGCCCCTGGGCATTATCTTTCCCTGATTTAATAGCTCCCCTTCTCCTTAATGCCGCTAACTTTTCTATCCTAGGTGATCTGAATTTGCATCTAGAAGATCCCGCATGCACTACCAGCACTACCCTTATTTTAGATTTCGCAGCGATGAACATTGCACTATGCAACTCTGGCCCCACTCATGTGGCTGGCCATCTATTAGATCCTATCTTTTCTAACATACCTAATATTCAATGCTCACCAGCTCTTCCTTTATGTTGGTCTGACCATTTTGCCATTGGCTTCCATCTCGAGACTTCAGTAAACTCATTTGCAGCCGGACCAAATAGTAGGAAACCTACTAGAAACTGGGGAAAACTCGACATTGCAGCTCTTAATAAAATCCTGTCTTCCAGTGCACCCACAAACATACAAATGTCAGTCACTTCCTCAAGTGTCGTACAAAAATGGCTTCTAAATGCCATTGACACCTGCCTTCCCCTTTCCTTAAAAAAAGATCAACAATCATCGTCCCCCGGTGCCCTGGTTTAATGAGAAACTAAAAGCGGATAAAACTAAATGTAAGGGGTTGGAAAGACGCTGGAGAAGGAACTATGCGTCTGATGCCAAATCTGCTTATAAAAAAGCCAAAAGAGAATATCACACTCTTGACCATCTCCAGTGCTCTGAACTGCCCCAAGACTCTTTTTAAAATGGTCAAAGTGCTTTCTGGATCAGAAACCCAATCTAGGACCCCTTCCTTGAATAGCCGGTAATGTGAGGAACTAGCTAAATTTTTCCTCCATAAAGTGGAGAAAATATATTCTGAAATAAAAGATATAACATCTGATAATCCCCGTCAGTTGTCATCTATTGTCACTCCTGTAGACAATATTTCTTCTTACCAAGATAGGGAGACTTCCTTATCCATGCCCAAGCTAGAAACATGGTCTTTATTTCACATGGATTCTTTTAAGCGGCTGTTAGACAGCATCAAATCGGGTTCTCCCCGAGATCCTCTCCTGATCTCCGTGCTTCAGCAGCTTGAGCCATCATCACTTAGGGTAATCATGGAACTCTTGAATGCCTCTCTTTAGGAAGCAACAGTTCCCCCAGAGTGGAAGCACGCTATGGTGCTTCCTCTTCTAAAGAAGGCCAATGCGGATCCTGATCAGCCTTCCAACTACCGCCCTATTTCATTGCTCCCGGCTTTCTCTAAGATTTTAGAGAAACATGTTAATTTGCAGCTAGCCCAATTTATAGAGTCACAATTTTTTTTACATCCATCGCAGTCAGGCTTCAGAGCAGGCTATTCGACTGAGATGACACTCCTTGGTGTTACGGAAAGACTGCGCCGCCACTTGGACTCTGGAGACACAGTGGCTCTTATACTGCTCGACTTAAGCGCAGCCTTCGACACGGTGTCTCACACCGTGTTACTAAATGCCTTACGATCTCTGGGTGTGACCGGGCCGGCGCTTAACTGGCTTATCTCTTTCCTTACTAATCGCACCTTCCAGGTCTTCTCTCCCACTGCCAGTTCTGATATTCACACTTCACCTTATGGGGTACTCCAGGGCTCTATTCTTAGCCCCTTATTATTTAATGTATACGTCAGACCCATGGCTGACATTGCGGAAGAAGCAGGGCTGTCTCTGTTCTCCTATGCAGACGACACTCAGATCGTCTTCTCTCTCTCTGCTGAGAGGATGTCTGAGATATCTCCCCTCCAGTTGGGCTTGGGAAAGATTTCATCATGGATGCAAGCTAATTTCCTTAAGCTCAACGGAGAGAAGCACGAGGTCTTGATTTTAGGGAAGAATAAAGATCTCTGGGGTCCACAACATTGGCCCAATGAAATGGGTGCCCCATCTACACCCTCCCGCCAAGTCCGCAATTTAGGCTTCATCTTAGACAATGCATTAACAATGCGACACCAAGCCGTTAAGGTGGCTGCAATTTGCTTTACCATCCTGAAGTGGCTGAAAAAGATCATTTGGATGCTGCCTGTTTACACTCAGAGAACCGTAGTCCAGGCTCTTGTCACCTCTAGACTGGACTACGGTAACATTCTCTATCTGGGGTCTAACAAGGATGTAACACGAAAGCTACAGGTAGTACAGAATTCCGCTGCTAGACTGATATGCCATGTCCCGAAAGCTGCCTCTGTGTCCGGCCATTTGCGTGATCTTCATTGGCTCAGGGTGGAGAACCGAATTAAGTTCAAAGCGCTGAGCTATATGTTCAAAATCAGAGCGGGAAAGGCCCCCCAGTACCTACAGACCTTGGTCCATTCCTACGTACCTTCACGTCCCCTCCGCTCGTCCACCCAGGAGAAATTCTCCGTTCCCAGAATCAGATTGTCGCGGATGGGCGGTAGATCGTTTGCTTGCTTGGGACCTTCACTGTGGAATTCTCTCCCCATATCGCTCCGTAGCGAAACCTATTACGTAGAATTCCGTAAATCGTTAAAAACCTGTTTTTTTAACCAATAACTTTCCCTTGTCTGACTATTTCCTTTGGCTCCTTTTGGCTCTTTCTGGCTGGCGCCGGGAAACCCTTCGGGGTAGCTGTTGCGCCTTACAAATTAAAATTGACATTGACAGTGAGGAGCTTTAAGGACCGTTCCCTCAGTGCCTTGAGATTCATGGAGTGGCAGTCCGCGCAGGTCTTGAAGTTGTGGTCACGCTCCAAGCACCATAGACAAACCTAATGAGGGTCTGTCACAGACATCTGCCTCTGACAGACACCACATAGTTTAAAGCATGTTGGCTTCTTAGGGGACATCCCTGACACACAGGTAGATTTAAAACTCGAAAAAGCTTGAAGAACTGAGCCTATAAAGACACCACACAAATCACTTGCAAATATCATTCTACTGCTGAATGCAGGTGTGTACTAATGAACAGAAGGCATAAAGATGATTGCTTTTAAAATACATTGACAATGAAAGTTCTATGGGGCTGATTTCGAGTTTGGCGGTCCTTGGACTGCCAAACCTGGGGTGGCGCAGCGGTGGGGGTGCGGCAATCACTGTACCGGTGGTCCGAACGCCGTATTATGGCTTTGGCGGTCGAACCGCCAAAGGACCGCTGCTACAGCCAGGGATCTGCGATTCCTAGTGGTCTTGATTTAATTTGATTTGGTTATTTATAGAGTGTGGCTATCACTCCGAAAGGAGCTTCCTGGCGGTATGCGGGAGAGAGAGGAGGACAGGTACCTCAATTATATGAGAGATGAGCAGATTGCATCGGAGGATCCGAAGATCCAAGTCTTCAAGGCCTTTCTGAACTGTGTTTCTGCTTCCATCAGCCATAAGTGTGTTGGCATGAGGTTCCAGGCTCTGGTTCCTAGAGCAGCTAATGATTTACCTCCTTTGGTTTTGCACCTAAAGGCAGGGTGTTTAAGAAAAATTGCTGATGAGGATGAAATGCGTTACTTACCTGTAACTGCAGTTATCCAGTATTGGTATCTTTCATAGATTCACATGCCTGAATCATTCCCCGTCGTCGAGATGGGAGTCCCCGGTACATTAGAAAAGTAATGTCCCATTAGACATACAAAACCATAGGCCTAAGGCCTCTCATTAGTAACATATCCAGGTCCTTTTGTGAAAAGGACCAAACTCTAAACAACAGCCAATCAGCTGTTACCACCCTTTGGAACCTTCCTGGCAGGAGCTCTGGTCCCTCAGATTTTCGTAAGCGGAGTGCTATATAACAGTACCACTGAGAGAACCAAAAGAGCCTTTCCAAGGGAGGTGGGTGGGTTGCATGTGAATCTATGAAAGATACCAATACTGGATAACTGCAGTTACAGGTAAGTAACGCATTTCTTATCCAGTATTAGGGTATCTTTCATAGATTGCAAAACACACAAGATGATGGATGGAATGTTGCACATTGGCAAACATTCACCCCCAGTCACAGATCTGGGTTTAATCCATCATTATTTTGCTTCACCACGCCACCCCAGTTCAGACATAGCCATATGCAAATCAGTCTTGACCCTGTGCCTCATGGGAACAGTCCAGACCGAACTGCCAAGCCATGTCTTCCCTGGACCGGAATCAAGCATCCTAGGACCGGTTTCAGGCTATCAGCCTTCATCAGCCAGGATAGCTTGAATCACTTGTGTGTTTTGTATCTTTCATAGATTCACATGCCTGAATCAGAGTAGCAAGCAATAGTGAGCACATTTCTTTTTTTTTCCCCATTGCATTGGTTAAGAAAAAACCATAGTTGTACATTTCAGTATATCAACGATATAGTGCATGATAATAAACAGACATGAAGGTAATCATAGAAATGTGCGGTAAAATAAAGGTTGGTGGGAAGGAGGAAAGGCTCACCTCTATTGAAATAGATGACGTAGTACTGCCTGTCCAACTGCAGCGTCCTTCGCCAGTTCTGAATCCAAGCAGTAATGCCTGGTAAATGTGTGCGGCGTTTTCCATGTTGCCGCTCTGCAAATGTCCACAATAGAGACGCCGGCAAACAATGCCATGGACGTAGAGCCTGCCCTGGTGGAATGGGCACGAATTGTAGTTTGCAAGGGTTGACCAGCCTGCTGGTGGCATAAAGTGATAGCGCTAGAGATCCACCTAGAGATACTTTGCTTCGAAAGGGGGGAACCTTTCCTAGGTACACTGTAGGCCACGAAAAGTTGGTTGGACTTTCGGAATGGTCTTGTCCTGTGAAGGTAGAATTTAAGGCATCGCTTTAGATCCAAGGAATGAAGAGCCTTTTCCGCTGGTGTTTGAGGATTTGGGAAGAAGGTCTTCAAAACAATGGGTTCGTTAAGATGGAATTGCGATGGCACTTTAGGGATAAACTTCGGGTTAGTTCGAAGAATTACCCTATCGTCCTTGAATTGCATAAATGGATGCTGTATTGTAAAAGCGTGAAGCTCACTGACTCGTCTTGCTGAAGAAAGGGCTAGCAGAAGTGCAGTTTTCCAGGAGAGGAACTTGAGGTCCACCTTGTGTATTGGTTCAAAAGGATGCCTCATAAGCTGGGCTAGAACCGTATTAAGCTGCCATGTTGGAGGAGGAAGCTTTAGTGGAGGGAAAGTCCGGAAAAGACCCTTGAGGAATTGTTTTATGAGTCTATTGGACTAAAGAGAAGGACCTGTGGAGGATCTTCTGAAACGGGATATCGCTGCCAGATGAACTCTGATGGAAGCGTGAGCGAGGCCTGCATTTGCGAGATGAAGGAGGTATGGTAAAATCTCCTCAGGCGAGGACTTGAAGTGATGCACTTCAGCAGATGCACACCATATACAGAACCTTTTCCATTTGAGAGAATATGTTTTGCTTGTACTGTCCGCTACTGCTCGAGACAGAATCGCCCTACAGTCCGGATGGATATTCATAGCTTGGAACTCATTGTATTCAGGAGCCAGGCCGATAATTTGAGCGAGGCCGGGTCCGGATGCTGTATTTGCCCCTGATCCATTGTGAGAAGAGACGGAAACGGCTTCAATGGAATTGGAGGCTTCTGGGATAGGAGATGTAGTTCTGTAAACCAATGTTGGCGAGGCCATGCTGGTGCTATTAAAATCAGTGTGCAGGGCTCTGCCTTCATCTTCTTGAGGACTCTGGGGAGCAGTGGAATCGGCGGAAAGGCGTACGCAAAGACGCCGAACCAGGCTATCGAAAATGCATTCCCCAGAGATCCCTGTTGGGGATGCCAGCTTGCGAAGCGTCGGCATTTGGCGTTGAATCGTGAAGCGAACAGGTCGAGATTTGGTTCGCCCCATTGACAGAAAATGCGGTCGAGAATACCCTGGTGTAATTCCCACTCGTGGCAGGAGGTTTGTAGTCTGCTCAGAGAATCTGCCAATGTATTTTCCCTTCCCGGAACATATTCGGCCTTCAGGGAGATTTTGTGCTGAAGCGCCCAGTTCCAAATTTTTTGCGATTCTTGAGATAACAAGAGAGAACGAGTCCCTCCCTGCTTGTTCACGTAGTGCATTGTTGTGGTGTTGTCCGTTTTGACAAGCACTAGAGAACCTGCTATTCTGGGAAGAAAAGCCCGAAGGGCTAGATAAACAGCTCTGAGCTCTAGGAGGTTTATGTGCAAAGTCCTTTCTGTTATTGACCACTTTCCGCTGATTTGAAGCTCCTGGAGAAAGGCTCCCCAACCTTCCAGGGATGCGTCTGTAGTTATTACCTGAGGAGACACCTGAGGTAGGAAAGACAGGCCTTGTGACAGATTCTGTGGACGAGTCCACCAGTGTAACGCTGTGATTACTTGAGGAGTGACCTGTATGATGTCGTCGAAAGATCCTTCCACCTGAATCCACTGAGTGGCAAGAGCCTCCTGGAGAGGACGCATATGGAGGCGACAATGTGGAATGAGTAGTATGCAAGAGGACATCATTCCCAGGAGGGATTTGAAGAGTCTAACAGAAAGAGACTCTTAGTTTTATCCTGTTTGCCAACTGTGCGAGCTTGCGCTGTCGCTCCTGTGTTGGGTAAGCATGCTTGTGGACAGTATCCAAAACGGCTCCCAAAAATGTGATCCTTTGAGAAGGTTGAAGCATTGACTTTTCTGCATTGAGGGTGAGACCTAATTGCTCGAAAAGTTTTAGACAAGCGCTGGAAGATTGCATCGCGCCTTGAAGAGATGGTGCTTTGACGAGCCAGTCGTCGAGATATGGAAACACTTGATGGTGCTGCTGTCTGAGGTACGCAGCGACTGGTGACAGACATTTTGTGAATATGCGAGGAGCCGATCTGAGCCCAAACGGCAGCACTCGAAATTGGTAATGCCTGCCAGCGACGGCAAATCTCAGAAATTGTTTGTGTTTTCTGTGGATTGGGACATGGAAATAGGCATCCTGGAGGTCTAAAGATACCATGTAGTCGTTTGGATTGAGAAATTGTAGGACTTCCTGGATGGTAATCATGCGAAATGATTGCTTCCTTAGGAATTTGTTCAAATTTCTTAGGTCTAGAACCGGCCTCCATTTGTCGTCTCTCTTGCGCACCAAAAAGAATCGGGAATAAAAACCTTTTCACCGTTGATGAACAGGAACTCGCTCTATGGCTCCTTTGCGAATCATGGATGATATTTCGTTCTGCAAGAGGTTCAAATGTTTGTGAACCATAGGTTGAGGTGGAGTTGGTGGAGGGGTTTGAAGAAATTCCAAGGAATGTCCCAACTGCACTATTTGTAGGACCCACTGATCTGTAGTTATTTGTTCCCAATTGTGCCAAAAATTTGATATCTTTCCTCCTATTCTGAATGGTGAGGGGGAGATCGCAGTAGGTGGCAGGGAAAAGTCATTGACGCCGGGTAGAATCTTTCTGGCGACCAGTCTTTCCTCGAAAAGAAGATTTGTTGTAGGCAGTTTGTTGTGGTTGCTGCCTCTGCTGAAATTGCGGCCTGTATTGCTGTCCCGACGAGGAGGAACCAGAATATCTATTTTGTTGATATCCTCCTCTATAGGATGATTGACCTCTACCTCGTGAGCCACGAAAGGAGGAAGTTCTATATTGGAGGGTTCCCAAAGATTTGGCCGTATCCGTATCTTTTTTAATCCCTTGTAGGGCCTCATCGAGATGAGATCCAAACAGGCACTGTCGGTCATAGGGCATATCCAGGATCTTTGTCTGGACCTCAGGTTGGAAAGTCGTCGCTTTAAGCCAGCCTTGGCGTCTTAGAACTGCCGCCCCTGCCAACTGACGGAAGCCAGTAGATGCGATGTCCATCGCACAATCTATAATTTCAGAAGCTGACCTCTCGCCCTCTTGCAGTAGCTTCTTTGCCTCCTCTTTAGTGTCCTGTGGTAAGCTGTCCAAAAAAGGTGCAATATCAGACCACATCTGTCTATTGTATCTTCCCAATAAGGCCAATGAGTTAGCAGCCCTCACCGTTAGTGCAGACATGGAAGAGAAACGCTTTTCGATGTTGTCCAAGCGCCTACCCTCTATATCCGGTGGTGCTGAAAGTGGAGTAGAAGGGTTTTTGAGCGGCGTTGGGCTGCTTGTGTAACCACAGAATCTGGCTTGGGATGGCCAGTCAGACAAGCCGGGGCATCATCCGGTGCCCTATACTTTTTATCCAGCCGTGGTAGGATTGGAGGAATTGAAGAAGGATTCTTCATTATCTTGACCCCTTGTTCCCAGATATAATTTATTATAGGCATGGATCGCACTGACTTTTTAAAAGGCTCTTTAAAGTCATACAAGAAACAAACAATCTTGTTGCTGGGAAGGCATCGGCAACTGAAAGCGCTTCGCTGCTCTTTCTAGGAGATTATGAAAGCCTCCCATGTCCTCCGGAGGCAAATCTACTGGAGGAGGGGAAGGAGACGCTGGAAGTGGTATAACGTAGTCGTCCCATTCCTCGTGTTGTGATTCATCATCCGGGATTTCTCCCTCTTCCTGAGGAAACTCCTCCTCATCATCAGTAGAGTGGGGAGAAGGTCTAAGCATTGCCGAGGAGGCGGGCTGAGACGGACGTTGTACCACTGGTGGTGGAGCTTGTTCCGGAGCAGAAGACGGAGCAGCAGCAGGGAACCTCTTTTTATAATCTGTGATCAAGAATTGCAGATCCGATACCAAAGCCACCGGAAGGCACACCATCTGAGATTGCTGAGGCATTTGGTCTTCGTGATAAGATGTCTGATCATCAATGTCCTGATCATCATCATCTGAAACCTCCTGATACTTGACATTGAGTTCCGACGGACTTGTTGCCGCCCTAAAAGGCCCCTCGTCGCCGAATCATCATCCACATCCAACAGGTGAGAGGGCACTAAGGACTGGACCCTACTGGGTGAAGTTAAAGAAGGTGATAACCTGTGTTTGCTGAGTTTTTGGTGGCAAACAGTCATTTTAGCCTTCATTTTTGGTGTAGACATCAGGGTCGTCGACGGGACACTCGTCGACGGCAGAGCGTCGACGGGTGAAACCTTCAACTTCGTTGAAATTGTCGTCGACGGCGTAGTCGACGACAAGGGCGTCGGCAACATCACCGTCGATGGAAAAGTCGTCGGCGGTGAAATTATCGTCGACGGAGGAACCGTCGATGTGGCTGTGACCGTCGACGGGAGGCTCGTCGTCGGGGTCGTCGTCGACCGATCCGTCGTCGGAATCTCCGACGCCGATTTCTTGATTTTTATCGTCGACGACATGACCACTTGTGCCGTCGACGAAGATGTTGTGGTCGTCGACGATGAACGCGATGCAGACGAGACAGACATAGTAGAGACTGTCGTCGTCGACGTTGTAACTCTGGCAGTGACAGGAGACGTCGTCGTTGAGATCGTCGACGATGCCGTCGTCGACGAGCCTGAGGAGGGCTTTTTGAATGAATGCTGGACTCTAATTGAAGGAGTCGCAGGGTCTGAAACTGGCAATTTTTTACTTGTGGAAACCTCTGAAGACTTTTTGTGCGTCTTCTTTGCAGGTTGCTGCGATGAAGGGCTTGGAGAAGCATCTCTAGACCTTTTCTGAGGAGTTTTTGAGGCGGTTCTTGACGAAGTCTCACTCTCCTCAGAGGACAAGGGGTCGTGTTTGTCCTTTAACCTCTGCAGCCAAATTAAAAGCCGTCCCTCCCGGTCTTTTAGGGTTTTTGAAGAAAAGGTACGACATACCTTGCAGTCTTTAGATGAATGGTCCGGGTAGAGACAATACAGAGAGTCCTTGTGGGGATCGTCCACATGTAACCTCTTCTTGCTGCAGGTTGTACAGGGCCTAAAAAGGCCTTTTTTGTGGGTGTCTGACATGAAGACAACTGGGACTTCACTCAGACAGATGTAAGGATGAGGAAATACCTTATCTGAGAGATTAAACGCTGTAAAGTAGGAAACCTGAGCAGAGCTCAGTTGGAGACTCCTTAGCACGACGTGCGGTAGAAAATCTGAGGGACCAGAGCTCCTGCCAGGAAGGTTCCAAAGGGTGGTAACAGCTGATTGGCTGTTGTTTAGAGTTTGGTCCTTTTCACAAAAGGACCTGGATATGTTACTAATGAGAGGCCTTAGGCCTATGGTTTTGTATGTCTAATGGGACATTACTTTTCTAATGTACCGGGGACTCCCATCTCGACGACGGGGAATGATTCAGGCATGTGAATCTATGAAAGATACCCTAATACTGGATAACTGAGTATCCTAGCAGTGGTGTAGGGGATAAACCTGTCTGATAGATATTTGGGTCCTTGAAGCGGACTGAGGCTCGCAATATGCTGGCGGTGCCGCTGCATCACCGCCAAGCATATTACCCTTTTCCTCACTGACAGTTTTCATGGCAGTGAGCCTGCCATGAAAAGTGTGGCTGTGAGGAAACTGTAGGGCCCCCTGGTGTCTCAGGGCCTGAGGTTTCATGCAGGGGGGCACATGGTGTGCCTCCAGTGTGCATGCACCCATTGTCCCTGCACGGCATGGATTGCACAGTCCAAGGAAATTTTTTCCATTGTGCAAAGCTTTGCGACACCGAGGGCAGAGGAGATAGCGCTACCTCCGTCAGCCATCTGGTGTGAGAAACTTTCGAGTTCCTTCATTGTTAAAATCCAGACTATACAAGCCAGTTTTGACCATGAACAGGAACTACCTATCCCGCTGAACATGGCCAGTCCCAATCATGATGGTTTTAATCCATCCTTCTCCCTGTCTGAATTTTCTGCTGTTGCCCACCAAGACTCATTGACTATTTTGAAATCCCTGAAATCTGGCTCACCAACCGACCCTTGCCATGCCCGCTTGCTGGCGGCTGTGGCAGAAGTTGTTAATCCTGAAGTTAATTCACTTATCAATATGTCCTTCCGATCTGCCATAGTCCCGCCCGAATGGAAGCAGGCCAAACTTCTCCCTCTGCTTAAAAAACCCTCTCTGGACCCGGCCAACCCTGCCAACTATCGCCCTATTTCCCTCCTTCCAGCGGTAGCTAAGGTATGTGAAAAGGCGGTCTTCAAGCAGCTGGCCAGTTTTGTAGAGACCTCGGGATCATTACATCCCGCTCAGTCAGGTTTCAGAGCTACTTATAGCACGGAGACGGCGCTTGTGGAAATATCAGAAGCCATTAGAGAATGCTTGGATGGGGGCGGGAGAGCGGCTCTGATTTTATTAGACCTCTCTGCCGCCTTCGACACAGTGCCTCACTCACTGCTATTAGCGCGCCTTGCAAATATTGGTGTCATCGCCCCTGCATGGGATTGGATTAAATCATTTTTGGTTGACAGATCACAGCAAGTGTGGCTACCTCCTTTCTCATCAAATCCACAAAAGGCGACTACTGGAGTACCTCAGGGCTCTACCCTGAGCCCCCTCCTTTTTAATGTTGTTGTCACCCCTTTGATCTATCTGGCTGAGGAACTGGGAGCAAAAATCATCGCCTATGCAGATGATACCCAGCTCCTCTTCACTTGGAAGGACTCAGATATTTCTCCAGCGAAAGCTAAAAACTGTTTATCAGCAGTTTTCAAATGGCTGGCAGCCGCCCAGTTAAAGTGCAATGAGGGCAAGTCCGAAATCCTCCTATTTGGATCCTTTCCCCCTCAGTTCAGGGAAGCACTTTGGCCACCAGAATATCCACTTCCCAGTTCCTCGGGACAGGCAGTGAAGAACCTGGGCGTCTGGTTCGAGGAAAATCTCAGGTTCTCTACACATGTAAAAAAACTGGCCGGTCAATGTTTTGGCACAATGAAGTCTCTTAGGAGGTTTCTTCCTCTATTACCCAGGTCCGCCAAGGAAATGGTCATGCGCGCTCTGATCCTTAGCCGCCTTGACTATGCCAATGCACTTTATATTGGCCTACCAGGATACCAGCTTAAGAAACTTCAGGTAATACAGAACACCGCGGCCAGAGTTCTGATGGGTATCCCGGGCAGGTCCAGCGTCAGACATCATTTGCAAGACCTGCACTGGCTACCAGTGGCCCAAAGAGTGAAATTTAAAGCTCTCACGATGGCCCATTCAGACCTCTATGGTATAGAGCCCCTCTATTTGAGGAAGCGGTTTAGTTTTTATACTCCACGAAGGCATCTGCGTTCCGCTTCACAGTGCCCAGCTGCGATCCCTCGCTTTCAGCGTACAAGAATTGGAGGCAGCTCTCTGTCCTTCAAAGCAGCCGAAGCTTGGAACTCTCCCCCCCTTGAACTGCGCAGCATCCACGACCCCACCATGTTTAAGAAAAGACTTAAAACCCTGCTGTTTACCTAAAGATAATTTCTCCTGTTCCATACTGTTTCTACTAGTGGCTCCTCGCGCCGGGACACTCCTGAGTAGCTGTGCGCGCTAGAAATCACTGTAACATAACATGCTGTGCAGGAACGGGCTTTGGCGGTCCCCCGGCGCTGCTTTTTCAAGGTTCACTTATGAGCCTTAGCACTGCATCGCTGCTGGACCAGCCGCCAGACCAGAAGAAAATTGGGGGCGATCGAGTTTGGCAGTGTGGGAGCGGGGTGCTGGCGTGGCGGCCCGTTCCCAGACCACCAAACTCGTAATCAGGCCCAAAGTCAGAAGTAGCATCTGAAAAGTATTTAACATGCACAGGGGTATCTAGTGTACACCACAAATCTTACAAGACAAATTGATAAATACTTGTATATTTTCTTTTTATTTAACTGAAAAGCATGGGAACATTTGTCACAGGAAACCTGTATTTCACTACATTTTAACAAAATCTCAATAGCCCAAGCTGCCCATTATTCTTTACCCATAATCCCTCTGACTTAGGCAAATGGCATCATGGGAAGTAGCATATTATATGTGTTTTCCTTTTTGAAGCACCTGTTTTTATAAATTGATTTATTTTCCAATTGACTATTTAACATCACTTATGGACAACAAACAACTATTATTAAAAAATAAATCACAAACAAGCAAGTGCTACTGCGCTGATCCAGTGCTCATTGTCTGTGGTTACGTTTAGGACAACATTTAAATTTAAAAAACAAGTGTGGAAGCCTAACTATCTCGTATTAATCCTTCAATACCAGTTAGACGTCAAGAACTACCAACTTTAACTGAACACAAATGATATTTGCAATTCCCATTAAGGAGTTAACCACCATTAAACTAAAATTGTCCTGCATACTGCAGTACTTAAACGCAGCCATCACTGTTGGTGGTACTAGTTTACGTGTAATGGTACTCAACGCCCTCAAAAGGAATGCAAGATACTAACAAAGGTTTACACGATGTGAGCAACACACATTTTGTAACAATCGTGGGAGAAACGGCCTTTATAAGGAACAGCATCACAACATCATTTTCAAAGTACCAAAAGATGGAATCCAAAGTGTGTATGAATAGCTGAACTTCAGACTGAAAATAAACACTTGCGCTTCAAAAGCACCTTTTATTTGTAGCACCGATTCTTATCGCATACAAATGTATTCTGGAGCATTACTGTGTAAACTTTGCTTTGTTTGGACTCTTTGCAGTAGCAGTCACGCGACCATAGTTTAGTCACTATACATTCAACATTGTTTTCCTTATCGCTTCCAGTGCTTGTTCCCGTTCTTTCAAGAGGTCTTTCAACCTTCGAATTCTCTCCTCTCTGATCGTTTCATCAACCTCGCATTGCAGCACTGGAAGACACTTAGATGAAGATGGTACAGGCTCCTCAGAGGACCACGCTGTGCTTCTCCAAGTCTGAGGACTTGGCGCCCGATCAGGCACCTCCCTCACTGGGGAAGTGCTGGGGCTGGATGCCTGCTCTGCCTGCAGTGAGTCCGCCCCGGGTGAGGAGGACCTAGGTGACGAGCATTCTTGCAATGACGGTAGCGGGATGCCAGATGAGTCTTCAAGAACAGCACATTGGTCGGATAGTCTGGTGCTGGCAATTTCCGAGTCTTTGATTAGGGTGCATGCTTTGTCATTTTCATTTCTCTTTGTGATATTGTGGTGTTTCGACTTTCTTTTCTTGTAAACCTTAAGTTTAACATGACCATCTACTTCCTGGGAATGGTTTGGTCCCGTATTGTCAGATATCACATTATCGTTTAAGGTGTAAGATTCAATGGCATACTTTCTTTTAGGCTTTACTATATTATCCATCAATTTAAATTTTCTTTTCAGGGGACCCACTGCAGATTGCTGGTCTTGTACATCTAAATTTACGGATGTTTGATCTAAAATTGGTAGACTGACATTACCATTTCCATTAGAGGGTCCATCCTCAACATTACTGCTCCTTTCTGAAATACTTGGGGTGGAGACATCTCCATTCGGTGGTTTTCTTTCTTTGGAAACCGCTGGTTCCAGATTTGAAGTTGCCTTCTGTAATTTGCTTGGATCTAATGAAGATGTTTGTTGGACCACTAGCAGAGAGGTACTGGCGGTTTTGTCATGTTCACAAGTAGTGAATTTCTCATTAGTTACTGATCTTGTTGCACTGTCCACAATATCTTGCATTTCTGTTTTCTTTGAATCCGCTGGTTTTAAAGAGGCAGTTACCTGCTTTGAGGAACTTGAGGCCGTTTGGTGCAATATTGGCTGAACGATGCTTGTAATTTTACAATCTTTTGGGGTACTTTCTTCATTCTTGCTTATCTGTGTATTTTCTAGGCTGTCAAGTAGATTTAAATTGTTTTTGCCGCACATCTCAGGCTCAAATGCCATAGTTACCTGTGGAGAGAAATCAGTTTAATATACTTAAAAAGGTTGTATAGCAGTGTGCACATTTAAACCACAGTATGAACAAAAAGACTGACACCATTTTGTGACTGAAATTTATTTCCAGCTGAAAAATAGTGTGGTGTAGTTTGCATGCAATACCTAACCTAGCTAATGTCCATGTTCCATGTTCAGGCTTCCCTCCTATTTTGGTTCTGTTGTAATTAAAACAAGTTAGTTGCTTACCTTGCAGAGTTTGCATTACATATTGAGTAAAAGTAAACAGATGAAAAATGTTCTGCACTTCTGTATTCCCACACCTTTACCGAATTTTTTTTTACCAAGCTTGTGTAGATGTGCCTATCAACTGCAACAGGAAAGGGTCCAGAAAAACTATTTAGTCTCCAAGGGTGGGCATTGCGGCCTGGCCCAAACCCCATTCTTATAAAAAAAAAATTAAAAAAGAAGGAAAAATCCTTGGGTCTGAGTAACACATCAGCCGTACTATATGTTTGTGCCTCAGCACACTAAATAGGTGTTTCTGGGGCAGGCCCGGGTAGTGCGTCTGAGTTATTTAAAAAAAAAAAAAAAAAAAAAACCTCCACACACCCACACAAAAAAGGCAGTCTTCAGCTCAAGTGCGAACTCTCACAGTTGCACATGCACTAAGAAAAGTGCATTAGTCAAAGACAGGGCAAAGAATGAATGAATGAAATTAAATTTCTATAGCGCGTTACTACCCTGAGGCCTCGTAGCGCTTAGGACAGGACAGGCAGAATCACGGCAAGTTAGTGTGTAGTACTAAAAAGATAAGTTTTAAGGAGTTTACGGGAGGTCTGTAAGGGTTGAAACAGTGGCTCTGTCTATCATCAGAGGCAGATCGGCCTCTCTAGAAGGAAGGGGAAAGCGGGGAGGGGTGGTCTGGTGGTGTGGGGAGGTCAGAGGGGCTGTGCGGGTCTCTGGGACCCCAAGTCCCATCTTACAAGGAGCACGCTATGTGGCACACAGTCAGTACGCCTCAACAGTTCTTTTGCCTCTGTACCTGTACCCCCATGCAAAAAACAGGATGCTGCCTCGTGATTTGTCTGGGGAAAGATGTGCGCGGGTGCAGTTCAACATTGTAGACAGGAGAGGACAAGCATCTGCAACCCCTTCTAAAATACCAAAGTCTCCTGTGACGCAAGGAGTGGGTGCAAAGACTCATTGATCCTCTGGGACACTTTCTGTAATATTATACCAGGTGCCTACTGTGCTTATTGTCCCCTTGGACATGACAGATTAGGAGTAAGCCTCCCAATCTAATCCCTGAAGGCCACAGAAAGACTCTTTGGGCTCCAGGGGGGGGAGGGCAGCCCAATTCAAGAATGTGCTGGCCTCCATCCCATTAGATTTTAATAAAAATCCTATCCATAGTGCACTCTCTTACACCCTCTTGTGCTGGTGCTGTTCCACACTATAGAGGGGGCTATATACAACTCACCAACCCCTTCTGTAATAACAAAGTACCCCATGGCCATAAGGAGCAGGTGCAAACACCTGTTGCGCCCCAGGGCACTTTCTGTAATATGGCTCCCCTGGGTAGGACAGATTGGGGGTAAACATCCCAATATGCCCCCGGTGGGACAGGAAGATTGTTTATAGTCTAGTGTTGGACCAACCCCAAACCCATTATATATTTTTATTTAATAGAAAGTGAATCCCTGGTGTTTGGTGTGCTATTGTTGGCCTCGAACAAACAGCACTGTGGGGATTTTAAGAAAGCCAAATGTATTTTTATTTATCTCTTTGGTACACTAAGTTTCTCTTCCCTCGAAATACGAAAAGGACTGCATTCCAAGTGCAAACATATCCAGATACCAGTATGTACAAACTTGCATTTAGATGCATTAGCACTTTAATGCCAGAAAGACTGGCATACGTGTTGCTGGATAGTGGAAGGCCATTTGCAAAATCTGGCTGGTCCCCCTTCTATTGCTTATTCATATATTTGCGTGTTAAACTGATACCAATGAGGTGCAATCAATGCTCAGACAGTGTTAACAAGTGTAAAATTGTCAAAATAACGAAGTAATACTATCACAAAATATGCAGCATTATGCAGCATAATTTACTCAACCCTGCTACATAATTTGTCCCTACCCTACTGCATAATTCCAGAGCCCCTGCCTCTACTTGTTTATATACCATTCACAAGCTGACTTGCCAACGTTTAGGGGAAGGAATGGTCTCTCCATTATTGATTACATCTTTGTTTCCAATAATTTATCTGATCGGTTGGTGTCGGGGGCAATTGTCCAAACAGAATTCGGGGATCACAACCCCATAGTCATTGACTTACTTATGGCATCGAGAGAAATCACCAAAATTCAACCAGAACTTTGTAACCTGCAGGTATTGACAGACAACCTAAAAGTGTTGTGGAAACTTCTGAATCCTACCTAAACTCTGGAAGAAAATATTCTGAGGAATTTAGCTTTAATCCTGGGCTGTTTTACGATGATTGCAGTGGGAATGTGAACATAGTAAGCTTATTTGTGGCCCTTTGCTCAAATATTAAAATCCCTCTTTCAAAGCCGGTAAAAACCCCAATTGACGATCATGATACCCCTAGATCGTTCGATCAAGGGTGTTAGGCTGCCAACCGAGCCCTCAGATGGCTCGAACTGCTCACCCCAGGGACCCCACGGAGGTAACCAGCTTGTGCAAAACATATAAAGCAGCAACTAAAAAGAGAAAGGTGGAGGTGATTACTCAGCAGTGGGACAGCCTAGCGCACTAAGCTATGACTGAGAACAGGAAGTCTTTTTGGGAATCTGTCCCAGCCCTGAGGTCAGCTAACAGACTGGGGACGCCAATTGGCTGCCACATCAGTAGTGAGGCATGGGAGGAACACTTTTCTACAATTTATTCAGTGGGGAATTGGCCTTGTGTGTAAGCAAGAGGGTCGAGTCAAACCCTATTGTGGCAGTGCCCCTAAACGAAGTGTCTATTGCAAAACAGTAAAGTCCGAGGGGAAAGGCACCAGGCCTGGATGGCATACCAATCGAGCTGATAAAATCCAATGATAGCCTATGGGAGCCTCTGTTGACCAATATTTACAAAAATTTAAATTATGTATCTTTATGGGCATCATGCACAATTGTACTTATTTTTAAAAAGGGTAACCGATCTTCACCCAGTTATCGCCCAATCTCTCTCATAGATTTATTCCAGCTAAAATCTTTGGGAGCATTTTATGTAACGTGACCATTGAATTGGTGGATGATAAGATTTTGAATCCATGCCAGCATGGTTTTAGTAAACATACTGGAACACAGGAGCAGTGCCTGAACCTTTGCTTAATATTGGGCAAATACACTGTAGTGAAGCGCACCCCTATGTATTTAGCATCTATGGACCGAACTATGGCATTTGACTGAGTATAAATCGGTCAAGGCTCTGGCAAATATTATTAGAAATGGGGGAAGGAGGAATCACTTGTACATCTGTTCATCTTTGCACATGAACACAAAGGCCAGAGTGAGGTCAAATTGAAGAGCTTACAAGAGAGATCCAAATCGGGTGCGGGGTATGACAGGAGTAAGTGCTTGCTCCTTTGCTGTTCATCTTGTATATTAACAAACTTGGTACTCACCTAACATCATGCACGTCAAATGCTCCTATGGTCCTTGGCACCCCATGCCCCATTTTACGCAGATGATGCAGAATTACTGGCACGCACCCAAAGAGCCCTGAGATTATTGGTCAAATCATTTGTGGAATTTATGGGGGAACCCTGGATTTATTGACCAATTTCTCTAAATCTTTTGTCATGGCGTGAGGGCCGAGGAGTAAACCACTCAAGTATTTTGGTTGGAACAAACCGCCTAGTTAGCGTTAATACATTTTGTTATCTGGGGGGGTTTTCAGCTCCAATGGCTCGTGGGTACCTATTATAATTGAGCGGAGAACTAAGCTTTTTAGGCTGATTGTTTGACTTCTTAGCCAATCGTCCCCTTCAGGGGGTCGGGTGCCCACCCTATGTTACAAGTGTATTCTATGCAATGCGTACCAGTTGCCACTTACAGGGCGGGAGTACGGGGATTCAGGGACTCATCAGCTATCCAAACAGAAGAAAACGGTTTCTGTCGTAAGCTCTTATCTGTGCCCCTTTCCTCTTCTCACCTCATTTGCCATAACGAGTTGGGACTAAGCAATATATGCGATCTAGTTCAAATTTGTCCCCCCCCTTGCTATGGCTTTTGATTTGGAAAAATCACCAGGCGTCTCTAACAAGAGCCATAATAAAAGATTGTTTAGCCTGTGATAAAGGTCTTGATATTCAAAGGCTAGCATTTGTACAAAAAGTCTTTGTTGCCATTGATCTTCCCCAAGCTGAAACATATGCTACTCTGGGCAGGAAGCAAGTTCGATTTTTATTGCCAACTCTCGCCCGGGAGAAAAGGTTAAGCACGAAAATATCAAAAACCTCCATTTCAACTTATCTGTCAGCAAACCATGACAAAACCCTCAGCAATTATTTGTGCACTGGGAGAGGAAGGTGGGAATGCGCTTTACTGATCCACTTTCAGGCAGACACTATAAAATACCTACTTTGATTTCCTTCAGGTTTTCAGCACAATTTAGAATCACTTGTTTGCCCATGTAATAATATTTTGAATTAGTCAATGCTTCACTTTACTTTTTTCTGTGGTTTTTAGCAGAAATATGCTAAAATGTTTTTAATGCCTTTTACTAAGTCCAGAAATTTGACGGACTGTATGTACTCTGTTATTACTCTTTCTGAAACAACTGCATGATGATGAAACATGTTTTTATGTAAGCCAATTTTTAAGGGCTGCTGTACACTCTAGACACTCAATGCACCTCGACTAAGCAGCTGTTTTTTAACTTATGAGATGGGTTTTTAATTCATTGGGGTGAAAATCAGATTAATGTACTGTTTTAGTGTCTTAAAGAACAAGTTACTTACCTTTGGTAACGATATATCTGTAAGAGACATAGATTAGTTATGGATTCCTCACTTTAGAATTACCCCCAGGCGTCAGACTGGATCCGGAGAATCCTTTTCTTCAGCAGTACCCCTGCGCGTCGATAGGTGGCGTTGGTCGACTCCACGTTAGTCGTTGGCGTCTTGGTCGCCGGAATGACGTCGCGGTATCTACTTGGACACGACACTGGCGCGCTGACGTCAGTTCTTTACACGACATTCCACGCCAGAAGCGCAGAGCCATGCAAGACACTGACCACTGGTGCACAAAACTAGGGCCCTGAAAGGGAGTCTCTTACCCTAGAAGTCAGTTCGCAGAACAGGGAGGATTGGTGGGGCAGTGAGGAATCCATAATTAATCTATGTCTCTTACAGATATATCGTTACCGAAGGTAAGTAACTTGTTCATCTGAAAGAGACAATTAGTTTTGGATTCCTCACCTTAGAATAGATACGCCAGCAATACCAACCTCGGAGGTGGGTCTGCAAACCAAGTTCACACCAGAAAGTCCTGGAGAACTGAACGGCCAAAGAAGCCGTCTCTCCGGACTTGGCTATCCAGGCAGTAGTGTTTGGTAAAAGTGTGCAGTGAAGCCCACGTAGCTGCCTGGTAGATGTCAAGAAGGGGGACTCACGTCCCAAAGCAGTAGTGGCTGCCATCGCCCTGGTGGAATGGGCGCGCAACCCCACTGGAGGTTCCTTTTTCGCTAAGGAATAGCAGATTTTGATGCAACGAACGACCCAACGGGAGATGGTTCATTTTTGCACTGCCCAACCTTTCTTGACGCCCACATAGCCAACAAAGAGCTGGTCATCCACCCGGAATGGTTTTGTGCGATCCAGATAGAATGAAAGCGCATGTTTTGGATCCAGACGGTGGAGCCTCTCTTCCTCTTTAGAAGGATGCGGGTGCGGGAAGAAGGTGGGCAAAGTGATGGTCTGTCCTATGTGGAAAGAGGTAACCTCTTTGGGAAGGAAGGAAGGCCTAGTGAGAAGGACAACTTTGTCCGGATAAACAGCCAGGAAAGGAGGTTTAGAAGAAAGGGCTTGAAGCTCACTCACCCTGCAAGCAGAGGTGATGGCAACCAGAAAGGCAGTCTTAAGTGTCAGAAGTGAGAGGACAGTTATGTAGCAGCTCGAAGGGAGCGCACATAGGATAGGTGAGAACCAGGTTCAAGTCCCACTGGGGCATTACGAAAGGGGTTGGAGGAAACAAGTGAGTAATGCCCTTAAGGAAGCGATTTACAATAGGGGACTTGAAAAGAGAAGGCTGATCAGGCAGCCGAAGGAAGGCCGAAATGGCAGAAAGATAGCCTTTGAGAGTGCCCAGAGCAGAGCCCTGCTGGGCCAAAGAAAGAATAGAGAGGAGAACCTCTGAAAGGGGGGCAGATAGGGGATCCACAGCCTTTGCTGCGCACCATGCCACAAACTTGTTCCATCTACAGGCGTATACCGTTTTGGTGGAGGAACGCCTGGCTGCCAAGATAACATTACAGACTTCGGGAGGAAGGTCGAAAGCTGTCAACTGTCGCCGCTCAATCTCCACGCAAGGAGGTGGAGGCTGGGCAGGTTCGGGTGGAGAACTGTCCCCTGCTTCTGCGACAGAAGATCCTCCCGAAGAGGCAATCTGATCGGAGGATCGATGGGCATGTGCAGTAGCTCGGGATACCATACTCTTCATGCCCAATCCGGGGCCACAAGAATGACTTGGGCCCGGTCGCGCTTGATCTTCTTCAGCACTCTGGGCAGAAGTGGTATAGGCGGAAAGGCATATAGAAGACCGCAACTCCACTTGCGACGAAAAGCGTCGCCTAGCGAGTGCTGCCTTGGATTCCAACGCGCAGAACTGCTGACATTGCGCGTTCTCTTCGGTGGCGAATAGATCTAACCAAGGCTCTCCCCACAGCTGAAAGAGAACTTGCACCACCTCCGAGTGAAGACGCCATTCGTGATCCATCATGCACTTGCGGCTGAGTTTGTCCGCCCTGGCGTTCAGAGAACCTGCCAGGTGTTGAACCACCAGAGATATGCCCTGATGTTCCAGACATGTCCAAAGGCAGAGAGCCTCCTGACATAAGGTCCACGACCCCACCCTGCCCTGTTTGTTGCAGTCCCACATGGCGGTGGTGTTGTCCATGAACACCTGCACTACTCTTCCCCGGACAGAGGGAAGGAATGCCTTTAGTGCAAGACGAATCGCCCGAAGGTCCAGAAGGTTGAAGTGGAGCCTGGACTCCGCCGGAGACCAGAGGCCTCTGATCTCCGCCTCTCCCATGTGGCCGCCCCACCCCAGCAGTGATGCATCTGTCACCCCTGTGAACTCTGGTTGGGGAAGGGAAGGGAGAGGGATCTGCCGTTGACCCAATCCTGGTTCGTTAGCCACCACTGCAATTGGCGTGCAGTGCCCTCCGAGATCTGGACGCAATCGGAAAGATTCCCCTGATGCTGTGCCCACTGGAACTTCAGGTCCCACTGCAGAGCCCGCATATGCCACCTGGCACAGTCCACCAGCAGGAGGCCATGAGGCCTAATAGTCTCAGGGTAATTCTGACCGAAACCCGGGATAGAGGCTGAAAGATCGGAATCATAGCCCGAATATCCCGGACTCGCTGATCGGGAGGATAAGCCCGAAACTGCGCTGTGTCCAGAACCGCTCCGATGAAAAGGAGCTTCTGAGAGGGAATCAGGTGTGACTTCGGCACATTGATGGTGAACCCCAGCGAATGCAGGAGGTCGGCCGTAGTCTGGAGTTGGGAGACGACAGCCTGGGGCGAGCTCGCCTTAAACAGCCAGTCGTCGAGATAGGGGAAGACTGGAACCCCTGATCTGCGCAGATGAGCTGCAACCACTGCCATCACTTTCGTGAACACCCCAGGGGCGCTGGTAAGGCCAAAGGGGAGCACGGTAAACTGAAAGTGCTCGTAGCCTACTGGGACCACAGGTAACGCCGGTGGGCCGGCAGGACGGGGATGTGAAAATAAGCGTCCTGCAAGTCCAACGCTACCATCCAGTCTCCAGGGTCTAGAGCAGACAGGACGTGAGCTAGTGTCAACATTTTGAACTTCTCCTTCCGGAGGAAGCGGTTGACGTTCCTGAGATCCAAGATAGGACGCAGGCCCTGGTCCTTCTTGGGCACCAGAAAGTAGTGGGAATAACAACCACAACCTACTTCTGGGGCAGGAACTCGCTCGATGGCTCCCTTGGCCAAGAGAACCGTAACTTCCTGTTGGAGAAGGGCCAAGTGATCCTCCGACCTGCGATGGGTCTGAGGTGGCATGGATGGAGGGGTAGTCTCGAAGGGGAGGGAGTAGCCCCTTCGGACTATCTGCAAAACCCACCTGTCCGACGTGATGTTGAGTCAGTGGGGGAGGTGATGGCAAATCCTGCCACCCACTGGCAAATGGTGGCCCTGAAAGGTCAGACTAAGAGGGCTTGGAGGCTGCTGCAGAGGGGGCGCTGGTGAACTGGCCCGCCCGCTGGCCCCCAGACCAACGATGGTGGGTCCCACGTCCCCGGCCGCGCATAGGCTGGACAGCTTGCGCAGGCCTGCGACTCTGGGCGGGACGTGGTGGGGCACCCCTTCCGTAGCCACAAAAGGGGCGAAAGGCAGACTGCGCTGGGCGGGAGGTGGATGCGAGGCCCAAGGACCTGGCCGTAACCCTAGAGTCCTTAGAGCGCTCAAGCGCGTTGTCCGCCTTGTACGCCAAACAAGCAACGGCCATCAAAGGGCATGTCCAAAATCATAACTTGGACATCACCTGAAAAGCCAGTAGACCTCAACCAGGCGTAGCGTCTAAGGGCTACCGACGTGGAAATCGTCCTGAGTAGTGAGTCTGCGGTGTCCAGCCCACAACGGATGGCGAACTTTGCTGCGTCTCTCCCTTCGGCAACTGCACGGGAGAGCACGGCCCGGGTCTCCTCCGGGCACTGTGGCAGCACCTGCGCAACTGTGTCCCACACCGAGTGGGAGTAACGGCCCAAGAGACATGCAGTGTTCACCGACCGCAGTCCTAAGCTGGAAGAAGAAAACATCTTCTTCCCAATGTGGTCCAGCTTCTTGGATTCCCTATCAGGTGGTGCGGTAGGGAAGCAGCCCTTGGAAGTCCAGGCTTGGACCACCAAGATCTCAGGGGTGTGGTGTTGGGAAGAGGAAAATGGGGTCGCCCGGGGCCGGGCGGTGGAGTCGGGCAATCATCCTATCCACAGGAGCCCCTGTATTGGGCTTGGACCAAGTGCCCAAAAGGATGTCCGTGAGGGCCTCATTGAACGGCAGCAGGGGTTCCGAAGAGGCCGCTGCCGGCTGAAGCACCTCGGTCAGTAGGTTAGACCTGACTGCCACCGTAGGAAGCTCGAGGTTTAAGGCCTCGGCCGCCCTATGCAACACCACTGTGTAAGATGCACCCTCCTCCGTAGCCACGGTAGGGGGAGAAAGCATGCCAAGGTCTGGGGACGTATCCAAACCACTGGCCTCACCCAACTCCTCTCTCCAGTCCAGTCCCTCTAGCATGCCAGTCTTCCAACTGGCATGCTAGAGGGTCCACAGACCCCACCCAGTCCTCCTCACCCTCCTCTGGTAGCCACTCAGGGCGATCGGGAACACCAGGGGAGAACAATGGACACAACCGGCGTCGGAGGGGGCGGAGGTGTCGTCATTGGATTCGGCACCGGAGGAGGTGTCACAAGGTCGACCGGCTGGATCCTTGGGGGCCCTGCGGCGCCGGAGCTGAAGCCGCCAGCATCGAAGGCCTAGAGCCCCCAGCCGAGTCTGCGGGGCCCGAGGGCGCGCCGGCGGAGTCGGGCTGCCCAAAGATGGAATGCAATGCTTCGTAAAAGCTTCGAAGCAGGGCAGGGGTCGCTCCGGCTCCCAGAAAGGGAGGGAAGGCCAGAGTCGACCCAACATGCTCCGCAGGCGGAGCCGGACGACTACCTTCCGCTTCCCGCATCGCATCGGCGGACGGACGGGGAGAACGCAAAGAGTGACAATGCTTCTTCGCCTTCTTCTTGTGCCTCGACTTACCCGAAGACGAAGAATTAGATGACAGGGAGTGGTGGTGGCTCCGCGACCGGTCCCACGACCTGACTCTCGACCGGGACCTCGAACGGCGAGGAGCGGACTGCCGGGCCTCGAGAAGCTTTCAGGACTGCTCCCGCAAAGACTTCGGGTTCATGGCCCGGCAGTCGGAGCACGACTTCGGGTCGTGGTCGCGCTCCAAGCACCAAAGGCACACAAGGTGCGGGTCCGTGACCGACATCAATTTGCGACAGGAGTCGCAAGCCTTGAAGCCGGTCCGACGTGACATTCAGACGTGCACCAGGAGTCGAACGACTCAAAAAAGGTGTCGACAACAGTCGCAAATACGGAGTCAAAAAGTGACTCGAGGTACTGCTCTCTCCGGATGTGCGCTGGTTGGCGCAGAAAAAGAAAGAAAATGACATCAGCGCGCGAGGGCGGCGTCTAAGTAGATACCGCGACGTCATTCCGGCGACCACGACACCAACGAAGAAAGCGGAGTCGACCGACGCCACCTATCTACGCGCAGGGGTACTGCTGAAGAAAAAGATTCTCCGGATCCAGTCTGGACGCCTGGGGGAAATTCTAAGGTGAGGAATCTAGAACTAACTGTCTCTTTCAGATGCGCATAGCACTTTAAGTAGGCCTTCTTACAGATGTTATACACAGGCAATTTTGAATCATTATAATTGCATATGTATGAGTAGTTTTATGAATAGTCTCTGGTTTTATATTGCTCCATTGTTTTTCCCCATAATTTTATGGCTGCATGCCAGCTGAATAAAGCGGATTTGATTGATTCTGTTCATAAATATATATACACAATAGTGAAACTGGCTATGCAGGAAATGAGCAGTGCGCAAACATCAAAAAACATTCCAGAAAACAGGTGGAGCTCTGGCTGATATCTTTCACATAATCAGTACGCCAAGAGATTTGTGAACCTTCCATTAATAATATTCCCCATTTATGTAGCACACACCATGAATTACACTGACTCAGGGTGCTAATGATGTAATAATTATTCAATAGTGCTAATTTTTCAACCTCTGAAAGAGGAAAGTTCAAGAAATCATGATGCACTCAAAAAGTGCATTTCAGATGTATTGCTGACCATTACCACAGATACTGAGTGAGACTCTACTGCTGCCCTATCGTTAGAAATATAATGCTTCTCATCTATGAAAACGAATAGCAGTACATTCCTTGCAACCTGGACATTTCAAATAAGAGTAACCATGGTGCCTAGAATTTCAAACTTTGTCACTGAAATACTGATTAGGTTGTTTGGTATTAACTATAACTGTGCTTGTTGCACCAAATATAGTAAAATCGAAGCAGGTATCCAGGATGTCCACAACTATATCAGGTAATTTTATTTATAATACATTTCAGTGGGTGTCGGAAATTGGACTACTAGTTGTGTGGCCTGCACAAGTGATAGGTCCACAGTTGTCTTTAATTGGAACCAAGCACCCAATTGTAGCGCTTGACTCTTTCAGGGTAGCAAGGCAGAGCAGTCCAAGGCCTACTCAGGGGAGGTGGTGTGGGTTAGTAATCACCATTCACTGGCACGCAACAATAACATTCAATAAATGATTGTCCAGTCAGTACTTTTTCTTTAGAAAAAGTAGAAGTACATTTATCTCACACACACACACACACACACACGCACACGCACGCACACACACACACACACACACACACAATTAAATACTATGCAATAAGTTACAAATAGGTATATTGGCAGGTGGAAAATACCAAATATGACATTGAATATCACCTCTGACTGACTAAAGGGGGTCACACAAACATATCAAGTGAGTCTATTGGTTTTGCCACAGTTCAAGAGCAACAAACCACATGTTAAAATCATCATTGTGTACTTAGATGTAATTAATTATCAAAGAAAAAACTCCAGCATGAATGCACTTAAGGTTAATAAAACATATATACAGTGAGCAATAATCATTGACATAATTATGGGAACCAATAAAACATTTAAAATCCTTATGTTGAACCAATAAACCATTTGAAACTAATATGGTGAACCAAGCATTGGTCATGATTACCCTGTATTTGTGTATTTCTTATACATTTGATACCATCAAACTGCGCTTATGAAAACAGCCTCTAGAGAGCTTCACACTGATATAACATTGCCTTGTAACCATACATTTCGCCTCTGGAGGTCGCATCAATACCAATATTACATTTAGCCACCTTTAGGCCGTTCAGACCCTCATGAATGTCACCATACACATGGCTTCTAGAGAGCGCAACACTACCGGCTGTAGAGCAAAACGCTCCAGCCTTGGGAGTGCTTGGAAATCTGGGGAAAATCCCAAAAGGGTTACTGTTTATGGGTCTCCCCCAAACTTGGGGTGGGGACTCCTCAAATCCCTTATGCGAGAAAGGCAGTATCTTTCGAAGTATGTTGGTGGTGGCCCCAGATGGAGAAATCCCTGAAAGTGCGGGCTAAAAAGTAAGGCTCCGCAAGGCATTATGGGGTGCTTCTCTGGGAAGCAGTGAATTTTATAGTAGTGGCTCTGCCGCTGCACCAGGGAGAGCTGCGTCTAACCTTTCCTTAGTTTTTTCTGCCATTTGCGGCTTTGTGCCATGTCTCTCTTTCATCTCCTCAGGGTGAGGATGGGGATGCCCAGTCCCACACGGGCTACCCGAAGGCCTCACCACCATGGGGGAGCCTTGGGAGCCCACCTCGGCCTGCCCTTAGCCGGCTCCCCACGCGGACCGCACTACTGCGTGTGGCCACGGGAAACAGCAGCCTTTTCCTCCCTGCCCGCTCCTGGACAGGGGGACAGGACACTTCACAACTGTATAAGAGCTACAAGTAATGGGATGGGCAAACATTGCCTTAAATTGAACTCACCAAAAAGAATGACCTCGGTTTTGTCTAACAGTCCACAATTTGGGAACCCTACCTGTTGGCCCACAGAACTAGGAGTACTCCCTTCACCGGTCCAAAAAGCAAAAAACCTGGAAGTCCTAATCCGTGATAATCTAAATTTTAGCAAACACATCAACTCAGTTATTTTTTCAAGCTTCAACACCCTCAGAATCATCAGAAAAATCCTTCCCTTTATTCCCCCTAATTCGAGGAAAACAGTTATCACATTATTAATCCTCACTAAATTGGATAATTGTAACGACTATACCTAAATCTCCAAAAGCAATATCTGAATAAACTGCACAGTGCTCAGAATGCGGCTGATAGACTTCTTCTTGACCTTCTGAAATTCCAGTCAGTATCTCTAACTATTAAAGGACTCCATTGGCTTTCAGAAGGCAATTGAATTAAATTCTAGGCACTTTGTCTTACCTACAAAGCTCTCCATAACTCTGGCCCGACCATCTCAAACAATCCAGAGCGTGGTTATGTACCCAGCAGGGACTTGCGATCCAAAAGCTCCATGATGGTCACCTGCCTCAGATTCAAAAGACTCAAATGGGGGGGGGTGGTAGTTGCTTTGCCTCAGAAGCCTCAAAACTCTGGAATAGTCTACCTATAAACATTAGAGCGGCTCCCACCCTGTTAACTTTTAGAAAACTGCTGAAATCATGGCTCTTTAACAACTAGTATCCTTATAGCTACATGCTTGTCATGCTGAATCAGCGCCAAGACACCCCTGGGTATACGTGCGCTTTAAAAATGTATTAACATAACATAACAGCTGGGGGAAGGGGGTGGGGCAGCTCCCCCTTAATCCCTTGTTTCAGGGCCCAGGGATGGGGTCCTGGGCCCCTACCTGCTTCGGCGGGGGGAGCGTGAAGGCACCTCCCCATTTTCTCTTACTCAGTGGCGCCAGGGGTCCGGGGATGGGGTCCCGCCCCCCTAAAACAGGAGCACGTCTGAGGGATGGGGTCCCTGGGTAAAATGAAGGGACAGGGAGGGGCCTCACGCACGCCTTCTCCCCAAGGACAAAAAGACAGTTTCTTTGCGGTGGGGGCATTAACCAATCAGGCGGCGGAGCCTCACGTGCTCCGAGGCAAGAAAGATCAAAGGTCGGCAAACTTTAAAAAGCAATCACTCGGGCCCCGTTTTTCTTACCAGATTTTTTTGTTTTTTTTAAAACATCATCAATATACATGAACATTTCCCACCTCATATCTAGTATATATTATACATAATATATTTGGTCTTTATTCTCTGGCGTACTTCTCTTAACATCCCATTCTAACAAAACCATCCCCCCTTGAGTTGCGCTTCGGTGAACATGCAAGTACCTCTGTGTACTGTTGGGTTCTCGTGAGTCGATCTTCTGGATTCTATGTGTTGTGGCGTCAGTCATCTCTAGTCTAAGTGTCCCCTCTTGTCCGCTCTCCCGCTCTGGCTCTACCAACCGCAGGGTGCTTGCCCCACTTTTGTTGTCCTGTCTGGTCATCGTCAGCTCGCACACTAGACTTTCCCATGCCCTAGCCCTATCTATTTTGCCTATCCCTCGGCTGGCTTCCCTGAGCGATAGTCTACCTTCTGCTCCTGCACACTTCTTAAGCTCTTTTTTCCAGGCAACAATCCGTGGCCCTCCTGGCGCTTTCCAATTCCTGGCTATCTCTCTCTTGGCCAGGACATAGGCGAGGTCCTGGAACTTTCCGGTTGTTTTATTTTTGGCCGTGTGGGGGAACCACCCTAATAGGAAGTGCTCTGGGGTGTGCGGAAGCTCTTTGTCAATGAGGTCACCTATCACCTGTCTTATCTCCTCCCAAAAAGATTGCAGCATGGGGCAGCTCCAAAACGTGAAGTATAGGCGCCTCCCTCACCTCGCATCTCGGGCACACTGCCGTTTCTGTACCAAAGTATCTTCTAATTCGGGCCGGGGTTAGATACGCTCTATGTAGCAAGTAAAAATTAATTAATTTAAATCTCGCATCTCTAGATGCTTTTGGGGTTCGCTCTAGGATCTTCTTCCCACTGTAATCGCAGGAGCTCTAGTGGCTTTTGCGTATCGTCTCTCATTGCCTTGTATAGGCAGGACACCGTCTTAATCCTTCCTGCTGACAGCGCAACATATCTACACCCCGCTAGCGCCCATGGTTTCATACCCCAACATTCCAGTGCTTTTTAATCCTTTGTGTGAGGGCCCCATGCTTCAGAAATTGGCCTCCTGGCAAGTCGTATGCAGTTTGTAACTCTTCGAATGGTAGCAGTGCAGAATCTTGATACAAATCCCCCATTACTTTCAGCCCTGCCTCAACCCAGTCCTCCAGCCCTGCCCAGTGCTCCCCTTGTGGAAGACAGCGCAGCATTGTGATAGTTATGTTGGGGGATTAGGGGGGGGGGGGTCACAGCGCCGGCTCGTCTCAGGTATCTAGCTTAACAGCGCACCACCACCCTAGTTTCAGCTGTGTCTTCGGACGTATTCCGACGCACTCGTAGCAGGACATTCGCCAGGGTTGTGGCATCTGGCGCGTATGGATATTGTTCCTTTTCCGGGTCGCGGTCTGCTGCCAACCATTGGATTAGCCAATACAGCTGTGCAGCTATATATTAATTCTCAAAATCAGGAACCGCTAAGCCGCCCTCCGCCGTGGAGCGCCGCAGTGAGGCCAATGCTACTCTCCTGCGTCCTGCTCCCCAGAGGAATGACGTAACCATTGAATCAAGCTCTCTGAATGTTGCTCGCAGGAACCACACCGGGAGAGTCCCAAAGTAGTATAGTAGGCGTGGTAGTGTTACCATCTTCAAGAAGGCTACCCGCCAAGCTACCGACAGCGGCAGCGTTCCCCAGAAGTCCATTGCAGTTTTCGCTGATCGTATCGCTCTACCCACATTACCTTCTAGTAATTCTGTCGCTCCGTGGTATATTTTGACTCCAAAATACTGTAGGCAGCTAGGTTCCCATTTCAAGTGTTCGAGATGAGGTGGTGGGGGGCATCAGGCATCATTGGGTATGAGCTGAATTTTTGCCAGTTGACTTTAAGGCCGGACACGGTGCCAAATCGGGCCAGCATGTCACGCGCTCCTCTCAGTTCGTCCGCCGTGTTGCTTAGAAATAGCAAGAAGTCATCTGCATACAATGCTATGAAATGTTGCACCACTCCTGTCCCCAGGCCATTATAGTCCTGCCCGCTCCTGGCCCTGCACGCCAGCGGCTCCATAGCCAGTGCGAACAGGAGCGGGGAGAGGAGGCATCCCTGCCTCGTACCTCTCTCCACCCTCTGTCTAGGCGAGATAGTCCTCCCAGTGCGCACTCGGGCCGTAGGGGATGCGTACAACAGCCGCACCCATGCCAGAAATCCTCCTTCCAGGCCCATCTTAACCAGGACTTCATAGAGGTAAGACCACTCCAGGCTGTCAAAGGCCTTCTCAATGTCCACTGCGTATCCATCAGAGCCCATCACAGCCAGGAGACGCCTAATGTTTATGCCCGTGTTCCGCCCCGGAATAAAACCTGCCTGGTCTGGTGGACCAGGTCGGCATGTGGGGGAGTAAGCGCATCACAAGGATTTTGCTTAAAATTTTGTAATCCATGTTTAGCATGGATAGCGGCCTGTAAACTGTATAATCATGGGGTTCCTTCCCTGGCTTTGGTACTGGAACAATAAGGGCCTCCCTAACTCGGGCCCTGTTGGGCCAATTTGGCAGATCCTGGGCTAATTTTACTCCTGGTGATGAGCTCTATCAATCGGGGGCAGTTGCCGAAACCCTCCTCGTCTCCAAAGCGGTGCAGTCATCTCGGAACTGGTTCTCTATACTCCCTGCGTCAGCTCTCCTCTTGATCTTGCTTTCTGCGCACAAAAAAGTCCAGGTGTAAGGCCCTTGGGGAAACCCACTGGTCCTGGGGTCAATTGGGCAGGGTCCTTGGTCCTGGTCAGGGGGTTCCTCCTTCCAGTTCTCCATGGCGGTCCCAGGAAAAATCCACAGGCACGAGACAGTCTCCCCCTTGTGCAAAAGCATTTAAAGGGAAAAGGAAGGTTTTAGAGGTCAGGCACATCTGGCCAATCCTAAGGTGCCACATAGCTCTCCTCCCCTGTCCCAACCCGCCTTCCTAGCATACTGGGACAGTTCAAAATGGTTTCATCCAGGAGCCACTGGTCACATCTGCTCCTGGAGTCTCAGCTCCGCCCCTCGCTGACATCACTGCCAGGGTCCAGAACACTAGAAGTTCAAAGAGAGCCCCCCTCTGGGTTGGCTCCGTTTGTTTGGAAACTCTCCTTTGTTCACTGGGCTTGGGCAGGCCAATCCGTGGTGCAGTGAGACAGCTGAACGATTGTAGATAATTCTGCCCCAACCTTTCCTCCTCAAGAGCAGGAAGATTGACTGCTAATTGCTCCTTTTGTGTGGGGCAGCCTTTGTTCCTACTGCTGGAGAGAAATGTAATTAATGACCACAGCAGGGTGACAAAAGGCCTGGGCTCTGATCCTGAGCTGAGCCAGAGAAATATGACAACTCTGGATGACCCATAAGGTGTACAGATATACTTTTGGAAGTTACATAATTGATTTTCTCGCACAGGTTACACCCCAATTCAAGGCGTCAATGGTCTATGCAGGCAAAAGCATAGCGAAACTGCACTCTAAGGCAGTTCTCTCCCTATGTGTAAAACAGAGTGTCACTATAGACAAAACAGTAAATCACACTGACTTTCCCTGCTAGTGTACGCTAACACTATAATGCTATCCCAGGTGAATATCATAATCCTGCTGAGTCCCCATTACGCCAGGCTACATGGGTATAATTATCGGGCTGTGTACGACAAAAGTCCCCCACTTGCAGCCCGCACGTGTGTACACTCGTGTGTACACTTGTTCATGTGTAACAAGCCAAGTAATTCTTACCCTGGCTGCTTCGCAGTGGGCTTATCTTGAAAGGCAAACACTGACGGTAAACACGTGCAGTCCGTTTGCAATGTAATTACAGAGGATGAGACACCGGTAGTGAGATTTACCCACAGTAAAGTCCAAAACCGGGTGTTCTAAAAAGCAAAAAATCTGGGTGTACTGATTGGGTGGAACCCAATTGCAATAGTGGTGATTTTGTGTATATTGTTGACCGTGTTGAAAAACAACTGTATTTTACTCTTCAGTGGCTCCTTCAGACAAATCAGTCTTAATTAACTATTGACCCATTTTACGCTCGCCACCCCAGCTTCTGCTGTCCTGGAAGACATACTCTCGACATTACAAACCCCACAGAAAACAAACCACACAACATAGACATGCATAACAGAAAGTTGCTTTTAGTCAGCCCTCTTCAGCCATTGGTTGATTTGGGTGACACAGATTTCAGATAAACCACAATCTGAAATTAAAGTAGCTGAAAAGAATTCAAGCATTCCACCCACCACTTGCTTGGCTGTCCATTACTGGACTAGCTATCAATTTACATTTTGGACCATCCCACGGCACATCACTGCTAGTTACTCTTTTTCAGTGACAAAAGCATTTATTTTTTATTCTGGTCATCGGAGTCATGTTTTTAAATACTGGATTGAAGGACTTGGTCTCCTGCACCTTTCAGCAGCCTTAGTGGGTAATCCCAACATAAGTCAGAGAGCTTCATTCACTAAAGCATCATCATGAGACTGGCGGGCCAGCAGCAGAAAGGTAGCATTCACCCGCTCCTCCCTCATGTCTCACTTAGGTCCTAGAGCTCCACTATGCTTTATTGTGAGATGGCCAGGACAGCAGCAGGAAGGGATTACTCCCGCCCTAAGCTCTCTGCATGCCCCACTGCTTATTGTCACTGCAGTTGTAATACAGAGTGCCTCCGGTGCAAGATTTCTCAATCAAGCGCAATGTAAAGCAGGCTGCCACTTATAAACAGAATTGTTCTGGCACTACCCACCAGAGACCCTGCTTTCAGTTCTTGGACACCTCTGCTAAGTCCCTGGTAGTAGAAGCTGGCTGCTGGACAGGACATTTGATGACTAATGGTTACTGCGATGACGCACATGTGAATGCCAATGCTTCTTTAAAAATAACAATTCCTAATGACTTCGCCAATGCTTGCAACAGATGGGAGCATTCTCAGATGTTACTAGAGTGAGCCAGGTGCAACCACTATAACAAAATAACAACATCTGAATGACACCTATCTGAACAATGTCTAGTAATAACTTCAGGTCAAGATCCTGTTCATGAGAAAAATACCTGAAAAATGCCAGTTATCACACTATAGCTATTTTTCTTAGGAATGACTTCCCAGAAAATCAGGATTTAGGGTTACCTGTGGCACCGTATTGGTAGTGGATAATGTCGTTAGGATGTTGGATGCCTGTCACATCTATCTGGGGCCTGTTCTCTGCTGCCTTAGACACTATTAACCACAAGTTTTTTTTAATCAAATGTTTTATTGAGGATTTAAAGTGAGATCGTACATAAGGAGACCAAGAAATCTTGTGAACACTACAGCAATTGAACAAATTATACTAGAAGGTCTGATAAGAGGACAACATGAGAATGCAGAACCTGGGCAAGCAAATAGGGAGAAGTGTAAGAGATATAAGCGAAGGTGACACATGGCTACAATTGGCCACATATACAATGGATATAGTCAACTATACATGTGTAATAAACAAGCATTGGCAACAGAATAGGTCCATTGGCTGTCAGATTCTTTTTTAGCTATGTAGCGGCACAGCTTCTATGCAGCATGGTTGAAGGAAAAAAAAAAAAAAAGATATGTCACGGCCAGCATTGACCGCATCATAACGTTTTTTTTAAATGTACTTTCAAATATGCTGCACCACAGCTGCGTTGCTGCACAACATGGCAAAAAATACATTGGCAAAGCTAAATAGTGCTATTATTTAGCTTTGTCCAATTTTTTTTTTTTTTTAAACAAAGCCTACAGATCTCTCATAGGCAAGGTTTGTTGGCTTTGCCAATGCTTGTTTTGTCTTGAATATGAAAACCTGGGAACAGTGCAGCTCTTTCGAGTGCCATACTAGACATGCACATAATTTTCAAAGAATGAAATAACAGTTTACAACGATTTGAGGACTGTCTCGAGCATACTTGCAAACCTTAATTATTTTAGAGTACGATCACTGCAAAAATCCTGAAAGCGAAAACTCTTTACAAAGTGATCCAATTGCATAATAATGCCGGGTCTGGGTAACTCCAAGTTCCCGAAAAAATGATTGTTAGAAATTGGGTTGTTGGTTGACTGGGGTATGAGCCCTAGGCAAGCAACAACCACAATCCTAGTCAGGGTAAGAGGCAGGCAAACCCTCAATTAACCTGTGCTCACCCTCTGGTAGCTTGGCACGGAGCAGTCAGGCATAACTTTAGAGGCAATGTGTAAGGTATTTATTAAACACTTCAAACAGTGAAACAGTGAAAACATCACACACAAAAATTCCACACCAGGTTAGAAAAATAGAGCTTAATTTAATAGATAATTCAAGATCTAAATGACAAAAATCCAATAAGTAGAACTTGAGATATAGACTTTAAGTTTTAGGTGAACATAGCACCTAGAACCTTAAAGCACTATTGGGGTATCCAGTCGCGACGGACCGGGACAAAGTCAAGAGTTCATGCCGAAAGCGATGGAGCACAGGCTGGATACAGGAACCCAGTTAGGCCCGCTGAACAAAAGTACCTTAATCCGAGTTTGCCGATCGTTAAGTGGGTTCGGGTCGAGGATGCGTCGCACAGTGGGGAGGATGCGCCGAGTCTGATCCACACAGTGGTGGGAATGCGTCGGTGCCGATCCACACAGTAGTGGCAATGCGTTGGTGCCGATCCATGCAGCAGCGGGGATGCACTGGCACAATCCACGCACAGCAGCGACGCCCTGGTTCCGATCCACGCAGCAGCGGCGATGCGCTGGTGTCGATCTAAGCAGCAGCGGTGATGCACTGGTTAGGCAGAGGATACGTCAGTTCCGCTGGAGCAACACCGTAGGCCCACTTCCAAGGGTCCAAACCTGGGGTGGCGCCACTTGGAAGGACAGACTCGCAGATGGCACAGTCTAGGTGCAGAAGCAGGATGGTTGGAAGTCTTTTATATCAGTGAAGCAGGTTCAGTCCATCTCACTCAGGTAGGAGAGCATACGGCAAGAAGGTCAGCACAGCACATTAGACAGGACATTATAGCAAACATATTTTTTTTTTGCTAGACCTATATGAACTGGGGAGTTGGGGAAAATCCACAACTAAGTTTATCTGGTGGATAAACAAATTAGTTCACAACAGAAATATTTTATTACTTCAGGGAGAAAGAAAATACAAATACTAAAATTCACCACGTTGTTATGAATTTTGTACATGGTTCTTGAGAACATGAAGCCTGTATTGTTCTTAATACTTAGGTCCCTGTAATAGTACTGCAATGTGCCTCAAAGAGGGCCTGATGATCGGGGGTATTAAGTTAGAAAAGACTACACTTTGCTCTCAAAGGGGAGCTGGCACTCTTAAAAACAGAATATTTAAATCCCCTCTAAGAAATCCTTTACCTCACCAGACAAAATAGGTAAAGGCCCATCATCTTCGCCTGGCATCTCCACTGACTGATGCTTTGGTCTAGACATCATATGGAGATCCTCTTCCACTAGCAGACCTAAGAACCCATTTTGAAACAGCATTAGACACCTTTCAGAGTGTTCACACAGTGTGTACTAGAGGTAATCAGGAACCAGGCAGTTAGTATGATTTCTCTAATAATCTAATAGATGACATAAGACCTGATATTACCAATGCCAGGATCATATTCACTTTGGATTTTTTCAGTTTGGGAAGGAAGTAATGGGGATAACAAGTCCATCAAACAATCATTTCCCTTGGACCCAAAGCCCGCTAGTCGGAGTCTAATGGAAAATTTGGAACTGAATGCAAACATGGGTTTACACCAGAATCTGGATTCAAACTATATTAAATATGTGCATGTACGTGCCATTTTTTTCTGTGAAACTTTATTTAAGTATCTCCTTGAGGAATTTTTGTATAGCAAACAGGTCCCCATTCCGAGTTTTGCATATCGGATAGGGGGACAAATGTTTTTCAGTGCAGTGACAATGGAACCACATTATCACTTCACTCGGACCTACCAAACTGCAAATGGTGAGGTAAAAATCGCCCCATGAAAAACCACACTGTGCTGTGCTAATTTTCCCTTGTAGCGATTTTTACTCCCAATATTCTTCTGAAAAAGTATCTGTTTAAGAAGACATCTGCTTTGTTGTATTTTAATTTTTTATTGAGCTTCCCAAAAATATATGTTCCAGTTGTTAGTGACTTTCTCATTCATACATTACCTAGAAACATGGTATCCTATGTTATAGTTTTTATTGCTATTTTCATAGTATGAAAGGCTCATAAGAAATATGAGCATACAAAAACATGTTCATCATAATTTTTCCAAAAAGTAAGTTCCAGAACTACAGCCTGCAGGATTTTTTAAAATCCCATTAAGAAGATGAAACGCAGAACATTTTCATTGTTCTGTGGGGTTCCCTCCGAGTGCCTTGTTTGTCCTTTGGTCTAATAGTCTGGAAATTCTAAACACCTTTTACACAGAACACCAAGAAATACATATGTACTCCAACGCCAGACGTAGGGTACCACCAGAAATACAACCATCTTTTAAACTATTATAACAGACCCTGATCTCTTGCCCCTTTTTACAATCCTCAATACCTTCCTCAAATTTGCTGACATTTCACTGCGGGGCAAACACCGATTCACTCTTGACGCCAGTGGTTTCCCCGCAGTGTCGCATTTTTTCTTTCTTTCTTTCCCAAACAGTGGTTGCCCCGCCCACCCTCCTCCCCCAGCCCTTGCTCCCCTTCCCATCCTGCTGATGGGGATTTTCCAATCTACAATTGCAGCACTATTCAATTAGGTGCAGCAGTGCAGGCGATGAAATGCCTGCCAACAAGTATGATGTCGAACAATATCTGAATACCTTTTTTCTCTGTTGCTGTCACCCTTATGTTTCCCCTATCGCCATTTTCCACCCTTAGGCCGTGGACAGGTTGCGAGATAGCGATCGCAAGAAAAATATGTATTTTCATACTTGTAAATTGTATCCTGAGCTTCAGCCATATGAGATCAGCACACTATGTTTGTTATCTGTTACATAGGGTATCTAGATCAACACAAAATTAGGCAGTCTCGGGGACAAGCGAAAGGATGGGTCCGAATAACCGTGTTGGTTATTGTTGTAGTCTTGTGAAAACATCCTCAAGTTATGTTGAATTATGCTCATAAACAGTCATGAAAAGAAATGCTAGTACCCATATATGCAATCACAAAATATATTCACGGTTAATAAAATATGAATGTTGCTTTCTATTTTTTTGATGCTTCCCATGATATTGTGTTAGCTGAAAACTTTTCAGGGCCTTGGTAGGCCCAGGAGTCATAATGCCATATTGAAGACTTCACATGTTTTAGTAAGAGTTACCTCGTTTTCAAACCTTGCAAGAGAATTGGGATTTTGTGGGAAGAATGGAGTCAGCATTGTAGAAGTAAATTATATCTTTCCTTCAAAGCTCTTCTCATAATTCCTTGAGAAGATAAGTTTCTGCTGACAATAATATATCTGTCACATGATCAGATTGCATTGTCTTGTACTGCATGAAACTGCATATATACTAGAGTTATTTTACATGTATTCTATCTAGTGCGTAGCTCCAACTGACCGTTTCAACAAAGTGCCTTGGGCAGTTGAAATGACAGTTATTTTTTGCTTTGCTGCCTGCAATTTTGCATTAATACCTAGTTGTACTTCAAGCTTCCTGATGTTTTTTGTTTTATTTGTAGCGGCAGGAACTGCTTGCATGAAGAGAAGCAGGGAAGAGCTGGACCGGACTGAACATGAGGGCTGCACAGGAAAAGGAGATCTGTGGCAGAGAAATGTTTAGTGCTGAACTCACCTCTAAAATAGCATACAGATATGGTGGTAATGCCCTGCTCCAGTACCTCACATACTCCACACTGCCCCCTCTTTAGTACAATGCATGCACCACAGCACATTTCTTTCTTTGCCTGAAGAAATGAGATCACACCTCCCCTCACACTTCCATCCTGATGGAAATGTTATTTCTCTCCTGGCTGGGCCACATCATCTTCATAACCAGTTGTATCATTTACAGACCCATCATGACCAGCACATTTATCTTGCAGACAAGCTTACCATCTCTGGTACCTCTGGGCACATCCACAGCCAGACACCATCGGACTAATGACAAAGAACGGCAAATAAGAAACAAGCATTAGAAATGCAATAGGTCTTGCATTTGCTTGAGGTAGAGCTATTGGCGCTGTAAATTACAATGTTTTCTACCCATGTGTTATGGAGTGTATAAAAGTGGTGTTGAGTGGAATTATGTGGTTTGGATTGGAATTGTTAGTTATGGAATTGTGTGGTGTGCAGTGGATTCGTGTAGTGGAATTATGTGGGATGGTGTGCAGTGCATTCATGCGGTTAGTTATTATGTGGTATTGAGTATACTGCAATTATGTGGAGTTAGATTGTGTGTTTTGGAGTGTAATTATGTGGAATGGTACTTGTGTTGTGGAGTGGTATGTAGTGAAGTTTAATTATGTGGTGTTGAATTCTAGTTCTCCTTACTGTTGTATGGAGAACAGCAGAGACAAAGGAACATTTCCACCCTTGATCTCACAGCAACTAAGAGAAAATCCTATGGACTGAAGGGGGCAGGGAAGGTCCTTCCTCTTGCTCTTTCACCTGTGCCACTGAAGCATGCTGCTGCCTCCTGGGGCTGCAGGCATTAGAGGTTTATTGTATTTGCTTAAAAAATCCCTCTGTGCTGGTTCTGTGGGTCTTGTGCAAATACAGGCCTGCAGAAAACCACATGCCAGCAAGGATACAAAGTGGTATTGCCCTGTCCTGCGTTCTCCTCTAGAAGGGATTCTGGAAGCTGTAATTCGCTACTGAAATAGGAAGTGGGTACCGTGTTATGCTATTTTAAAGTTGGCACCCTGGATCTTAAAAGCCATCCATTGACGTGGTGAGTGGAGTCTAAAACAAGTATGAACATCTTACAACGGTGGACGAAGTGCTCAAAACATACAATAAACAACACAATACGAGAGTGCAATGATTATAAGTGTTACTAATAAAAACAAGATAACTTAATGAATGCTTACGTAACCCATGCACTCTTTCCTTCACCTCTGGTGCCCTCTGGCCACCTCACCGACAAGCTGCCGCTCTGAGAGAGAAAGTGTCTATAGTCGTGCAGTGCAGATTCAAACAGCGAGTCCAGAAATGCACTTCGAAACACTCATGAACACATGGAAGAGGCTGGTGTCACAGCAAGAGGGGTCCTGTTAGCCCGCAGTGTCCATTATATGGCAGTAGCAACACCCACTGTGCTCCTGGTACAAACATCAGCCACCTGAACCTAATTATTTACCAGAATAAACAACCCAATAGATGTTATTTTAAATAGCTACTGTATGCATGGCGTTTCTATTTCAATGAGCTACGAAGTTAAAGAGTGACTAAATATCGAGCCTTACAGGGATCGAACCCGTGAGTTTGGTGTTCTTAGCCCCAACTGAGCTAACTGACCACAACGTAGCCAGAGACAGAGAGGCCGCCATGTCAAAATATAAAAATATTACTTGTTAACTAAGCGTTGTACCACTCACAGCCTTTTATTACTCCTGAGCAAAACCAAAGGGGATGATGGACGGAGTGTTGAACATTGCAAGCACTCACCCCCAGTCAACTGATCTGGGTTTAATCCATCATCATTCTTTAGCTCACTCCGCCACCCCAGTTCAGACATGGCCATATGCAAATCAGTCTGACCCTGTGCCTCATGGGAACAGTCCAGCCCGAACTGCCAAGCCATGTCTTCCCTGGACCGGAAACAAGCATCCTGGGACCGGTTTCTAGCTTACAGCCGTCATCAGCCAGGCTATCTTGAATCCAGTGGCAAAGTGAGCAAGGGACCCATGTCTGGGCATACCCTGCCAACTTAGGGCGAACATAGCAAAACCAAAGGGGATGATGGACGGAGTGTTGAACATTGCAAGCACTCACCCCCAGTCAACTGATCTGGGTTTAATCCATCATCATTCTTTAGCTCACTCCGCCACCCCAGTTCAGACATGGTATCGCTTTGTTCGCCCTAAGTTGGCAGGGTATGCCCAGACGTGGGTCCCTTGCTCACTTTGCCACTGGATTCAAGCTAGCCTGGCTGATGACGGCTGAATAGCCAGAAACCAGTCCCAGGATGCTTGTTTCCGGTCCAGGGAAGACATGGCTTGGCAGTTCGGGCTGGACTGTTCCCATGAGGCACAAGGTAGACTGATTTGCATATGGCCATGTCTGAACTGGGGTGGTGGAGTGAGCTAAAGAATGATGATGGATTAAACCCAGATCAGTTGACTGGGGTGAGTGTTTGATTAGCTCAAACGCTCCGTCCATCATCCCCTTTGGTATCGCTTTGTTCGCCCTAAGTTGGCAGGGTATGCCCAGACGTGGGTCCCTTGCTCACTTTGCCACTGGATTCAAGCTAGCCTGGCTGATGACGGCTGAATAGCCAGAAACCAGTCCCAGGATGCTTGTTTCCGGTCCAGGGAAGACATGGCTTGGCAGTTCGGGCTGGACTGTTCCCATGAGGCACAGGGTCAGACTGATTTGCATATGGCCATGTCTGAACTGGGTTGGTGGAGTGAGCTAAAGAATGATGATGGATTAAACCCAGATCAGTTGACTGGGGGCGAGTGTTTGATTAGCTCAAACGCTCCGTCCATCATCCCCTTTGGTATCGCTTTGTTCGCCCTAAGTTGGCAGGGTATGCCCAGACGTGGGTCCCTTGCTCACTTTGCCACTGGATTCAAGCTAGCCTGGCTGATGACGGCTGAATAGCCAGAACCCGGTCCCAGGATGCTTGTTTCCGGTCCAGGGAAGACATGGCTTGGCAGTTCGGGCTGGACTGTTCCCATGAGGCACAGGGTCAGACTGATTTGCATATGGCCATGTCTGAACTGGGGTGGTGGAGTGAGCTAAAGAATGATGATGGATTAAACCCAGATCAGTTGACTGGGGGTGAGTGTTTGATTAGCTCAAACGCTCCGTCCATCATCCCCTTTGGTATCGTTGTATTACTCCTGAAGCCAGGAGTGTTGGATTTGTAAGAATGGACACACGTGTATTGATCCTAAAGTTGTCGCAATTAAAGGCATTTTTGTGAGGCTTTTAATGTGGCAATTCACGTCTCTCTACTGGAAGCAGCTCACAATGAAGCAATGTGAAAACAAGGGAAGGACTGCCCCTATTTATTTGTAACAAATGAAAATGTTGCAGTCAATGAAAAACCATAAGTTTGGCGACATAAAACAATAGCAGCACAAACACATTTGAATTGTCATTCTGAAGGAGAGTTTAAAGACGAGTCAGGCCTTTGACATTTCCTTGTGTTTTGAAAGGTGACCGAAAATTAGTTGCGGAGGTGAGACGCAATAGATGGCAATGTATGGTTGTTTTTCTTACTAAATAAGCGAAGTGAAGCTGAAGTCAGTGACCAGGCCTCAGTCCTAAAGTACGTTTTTTTATGTTCATTGTTGCGAGGTAGCTTTGAATATCAAGCCTAGTACAGTGCACTTTCCTGTAGGCATGAAATGATTGCAAGCCCCACTCAGAATAACAAAATGCAACAAGCCAGCCATTGTGCCAGGGCTTTTTCAATTGTTAAGTCGGGAGTGGCATAAAAGGGCTTTGATTGGTGTATACAGCTGGCTTTAGTGAGCAGTATTCTGGAACCCGAAGTGCGTGTGATGTGAAGCTGCACATGGAGTGCTGACGGGACTCTGACTGTCAGAAAGGCAACCTCGGTTCCGCGGTGCTTCAGTGACTAGGTTAGGGGCTGTTGTCAGCAAGGACTGATTTTTACGTTTAAATGAGACATTAGGTAGTAGTGTCCATTTTAAGAGAGTAAATAATGTTACATGTCACACTGTAAAGTGCGTGAGTAACAAACTCGTGCACACGCAGGAGATTAGCTATTTGTCCCCGAGAGGGGCTTAAAGAGAATATTGCTTAGTTCTACCTTTACAGTTTTTATTTAATGTATGTGAGCTAAAAAAATGCAAAGAACAATTTCTCACATTTTTACATATGGAAAACTAGCTATACAGCTACACGTTAAAGGAAATCCTTTGTCCATTATTTTTTAGTTTATACAAATGATGAAGACACGTTCATTGTATCTATCAAATTAACATAAATACAGCAATAGTATAAAATGCTAAATGGAAGACACTCTACCGGCACCTTTTTAAACGATAAGCGTCCTTTAACAAGGTTTAATGAATGCCATACTATGTAAGTGATACAAAAGGGGATGATGGACGGAACGTTTGAGCCAATCAAACACTCACCCCCAGTCAACTGATCTGGGTTTAATCCATCATCATTCTTTAGCTCACTCCACCACCCCAGTTCAGACATGGCCATATGCAAATCAGTCTGACCCTGTGCCTCATGGGAACAGTCCAGCCCGAACTGCCAAGCCATGTCTTCCCTGGACCGGAAACAAGCATCCTAGGACCGGTTTCTGGCATTCCAGCCGTCATCAGCCAGGCTTGCTTGAATCCAGTGGCAAAGTGAGCAAGGGACCCACGTCTGGGCATACCCCCGCCAACTTAGGGCGAACAAGCGTACAAAAAGGGGATGATGGACGGAACGTTTGAGCCAATCAAACACTCACCCCCAGTCAACTGATCTGGGTTTAATCCATCATCATTCTTTAGCTCACTCCACCACCCAGTTCAGACATGGCCATATGCAAATCAGTCTGACCCTGTGCCTCATGGGAACAGTCCAGCCCGAACTGCCAAGCCATGTCTTCCCTGGACCGGAAACAAGCATCCTAGGACCGGTTTCTGGCATTCCAGCCGTCATCAGCCAGGCCTGCTTGAATCCAGTGGCAAAGCGAGCAAGGGACCCACGTCTGGGCATACCCCCGCCAACGAGCGGGGGGATTGGCTCAAACGTTCCGTCCATCATCCCCTTTTGTATCGCTTTGTTCGCCCAAGTTGGCGGGGGTATGCCCAGACGTGGGTCCCTTGCTCGCTTTGCCACTGGATTCAAGCAGGCCTGGCTGATGACGGCTGGAATGCCAGAAACCGGTCCTAGGATGCTTGTTTCCGGTCCAGGGAAGACATGGCTTGGCAGTTCGGGCTGGACTGTTCCCATGAGGCACAGGGTCAGACTGATTTGCATATGGCCATGTCTGAACTGGGGTGGTGGAGTGAGCTAAAGAATGATGATGGATTAAACCCAGATCAGTTGACTGGGGTGAGTGTTTGATTGGCTCAAACGTTCCGTCCATCATCCCCTTTTGTATCTCCTACTACCACTCATTGACTTTATACTGCCCTTTGACCGTGAGCAGTGGTCCCCGCTGCCTTTTCGCTAGATTTGTGCTGTACATATAGAATGCATACATACATATCACTAGAACGGTTAGTCGGCAAGGAGGGCTGCCTATCCCCAGGAGTCACGCACCCTCATTTCAGGAAGCATTGTGTCACCTAAAACTGACGAATGAAATGGGTGACAGCTACAGTTGTTAAAGAGTAGGTCGGTGTAACTCGCAGGAGAAGGACTTGGCTCAAATTTCAAAGTTTAGGGCTTCTTCCAGTTTAAATACTGATGGAAAAGTGCACTATAAAGACTGAACGTGTAATTCAGGGTCAAATGACTATGGACGTAGGACTGAGAGGAATGATCCCGCCATATGGGGAGTTTTGAAAATGGCTGTCTGCGACCTACATCTATCCAATAAGTAGAGCCCCGATATCCTAAACAAATAGGTAGTTTACTCTCACGTAAATGATCCATGATAAAAAAAATATGGTGCTATAACCAAAATGCATCCTTTGCAAGAACTTTAATTTAAGGCACTTAACGGCAGAAGTTAAGAAAATCAACTTGCCTCTTTCGTCATTTCATCCATCTTTCTTTCCAATACTGCATCGTCTTCCTCCTTTGAAGGAGAAATACCACATTTTAACCGTTCTTCTGTCTTTTTGCTGCAACATTCAATCACATCAAAAGGAATTCTTTCGAGGTTTACTTTGATTTCCTTCAAGAGTCCCAAGCTTAGTGCCAAGTTATCAATGCTTGTTAAATTACTTAGTTTTGTTGAAACTGGCATCTCCTACAACAGCAAAAAAAACAAAACACTGATATCATATGTGTTTCATTGTTAACCACGGAATTTATAATGAACATCAGCTTTAATTTCCAGCCTTTGCCCCACTCTATACATTGAAATACAAGAGGATCTTTTAAGGCTTAAAAGTCAGTTCCTGAATTTCAACGACTTAATTGAATTTTTTAGCATCACTACACCGGTAGCTGATCGCCACTTATGCCCAGATTCCAAATGGTCCACAGGAGGGTGAGGTATTTACTGTACCCAGTAAACAAAGATACTATGGGTGCGATATTTATCGGGTTCAGTAAATACTACCATTCAGAGTTGATGAATTAACTACTGAATTTGATGTTTTCTGCACCAAATTCTGCAAGTACTGGAATATTCTGCATGTTTTCACCCATTATATTTCATCAGCTTTGGGCTGCCATAATTCGAAGGAAAATTGTGGGGTTATGGTGTTTTCAGAAGTATGTGGAACTGTGATCCTTACAAAAACAGGAGTCTGAACAGGGATCAGAATTTACCGGCTCTGCTCTGCTGGAATCAGGGCCTTATTATTTTGTTGATGCCACAAAGTTAATGAACGTCTGTTTGTGAGACTGGGGATTTAAATGTGTGCAGGAGGTTCCTGTTTGGGACGAAAAAGTGGGTAGAAGCTTAAATAAAAATGAAAAATAAAATTAAATTGAATTGGTCTTAAAACTCTTTCTTTATTCATTTTACTTTATCTTTTATTTCTTAGTACAAACGGAATTGTAGGATTTGGAAAAGTAAACTTAGAAGTATCTAAAGATATGGATAATAACAGACGTAACAGAAAACAAGGAATTAACAGAAATAAGAACATTTGATCTCCAACTGCAAAGTGAGCTAAACACACTGACCCTGCTAGTTACTTCAACTACTCTGAAGAGGGACGTACATCCAGTACCGGCGAGTAAAGGGTTTAACTCAACTAATTTGATATTTTGAGGCGTCTATATTCATTCTGGTATGGAAAAATCTAAAACCTGTGAAGATTGGTACAACTGTAGCCAGATGACTGGGTGGTAAGCGATGAGCATGCTGCTGAAAGAAGTACATTTAAACGGTGATCTGAGTGGCAGGGTACCAACGAAACCTCCAGAGATTGGAGACAATATGATCAAGTTCCCTTCTGCTTGCTCTTTATCCAGGGTGCATAATGCATACCTACCTCAACTAGCCCACAGAAAGGCCAAACAGAAGATCCAATACACTTTGAGTGGAAGTTTGAATAGTGAGGAAGAGTACATGGCTGACAAGGCAAAACATGAAACTGGAAACAGATAGGAGTGGTGAAACCAAGCTCCTACTGAAGCCCATGATCCCAGACCTTAGACCTTTCCAGCTGCAGCCGAACGTATAGAAGGCTGGACAGAGAATAACAAGAATTTAATATGGCATAAATAAGAGATCAAAGACAGAGAAACAATACTATCACTAGTGGGGGTTCCTTTAGATGTGGGACATCAGGAAGTAAGATAAAGCTCACAGCTAGAACAAGCCAATTAAGCAGAAAAAGGGAAATATATAGATAATAAGGATCACATTTTAGGAAACAAACAATGAAGAAGCAGCATTAATTTCCAAGTCACTATAACACTTACAATATTTGTATGAGGTATTAAACATACACACTATTCTCAAGTCAACTAAAGCTTTAAAACTTGGAATGAAATTAATGCGACTGAGATGGTTTTGTTGCCACACACCAGCTGCACTAAAAGCTAGTCAAATGGAACGCAGATGAAATGGCAGATAAGACTGCGGACCATTGGCATATTTCTGTTGGTAGTGGTTTTAGACTATTAGAGAATGAAACTCACTGCTACCCAGCAAGTCTACAGATCAAGCAACCAATCAAAATGCCACAAGGCTGCAGCTGGGCAAATATGGTGGACCACTTGCTACACCTTACTGAAATGTTTTTTGTGGTCCTGAGAAAAACAGTGATCTGAATTTGTGAACTATTAGAACTCTGCTTTAGAGCAAGCAAGGGCCACCATTGCATCTAGGGCTAGTCCCAAAGCTAATTGGAACTGGGCTGCTGCAACCCTGGCTCCTAAGAACATTCTTCTTAGCCAAGAATGCATAGCCATTCTAAACATACACTGGCAAATGCCAATAAGTCTCGCCTATGCAAGGTATATTGGCTCTGTCGATGTTTTTTAGGCATACTGCACAGCAGCATGGCTAATTTCTTTTTTTTATAACGCTATGTGGCTGTCAACGCTGGCAGTGTCAGTTTTATATTTTTTTTTACTTTCAACAATGCTGCACAGCAGTTGCCTGTGGAAGGGACACATTCAAAGAAGTACGGGCCTACTTCCCCCTAGTAATATAAGTATTATGAATACAAATGCTACCCATCATCCTTAAATATACTTTTTCGATTCAAAGATATTTAAAAGGTATTCAATATGAATGTCCGAGATGATTCCAAATGGTTTATTGAATGCCCATTAGGGAGTAGTTCCGGACAACCAATGTGTGTTTCGCCTCTACTGGCATGCAGACTAGAGGCGTTTGAGGCTTGTGTGTTTCCACATTTTATGGGTCCTGTAAGGCGTCAGGCTTGTGGAACATCTCCACAGGTCCTGATGACTCCACTTGTGACCATTGGATAAATGAATTGGGTCAGTGAATCCCACTATTTAGAGGCTGGGTGTTTTCCTTGTTTTGCTATGCACACTCTGGCTCAGTTTGGTTAATCAAGATTAGGAAGTTGCAAAACCCCTGCTGTCAATCGGTAGAGTTCTAGATGAGGTCTGTGTCACAGTGACAGTGAACCTTACTGTTCTAACAAACTTCCTGAAAATTCTTAATGCAATTTAGGAGGATGAGCATACTGATATCTGGACATTGCTATCAACATATCCATGTAGTAGCCCAATACTATTGCATCTGCATTTGCCTGTACGTGAAGAACTGTATTCTGGGACAGCTTTTTGACCATGAAAAGGCCATATTTGGCCTTTTAATTGAAGTAGCAGATGGATCATTAGACTGACCGTTAACCAGGCACAATGGAAGCCTAATGCCACGATTCATAGTTTGGCTAAACTTGGGGATATTTGCCACAGCCAGTAAACAGTCCGATTCCAACTTTTCCAGGGGAAAATGAGGAAATAAAAGTGGAGGGAGGTGCTTCCCACACATATTTCCACGTGTAGCCGAGTTTTCCAAACATTGTTCCTTGATACATTTCAGGTTTGAACGACAGAAATTTGTCAGAATAAAATTGATGGGGTGCATTGTTTATCATAACACTTGAAACTCCCTAAACAAACTCTCATTTGTGCAAGTATCGGAGTTTACCACCCAATCGGAAAAAAGGGCCTACGTGGAAGAGAAGGTGAGAAGATGCTCTATCTTCTCTAATCTTGGTGCCAAACCTTGGTAGTTTCTTTGAGCTGCATCCAAATGGACGACCTGTGGCTAGTCCGGACAATTTCTTTGAGGGGGATGGGCTACGGCAACTTCCATACAGACTGTACATCATCATGAAGAGTCCGGAATACCTTCAAATTTTAAAGTAGGTCGTTCTTCTCTCTTCCTTTAGCTGATGCATACAGGGATACTGAACAGTTGCTGTGATAAATGGAACTGCAATCACTGGCAAGGAGAGGTGGCATGGCTTTTTCTGGTAAATACATTATTTGCATAATAACTTCATATTATACTCCTTTAATGCAGAAAAATTGGGAGGAAAGTGTTTTCTCTATGAATAGTAGGAAGTTGTGGTTGATGAGGCAACTGTAGCTCAACACTGGATCTGCAGGTCTATTGGCAGGAGAGAAAAAAGCTGGAGCCAGAGGGCCCATCAGTGGGTCTGTTGGTGGAACAATTCAAGGGCCTGCTGACCTATACATATATGGTCATACATGCTGTTGGGGCAGGAATGTCCCCTGTATGGTGTACGGTTGTGTTCCAATGTCCTGAGTGCCCAACAGTCTGTTTCTGGTATCCTGTTTTTTAATTTTGGGTCTCGTCACATACTAATCTTATGTGTGTGCAGAGGCCTATACCGGTCTCCTTGACATGAGCAAGGTGCTGAACCCGTCCTGGGACCTAGAATGGCACACCAAGCGTGCCTACATTGTACCAAGGACTTCTATCCTGGTCATGGGTTTAGTACATAGAGCGGAGGTAACTGTACCACTGGGGGCTAAAGGGAGTGGGTCTACTGGCCCACTTGCTTAAAGTCCTACTTTTATATGCGAACCCAGATCCTAGTGTTAACATCCCAAGTATATGTTAAACATGGTTATGTACGTGGTCTGTGTGGAACGTACATAGTCTGCAAGGTGAGCCCTAATAATGGAGACCTATTGGATCCACTGTGGACACCCAAACCTGCCCTTGTGCACGAGATAGAGGTGAGGTTATTTTCCCATATAGCTGAAGTATAATACGGACATTCCTGGAGCTGGAGGGAGGACACCTAGAATATGAAGTTGGGGAAAAATGGAGTCAAGGTTCATCTAGAAATTCAATAGGGCATTTTGCTGAGAGAAGCTAATAATTAGTCATTGTGATGCACTGCCATTTGGTAGATGGCAGGGATGAAGGGTTGGATGATGCCAGTCTTTTGAGGTTGCTAAAAGCCAGCTGCAGACATTTCACACACACCTCTCTGTGCCTTTGTTGTAGGGTTTTTAGGCTGGAGATTACCCTGTGGTGAGGAGCATCATTTGTAGCAAATGATGTGTCTAGAGAGCAGCCTGGAGAAGACATTTTAAAGAAGAAGCACCCCAAAACAACCCAGTCTTAAAATTCAGAGTTTGTCAACATCTCCCGTCTCCTTCGACTGTATAAAAGTGGGACCCACTTGTTCCAGTTCCTAGTTTTCTATGACCAAGGAAAAGAGTGCTCCACAAAGTACTCCGAGGACTGCTGTGCAACCAGTGCTGGTGTCTACCTGGCAGCTAGCTTCCCAGAGGTGAGGTGAAAAACCTTGAGTATACCACTTGCTTCAAGAGCTGATTACCTGTCCTCAAGCAACAGGAAGCCAGCCTGCCTAATGAGATAAGGAAGGAGCCGGGCAACTCTGCAGGAGAAGCAACTGTTCAGGAGGAACAAGATGCAGTATGACCCTGGTGCAGTGGGTCTGCTGAAGGGGAGGACTATGGAGAGCGATCTGTGGGCCCTGCATGGCCCCACACTCTCCAGTGAGATTCCCGGCAGGAATCGTGAAGTTGAGGCGGGACTTGAACCGCTGAGCCCGATTTGTGAAGTTGTGGCACAAACTGAGCTGCTACATTCAAATTGTGAAATTGGAGCATGTCCTGAAGCCTCTGCACTTGCACCCACTCACTGCATGATCCAAAGCTGCTATTGGAACTGAGAGCTTTGCATGTCTGAAGCAATGGTACACCATCCAACCAGCGAGGCTTGTGCGAGGTCTCACCATCTGCTCAAGCCTGGCCATGCATCGCCACATCAATCCAGACCCAAGCTGCCCGAGTGGGGCTGCACCGACCAAGAACCCGGCCAGCAATGCGAAGATCTAGCTCTCCCTTGTCAGTCTTTCTGACCGCAGCCACCACTGAGGAGTCTAAGAGGAACTGCAGACTCGCGCTCAGTCTGAAATATGGTGACTGGGCTTTAGATGTGCTCCGAGGCTATCCTACAAGTGCTGAAAGATACTCTTACGGTGAGAACCAGTGAGTGGAGTTAAAAAGACCGGACGCTAACACAAGAGTACGGGGGTAATCAGCACCTATCTGTAAGCTGATCATGCTTGAACCAGACCCTTGGGTGGGAGCCGCCTTGACCTTAAGGGGGAGACCGGGGTCAGTAGCAAGAAGACATGCCAAGCTACAGTGGCGCCAGGACACTAAGCTGCAACATGTATATTTTGCTATGAATAGTATTTAGTTCTAGTGTGCTTTTATGCTGCTTTTCTTTTTGAATATCAAGCACTGGGGATAGACAAGCAGATGTTACAGTAATGAGGCTTTGTTGAGCGTCTCTACACGCTAGCTCAAGAAGAAGCGTGTGAAGAAGCATGTGACTGCTCGCCATCATTAGCACTGAGAGCCAAGCGCTGAAGGGGGTGTACTTGGCCCAGTCTGCAGGGCCATAGTAGGATGAACCCAGCACATCGGAGGCAACAAATCTTCAACCAAAAATTGTTGAGGTCACTGCTTGCCCAGTTTCCCCTCGTTAACCCCCCACAAGGGTTTGACATATGTCATAAACCATCCACAGATGAAAAGCATACCAGAGGAGCAGTCATCGGTGTAAGAATAATGAATCTAGACTGTTTTTGCGTTCATCAATAGAATACGCCTTCATTGAGAGGAGTCCAATTATCTCCAACTAATTATATATATATATATATATACACACACACACACATATATACATACACACACTGCTTCATATTGCACTTCTGCCACTTCTAAAAAGCTAGTTTGAGTTCAATTTACCGACTTTAGAAGGACAGAAGGCAGTGTTAGCTTTGCCAGGATTTAAACTTATGACCTGCAGATTAAAGCATGCAACAGCAATGGTTCAACTCACTTAAACATCTCGTCAGTTCCTCGTTGCAGAAGAGTGTTTTTTCCTAGACAAAGATAGAAATACCTGTTTAAAGGTTGTCAGTTGAGGCCAGGGACACATGAGCTGGAAATTCCTGAGAGGTTAGGCACTAACCCCCGGCCCTGTTGATAGGCTCGACCAAACGGTTCGAAATGGGGTCAAAAGAAACACTTAAAAATGGCCCAATAGGCTAAAAGGACTAACCTGCAACTGATCTCAGAGAAGCAGAGCCAACTGTGCTCCTTGTATGCTTACCGGAACTGGAAGACTCTGTAACTTTCACTGTGAGGCAGGATGGTATACGAGCGAATCCTCCTTCAAACCATGCATTAATTTCAAAGTTAAAAAAATGAAATCGGCATGCATTACTCTAGAAAACGATTTGCCTTTGACCTTGAGGGTCATGATCATGCTTCTTGACTGAGGAAGTGTCTTCTATGGCCTCTCAGTTCCCCTGCGGCTTTATACAAAATGTTCACATTGGTTTTTCTTTGTTGTCAGTGCATTATATACACAGAACAGATTATTAATGGCAAACCAAATTAATCTGGTTGCTAACATAATTTTCAGTTACGATGAGTTCGTTGTGTAATTATTCACCTTTATTTTTCTTTAAAAATACTTCTTTCCAATAAACGTTGTCTTTGAGATTCTATGTTAGTTAAAAGTTGTTGTTTTAGTTTTTCCTTTTTTATCCTTTTTAATAAACGTTCCTTTGCGGGCCTCCCTCTTCTTTCAGAGAAGGCTTCAAGTCTTACACTGGCGGCCCACAACATTTTTAAAAGGTGCAGCACCAAGGCAGGGACTGCACGGCTTTTGATGCATGCATCCAAACCTTTTCAAAGAGGTCGGCACCTGTGTGTCCGTCAAGAGCACTGTTGCAATTGTGTGTGGCTGGGCTGTTCCAAATAACAATGGGCGACTAGGCTACGGCGACTTCTCAATTTGTGACAAATCACAAACAGCAGTCTCTGCGTGACAGCAGCAGTACCATCAGGATTCTTATGTGGACGTTCCCATAAGTAAGAATGGTGTTAGAAAGCACAGGTTCACTCACTAATCCACCTATACATTCCGCCCCAGAGATCTGCCAAGGCTGCCCGGGGGGGCTACGTAGGGGACCCTCCAATAGGGCGGCCGCCTTCGTGCCACAGGAAGGCACAGAAGTATGCATTCTAGGCTCCCTGGGCTAGGGACCAGGGGGTCGGCTGGCCGCGTCACTTCCGGCCGTGGGAGGGGGACAGGGGCACATAAGCCTTTCCCCGCCCACTGGAGGGTCTCTTGACCGCTGCCCGTCTTGCTGTTTGGCCACGTCGTCCGAGTTGTCGCCGGCCCTCAGGAACCACTTGCTGGTGAGTTGTCATCCTCCCCCCAGCCCCCCTAGGCAGGGGCGCCCGCCCGGGCTCGCCCCGGCACCGGCGCTCGCTCCAGGGGGTGGGGGGAGGGGGGGAGGACAGCTCCTCGAGGGCTCAGGCGGCGGCATGAATTGCGGGGGTTTGCGTGGACCTCGGTGGCTCGAGGCATGTCGGGTCGAGTATGAGTAGGGTCATGCGGGTGCGGGGCCCCTAAGGGGCGTTGGGCCCTGCGTTCCAGGAACTCTGCCAGGGGGGAGAACTCTTGCCCTGGCACGGGGGCCTTGCCTCGGATCCCGTTGTCCGGAGTCCGCCCCGCTGTGCCGCTACCTACCCCCCCACCCCCCGAGCCACACCTTACAGCGGATGCTTCCTTGTCTTCCGGGCTGCAGGACTGCGCCCGGCCCGTAGCGGGGATGTGCCTGGGGGTGGGCCCCCAGCCCGAGCACCACTACCTCCTCCCACCCTCCTACCGGGGGCTTTCCGTTGTGGGAGGGTGGCATCCCAAGGCTCGGGGGGTCCCTGCTCCAAGCAGGCCGAGCCTATTAGCTAGCCGAGTCCGTCGATGGACTCCGCCGAGCTGTGGGGCATGAGGCCAGGGTCGCATGGCCTTGGCGGCGAGGGATCTACACCTTGCGTGGAAGATCTCCTCGGTGGGCCAGAGCACTAGGGGCCACGCTGTGCCGCACCTTCTCTGCCCCCGGTTACCTCGCGGGCCGCGGAACCATGGCAGAGTTGGGCACTCTCCTTCCCCCAATACCGGAACCCGTCTCGGGTTGGGGGGAGGGGCCGCCAGCCTCAACATTGGGCACGCGCGCTTGGGAGCGGATGTGGTCCGCCGGCTAGACCGCTGACTTGGGTGCCGGTATCCAGGGTCCGAGCCGCTGGGTTGCGCCCACTTTCTGGGAGCTGGGCTACGCTCTTCCTCCCCGTGTTCGAAGGTGCTATGTATTACGGTGCGCATGTAAAGCGCTCAATCCCCTTCGGGTCGAGCTCGCGCTTTTCACCATGCCAATAACTTGTGATTCGAACATGCGTTGGTGACGCCTCCAACCTCGTACGGGCGACGCCGTGCGGGGGGGGGGGGTTGGGGGGGGAGGTTCACCCTGCCACAGGTCTCCTCTACCTTGCCGGGCGGCCTCGGCCGCATGCTGTATGGAGCGGCAGGGCAGGGTGCGCCCGGCAGACCCGGGTTGTATCAAAGGAGAGAAGGTCAGCACTCCCCTTTGACTAGGGTGGAAGAGGTCCTAATGGCCTCCACAACACTTATACGGTTAGGTTCGTCCACTTACCGTGGCGTCTAACCTGTTTTTGAGCCCTCCTGGTGCCCAGGGAGTCCGGTCTTCCCGGAGGCTCCAGGCGCACGGGAACGTGGATGGGAGTACTTGGCTGGGCCAGCCTACGATCCAGCACCCTGCTGTGTGCTTTGCGACGTTGGCATGCTAGTTGGCACGCCCGGGCGACGGCTCGGAACCCTTCTTCACCGGGGGAGAGGGGGGAGCATGGGGCACGCCGGCTGCCACGTGCAGCGCTGGGGGACTGAGCGTGAGTGAGACTGGGGGTTGCAGCTGGACCCGGTATACCGCCAGCAGTGCACGCGAGCAGTGGCAAGCTTGGCTTGCAGCTCCGCCTTCACCTGAACCGGGGCACGGCATCCACACGTGGGCGTGGGGTAAGCGTCGGCTGATGGGTGGAGGGAGCGCCGCATCGCATGCAGGGGTAGGGGCTCTCCAGTGCCGCCCGCAGAGGCTCCTACAGTTACCCGGTCAAGCTGGCTTGGGCACCATGCGAGCCACGGCACTCTGGGGGGGGTCTACGACAACTGGAACAGTGTGATGGTTAGTGGTTGTGTTACTGTCATGGGCAGCGCTGGCAGGGTCAGTGGGTGTCCCACACTGCAGTTATCTCCTGACTGCGATCCGAGCTCCTATTGCATGATGGTAGGTGATGTTTGGCTGGGTCAATTGGGGATCTCACGCGTGCCAGCGAATCGCACCAGACACGCGCTCCGTTCTCGCCAGGGTTGTCGCGGTAAGCATGGACACGAGGGGGGTGCAGCAAGCAACAGAGGTTGCAGTTGGTACCGCTGCCGCCAAGGGGCAGGGTAGGGGGAATTTTGGCACGGGCCTGGTACCTACCTGGGAGCAGGCTGGGGATTTCAGTCACTTTAACGTTCTTTTGATTGTTTGCCCCTACCAGGTCAGCACGGAGTTGCCACCCGGTGCAAGTTTGCATCCCCCCCCCCCACCAGATCTGACGGAGAATCAGGTCAGTTGCGCTGAGGGACGCGTCGAGCCGCTTCCTTTGAGTACGATTGCCCACACTCAGGAGAGTAAGTAGAGACGCTGGGTGTGTTTGCATTTGGGACTTTAGGAGGAAGTGGGGCATGTGAAGGGACGGGGTGCAAGACCACGGTTGGGGGGTAACCTAACCTCTGCTTCATCTCCACTCAGTTTCAGTGGAGATACCCAGCGACCGTCACCCCTTCGGCACGTCGCTCGTAAACTGTTGAGTAAGTACAGGCGCAGCCTTGTGTGTCACAGAGGGCACAATAGGAGAAGCATGGGAGTGCCTGATCGCTGGTCAGAGTGTGTGCTCACAGCTGTCTTTTCTTCCAGGTTGAGTCGATCACACCAGGATATTATAGATAGCCAGGGATCCCCGTCGCTTTTCACGTTGACGTCCCAGGTGGAGGAAACCCAACAAGGCACTTCCCAAGACGCACAGCTAGCAGCCATCGTGGAACTGGCCAAGACCAAGGGATTGGTTTGGGCCGCAGAACTTTTGAAGGCTAGCAACCCGGTGGATTCCGGGGTCATCTGTGGGGGTTCGATCACAGAGCAGGAGCCTAGCGAAGAAGCAGGCCCCTCCCGGTCCAAGTGGACACGCAGGGCAACCAACAAGGACTTCCCGGCAGAACCGCCGCCACCTAAGAGTCGGGCAGTGGCCATTACCCGAAGTGCCCTGCTGCCCGTTCCCCCGCCCGTGTCGCAGGGAATAGCCCCCCCCCCGGCTGATGGCACGCCCCAAGGGACCTTCGCAACTATTGAGGACTTGGGTAAGCTCTCTGACACTTTAAAGAGCTTCATGTCGGAGGTCAGAGCTGGTCTCGCTGGGGCTAGCGCGACGGTTGGGCCCATCACAGTGAACAACGGGGAAGGAGGGGTAGCAGCGGCTGCGAATGTGTGGGCCCTCCAAGGGAGCCACACCCAAGTGCATCAGTTACCCCCCCCTGGGGGGGAGCTCGGATCAAGAGCTCAGACAGGGCCTGGGTTAGCGGGGTCTGCTAAGGAGACAGTGGCCGCCGAGACAGTTGGTGGCCTTGGACTAGGTATCCAGACTCCGATTCTTCTGGGCCCGGCAACTACAGCAGGGACTAGCGGAGTGCATCTGGGCGAGGTTGTGGGGCTTCCCTCAGCGGGGGCAGCGGCTAACTCCACCCAGGCCACACCCAGCGCTCCCCTAGTTGCGCTTGCCACAGCTATCCAGCCGGTCACAGCAGCTATTGCCCTTACGGTGCCTCCCCCGGTAGCGCATCCAGGACACTTGCCGGTCACCCACGCGCCTCTCCTGTCAGGCCGCAGCTCCCTGTCCTGGGAGGTGCCTCTTGCTGTTAAGGAATTCATATGGAGGCGTGAATTTCTAGACATCTTTTCCCTGCTCCTTCTTGGCCAGCATGGCCAGGACGCAAGGAGGGTTGGGGGCAAAGAGGAGGATAAGAAAGTCAGGTTTCAGGCATGGCCGGAGAAGTCAATCGACAACTGGCTATCGGCCTTCTCCATTTTTCAGTCAGTGATCTTGGAAAAATTCCCTGAGCAAGGACAGGCACTGGTGCAATATCAAAGGCTGATCCACACAGAAGCACAAAAGGGGGGGGTCAGGGTAGGTGAACCATGACCGCGAATTTAGAAAAAAGATGGCAGTATGCCCGGAGATGGGGTGGGATCAAAAGGAGGTCCAGCTGTGGATGGACCATATGGGGTCCCGCGGGGCGCAGAACACTGATGCAGCCGAAGGAGCAGGGGGTGGTTCACCAAGATTCAGAATCCTGCCAAACTGGCACTAAGGCTTTCAAGCAGTCCTTTCGAGGGACACGCAGGGGGGGGCCAAAGAGGGGGGTTCAAGAGGGTGTCTCCTGGAACATGCAACCTCTTCAATGCAGGGTCATGCTCATGGGGGATCAAGTGTAGGTTCCAACATGCTTGCAGCAAATGCGGCGGCCGACACCCCGCGACCTCATGCCAGGCCAAGCAGGATAAGAAACCGTCTGCTGACAGTAACAAGCATTTGCAATGCAATAGGTCTCGCATTCGCAAAAGTTTGAGCCATTGGCATTGTAATTGACAAACCCTTCATCCATGTGTTGGTTTTGAAAACAGATAAATAAATGGCATTGTCATTTACAATGCCAATAGCTTAAACTCTGGCATTGTAAATGACAATGCCTTTTATCCATGTTTTTAAAAAGAAACATAAATAAAACGCATTGGCATTTACAATACCAATAGCTCAAACTCGTGTAAATACCAAAAATACTCGATCTCTGATCAGCAATTGATGCTTCTGCTTTTCAAACTTAAAAACATATGTTGTATTAGAAACACCTTAAACAAATGTAATGCAAAAATGTCCCTTTTGAAAATATGTCGTCCATACATAAATAGTATTTTATAGGATAAGCAATTAATGCACACATATATGCACGGTCTGTGAAGCACTAGATATAAAGGGGCAGAGAAAAACACATAGTCCTGTTTCCCCAGTCCGCAACCTCTAACAACAACCAACAACAGACATAGTAGAATTATTTTGTGATGTCTGCTGCGGCTTTGAACTGCTCAGTGAAATATCTCACTGGATTAGGTAGGTCACTAAACCTACAACAAGTGCTCCTTTAAATGTCTTGTAATTTATATGCGTGGATACAGCTGAAGTACACTGTCCCGTCCTACACAACCACTGCCTCTACAGCTGTGGCAAGTAGAATTTGTGCATTTTTATACAGCACCAACTTTAAATGGGCATGCATAAAAGATTATGAGTGACACTATCTTACAAGCAAAATCAAGCAATATAGACAAGGGAAACATATATAAATCATAGAAATTACACCTATTTGAGCTACAAGAAACTCTAAGATATTAAAACTGCTGTAAGCAAGCAGCATTTTAGTAACTTTTGAACAGTTTGAGCTGGAAACAAAAACATTTTTGTCAAAATCTGCAGTTGCAGCAGATGATGGATTATGTGGCGAATGCGGCAAATCTATAATTATGCGAAAATTGCTGCAGCCACATAATTGCATAATTCCATTGGCCCTGGTTATAGGAGAGAAAGATAAGCAGTGACAGGAGGAAATGGAATGACAATAGAAAGGCGATTATATACTGTAGTGAGGCAGTGACAGAAGAGGGTGGACAGTGTATGATTACAGAATTTAGGGCAATGCCAACGGCAGGATGGGCAGTGGCAGAGACATGTTGTATAACGGAGAGATGAGCAGTAATTGGAGAGGGGACATGGGAAGGTAAAGGAGAGAGGACAGTAACATGAGGCAGAGTTAGAGGAGGGTAGTGACAGGAGGGAGAAATAATATGTGAAAACATAACTACGCCCAGTGTGAAGCTCTCTGAGGAAGGAGAGGGAAACAGCAAAACGCTGGACAACACGCAAGAGCTATAGAAGGAGAGCTCGCAGTTTGAGTGACCTCAGTGTGAACAGATTTTTAAATGCTGGAGTTCCTTTCTGTTACATAGGGTGTAAACACAAAAATAAAATCTGAACTTTCCTATTTGGAGCACAGTTTCAAAATCAAACAAGGAGTGCACTTACTAGAAACAGCTGGCAAATAGGGTGCCTGAGCCCTCCAGTTGCTGGTAGTGCGCCTCCACCAATCGCTCGTTGCCCCATACGGCTATAAGCGCGTTAGTTTCTGCTGGGGTCCAGGACATGCCACGACAAGCGGCCGACGTGGAAAAGGAGACTGAGGGCGACGAGGCAAGGCCCGGACCACCAGCGCATCCCTCTAGAGGCGACGAATGGCTTGGGGTAGAAGGCGCCGACAACGATGGGCGTCCATCGCTCAGCCCAGGTGAAGTAGGGGACATAGCCTCGCGCTTTGGAATCTTCAGTGGCGGCGGAGCGGGATCGGATTGCAGATCCGACTCACAGGGCGCAGCCATGTTGACTCCTCGGAACCAGCAGGAAGTTAAGCTGAAGACACGCCGTGAGCGTGCGCATCGGCTGCCTGGACAGGAGATGTGCACGCGTATGGTGCGAGCAGGCGTTGTGATAACGCCGCGAGCCGTACGCGTGCATATCTCCTGTCTGTTTAAGTTTCGGCACAGACAGTTGATGTGCACGCGTACGGCTTGCGGCGCTATTACAATTCCTGCTCGCACCAAGCGCGTGCACATCTCGTGTCCCGCATCGGAGCAAAAGTCGGCAACAATAGATCTCGCATAGCGAGCAACGCTTTGCGCTGCATCGCTAGGCGAGACCTAAAAAGGACAATTGAGGCAGCACCGAAGGGAGCTAAAAGATCAATCTCTCCAGCACATGACCCCCCGCGCAGCGCCTCATCCGTACTTGTCAGTCCACTCAAGCGTAGTGCACCCCTGGCCCCCCCCTGCTCGCCTTCTCTCCTCGCTCGGAAAGGGCCGTCACCTATCATCCTAAACAACATCCTCCCCCTTCTAAGACGGTACCCCAACAAGGGGGACGGGGCTCTATTATTGGGAGGGTTCTTCGAGGGATTCGTGATCCCTTATGTGGGCCCCTTGTCTTGCAGGGAGGCGGACAACCTCAGGTCTGCCAGGGACCTTCCTTCTGTAGTGCAGGCAAAAGTCAAGAAGGAACTTGAGCTAGGTAGGGTTGCTGGGCCCTTCTGGGAGCCCCCGCTGGACAACTTTGTAGTTTCACCGCTGGGGGTGGTACCGAAGAAGGAGCCTGGGACCTATAGACTCATTCATCACCTGTCATACCCGGAAGGCGACTCGGTCAACCATGGGCTGCAACAAGGAACTTGCTCAGTGTCATACTGTACACTAGATGTGGCTCTGGACTTAGTCAGGAGGGCGGGCAAGGGGGCCTGGTTAGCGAAGGCAGACATTGAGTCGGCATTTCGCTCATTACCAGTGCACCCGAGCAGCCAACACCTGCTGGGTTTCAGGCTAGATGGATGGTACTTTTTTGACAAATGCATGCCCATGGGGTGCGCAGTCTCCTGTGCCTTCTTTGAGGCCTTCAGTTCCTTCTTGCAATGGGCGTTACAAGAAACCTTTGGGGTGGAAGGGGTCTCCCATTACCTGGATGACTTCCTTTTCATTGGGCGGGATGGCACGCAGGAATGCAGGGCGGCTCTCGCTGACTTTCAGACCCTGGCGAACCACCTGGGGGTCCCCCTAGCACCGGGGAAGACTGAGGGGCCTGCGCAAGTGCTTACGTTCCTAGGGATTGTACTGGACACAGTGCTGGGTGAATCCAGGCTGCCTCCAGATAAGGTCCGGGACCTGGGACAACAGATCCGGCTAGCCGTGGGGAAGGACAAGGCCCCCCTGGCCTTTGTGCAGAGCCTCCTGGGGAAACTTAACTTTGCTGCCAGGGTCATTCCCGCGGGGAGGGTCTTTGCGCGCAGGCTGGCCAGAGCTACTGCTTCGGTCACAAAGAAGCACCACTTAGTAAAACTGAACAGAGGCATGAGGGAGGATCTGCTAATGTGGGCGGACTTTTTGGAGAACTTTAATGGGTCAGTCATCTGGCGCGCACCCTGGGCCAACAGCGCAGAATTGTCACTGTTCACAGATGCGTCTGGAAGGGAAGGGTTCGGGGTCATCCTGGACAGGGAGTGGTGTGCCCAGAGGTGGCCTGACTCTTGGCACAAGAGAAGGATCACTTCGAAGATCACTGTGTTGGAACTCTTCCCCATAGTACTAGCTCTCCACCTTTGGCCGGGGGTGCTGACAGCGAAGAGGGTCCTGTTCTGGTCCGACAACTTAGCAGTTGTCCAAGCAATCAACTCACATTCGGCTAGCTGCCCCTTGGTTTTGTGTCTGTTGAGAGAGCTGGTGAGGGCATGCTTAAAAAACAATGTGGACTGCAGGGCTCGCCACATTCAAGGGGTGCAGAATGTGGCCGCTGACTCTTCCTCTCGTTTTCAGTGGCGCCGTTTCCGAGAGGCGTGGCCGAGAGCGAGAGAGGAGATGACCCCTTTCCCACAACACCTGTGGCTTCTTCTGAGGTGGAACAGCGGATGAGGAGTTTAGGTGAGCTGTCACTGGCACCCAGGACAGTGAAGCGCTACAGGACTTGTGTGGACACTTTTGTGCGAATATGGGAGCGTGGGATGATGCAGGGTCTTCACTAGAGCTTAGAGTGCAAAAATTCATCTGGTGGGCCAAGGATGGTGGGAAATCCCACCCCTGGATCTCGGGGCATTTGTCAGCCATTAGTTATCACGCCCGGTTGAGAGGACTACCTGACCCTACCAAATCCTTCGTCATCAGGGCTGCACTTAAGGGATGGGCAAGGAGTGAACCCCGTTCCCCTGACAGCAGGTCTCCCATCAGTTACACGATCCTGCAAGGGATGCTGGACAGCATGCCCCAGGCCACCCGTTCGGGGTACGAGGCAATACTATTCTCTGCTAGTTTTGCGCTGGCCTTTTTCGGGGCCTTGAGGATTGGGGAGCTAGTGGCGCGTTCCAAGCAGGACACCTCGGGGGTGGCTTTGAATATTAAGGACGTTACCATTAGCTCATCATGTCTCAGGATAGTTGTGAGACAATCGAAAACAGATCAAGCAGGAAAAGGGAGAGTAGTCCTGTTACAGGGGCTGGGGGACGCTAGGTATTGCCCCCTGCTCTTGGGCAAGGCTTATTTGGCCCTTCGCCCGGGGACTGCGGGGTACTTCCTGGTACATGAGGACGGGTCTCCGGTTACAAAGTTCCAAGTAGACCACATCATGCAGACATGCTTGCAATTGTCAGGACAGGCAGGGGGAGACGAGATTTAGCAGTCACTCCTTCAGGATTGGGGCGGCTACCACTGCCTTCTTATCAGGGATGCCGCCAGAGCGAATCAAGCAAGTAGGGCGCTGGGAGTCGCAATGCTACAAACGATATATAAGGTCTTGAACGGAAAGTTAGGGCGAGAAGCCTCTTAGGTCTATGTGGAAACTGACAGGTGTTTATAGGTGTACGGTTGTGGCCCGGATGGCCAAATGATGTTGCAGTGATGTGGTTTTTATTGTGCAATTGTAGATTATAGAATATAAACGTTTAATAAACTTGGTTTTCAAACACAACATCTCTTTATTTACCAGGAACCAAGGTCTGGGTAATTGGCCATTCAAGCATCGTTAGAGTGGCACGGTGGGCTGAGATAAGGAAGTGGCGACATGGCTTCTCCGCTACAGAGATCACGTGGCTAGGTTACCCGGGCATGCGTTGGAGCGAGCTGAGGAGGAAGCTACAGCAGAGACTGGGGGGAGGGAGCGGTACACCTCACATTCTGGTCATACACTTGGGAGGGAATGACCTGACGACTCTGGGGAGGAGAGGACTGCTCCAGGACATGAGGGACATCATGTGTCAATTGAGTATTCAGCTAGGGGCATGTGAACAGTGGTGGTCCGAAATTTTACCTCGCCAAGTTTGGCAAGGAGCCCGTTCGGGAGAGGCAATTGAGATATCACGTAGGAGAGTGAACAGCGCCATGCGTAAATTCACCGAACAAAGGGGATTTGGCTTCATCAGGCATGGTTTACTTAATGTCAAGTCTACTGGATGTTGGGAAGTGGATGGGATTCACCTCTCAAGGGTAGGCATGGACCTATTTTTGCTGGACCTGGGGGAGGCCTTGGAAGCAACAGGCTGTAGGTAGGAATATCTGCCTTGGTGGGGGGCCCTGGTGGTGACGGGGGCCACCCCCAGAGCTGTGGAGGAGTTACAGGGCGATCCAGAGTCTGCAAGGTACAGAAGGGTTCTACATTGCAGCAGCACAACAGGGTGCTAAGCCAAGGATACCCAGGGATGTCTTAGCGTGTCCCCTGGAAGAACTACGGCGCCCCGTTAGCCTACAGGCGGTTGTGGGTCTGAGCAACCGGGGGCTGCCTGGAACGCTCCGCCCACCTGTCGGGGGGGCGTGAGTAAGGGAGTGGACTGGCGGTCCACTGAGGGGAGAGGTGGCCTCTCCCAATAATTGGTAACCACCGGTTGGCGACGGCCACGGTGCAATTTGGCTCATCAGGCGGCAGGCGGCATAGGGGCTGGCCTGCCCTGGGATCGCCCGTAAGATAACCCACCATGTTGGCATATTGGTTATGCAAATAAACCTGCAGCAAACTTTCTCCACTAAAAAGGTGTTGTGTGGTTTATTTATGTATATCACTGTATGATAACTGAGTGTTGCCGATATTGGCACTATGCCAAGGCTGCCCTGGGGGGCTACGTAGGGGACCCTCCAATAGGGCGGCCGCCTTAGTGCCACAGGAAGGCACAGAAGTATGCATTCTAGGCTCCCTGGGCTAGGGACCAGGGGGTCGGCTGGCCGCGTCACTTCCGGCCGTGGGAGGGGGACAGGGGCACATAAGCCTTTCCCCGCCCACTGGAGGGTCTCTTGACTGCTGCCCGTCTCGCTGTTTCCCGCCCTACCGCTTACCCTGCGAACGGCCAAAGGAGGGTACGGGGGGGGAAGAATCTAACTTATTGTTTGTGTTGCAGGAGGAGTTACAGGGCGATCCAGAGTCTGCAAGGTATAGAAGGGTACTACATTGCAGTAGCACAACAGGGTGCTAAGCCAAGGATACCCAGGGATGTCTTAGCGTGTCCCCTGGAAGAACTACGGCGCCCCGTTAGCCTACAGGCGGTTGTGGGTCTGAGCAACCGGGGGCTGCCTGGAACGCTCCGCCCACCTGTCGGGGCGTGAGTAGGGAGTGGACTGGCGGTCCACTGAGGGAGAGGTGGCCTCTCCCAATAATTGGTAACCACCGGTTGGCGACGGCCACGGTGCAATTTGGCTCATTAGGCGGCAGGCGGCATAGGGGCTGGCCTGCCCTGGGATCGCCCGTAAGATAACCCACCATGTTGGCATATTGGTTATGCAAATAAACCTGCAGCAAAATTTCTCCACTAAAAAGGTGTTGTGTGGTTTATTTATGTATATCACTGTATGATAATTGAGTGTTGCCGATATTGGCACTATGTCTGTAACACACGTCACGCATGTTTAATTGTTCTGCAAGCACTGAAAGCTTGTACTGACCCGCTGAATTTGGTCTGCAAGGAATGTAAGATTGCACTTGCAGCCTTCTGCGGTACAGGGAAGAATGCTTTGCTACTGCCATGCTGTATCTGTTCTCTGAGGAAGCAAAGCTTGCGCTGCTACTGCCCAATTTGCAGCTGTCCTGCGATGAAGAAAGCTTGTGCTGCTGCTTCCCAAGCTGTACCTCTCCTCTGGAGGAGGGAAGCTTGCACGGTTTCTCCATAAGGTGTACCTGTTCTGTGACGAAGGATGCTTCCACTGCTGTTGGCCCATCTTAAGTAAAAAAACAAACGGCCGGGGCGCTAGAGGGCGCACGGCAAGATGGCCGCTCTGTAGAGCAGCTCCGCCGGCCGAGCCCATAATCCGCCCATTATCCTTGCCATCCTGCCCCGATTGTTGCCCTGCCTGCAGGCGCTGCACTGTTGAGTGTTGCGGAGCACTCTGGCCGGGAATTGCGGACTGCAGAGGCGTCTCCTGAGCAGCTAAGAGGCGTGTAAAGCTCTGGGCCTGCGCCGGCAGCATGGCGGACCGAGACGTGCTTTGAGCGCGAGACCAAGGTAAACTGCGAGTGGCGCCTGCTGCAGACTGCGGGCACTGTAGGGACGCTGTGCCTCTCAGCCTGTGTCCGGTGGGCTGTGCGGTCTGGACTGGGGGTTGGCGGGCTCCCTGCTGCGCGACATCGTGACGCCTGGGGAGCGGGCCGCCCTCGGATCCTTGCCTCCGCGATCTGCCGGCTACGGGCGTACGGGAGGCGGGGCTAATCACCTCTGCTCGGGGCTGGCTGCCGGGCCTACTGTGGAGCTGCTTTGGGTCGTCGCTGAGGGCTGGGCCGAGGTCCTAGGTATAAGTCGTGTGCGCCTACCTTCACGCCGCGACCGCTCCTAAAACGGCGTGCTGCCGCCCTGATCTCGACTGCCCTGCGGACCCCCTCCCCCCCCCTGCTGCCAATTTCATCGCGGCCTGGTCGGAGGTCGTACTGCGGAGCACTGGCTTTGGATGGCGGTGGACTGGTGACGCCTTTGCTCTTTCATGGTGATTTCTGCGTGCTGCTGGCTGACAGACAGGCGGTGGGCTCGCTTCCTCTGCAGCCTATGGGACCCCTGATGGCTGATGCGGTGTGGCTCCTCTAGTGATTGTGCCCAGCGGTGCCGCCAGAATTGATCGGCTTGGCCTTGTGGGGAGGTGCGGCGGAGTCTGGCCTTGGTGTGAGCCTGCTCAGCTGTCTCCCCCTCAACTCTGGGGTGGTGTTACTGTGCCAGATCATTGACCCCACGTCCTCCTATCCTGGCGCCAGAGACACAATCGCTCTGCCTTATTCTGTGGCCCATCAACTGACTGCGACTGTGCTTGCTGTCATCCCTGCTCTTCATTGGGAACCCGTTCTGCACTACTCTCCCTCCGGTGCGGTGGGGCCGCTGTACTGGAGACACGGGGTGTGCACGCCCTTTTCTTCTAGCCCGGATTCTGTTTGGTACTTGCTGAGCAACCACTCCCTGCCCTGGGCTCACACTGAATTGGTGGCACTGGTGGTGGGCTTCAGACACGCTGCGGATTGGGGGGCGCTGCTGGTTGAACTGTGACTCCTGCCCTTGGCTGCGCTGCACCTTACCTGCATGGCCACAACTTCATTCTGCTTTACATCACCTCCTCGTGTTCCTGTGCGGTGCTGACAACTGGGGCTTTCTGTTTTTTGTTTGGGCTGAGATCCGCTATCTAAAGCTCGTGCTAGCATCATGGAAAAATCCCAGCCGCGTCTCACATTTGAACCACGTAAGACCAGCAGGGCCTCTCAGCATGCTGCCTCTGACTCCGATGCTGACGCTCCCATTGATCACCTAACCAACCAACATCGACAAAACCCTTCTCGCGGTTCAGGCCAGTTTGCAATCCATAGATGGAAAGATCGACCACCTGAACTTGCGCATGGATCATATGTCCACGAAATTGGACAAGCATGCGCTGCGCCTAGGAGAAGCGGAGACACGTATTTCTGATGCTGAAGACGGCCTGCAACAGGTGACCGCCAAAGCGACGTCCATGGAAAAGGTGCTGGCTGTCATACAGGCCCGTAATGAGGATTTGGAAGCCAGATCACGTCGCAACAACGTGCGCATTACGGGCCTGCCAGAGTCCACGAACACAGGCCGACTTGAGACGTATGTGGAAAATCTCCTTTGTGAGGTGTTTGGGGCGGAACAGTTGTCTCAGGTCCTGATTGTAGAACGGGCTCACCGCTCTCTGGCTGCCCGTCCTCCCACGGGCGCCCCGCCGCGTCCCATCATTGCCCGTCTTTTGAATTATAGGGACCGGGATACTGTTCTCCGTCTGGCTCGCGAGAAGGGTACCATCATCCATGATGGGAACGCCCACGCCTTCTACCCCGACTTTACTGTGGCGGTTCAGGAGGCTCGGAGAGAGTATCAGCCTGTCAAGAAACTTCTCATTGCGGCTCAGGTACCATATGCCATGCTATATCCTGCGCGGTTGCGCATAGAGGACAACAGAAAATACAAGATCTTCACCTGCCCGAAATCACTCGTCGAAGCCGGCCCCAAAAACCTGTGGCGGCGGGTGTACTAGTGAAATGGCAGACGAGCAGTGACATCTGCGGGCTATATGTGATGGAGTATGCCTTTGCTTTGTTCCATAGCTAAGATGGCGACAATCAACCAGGTTGCCGCACTGAACTCTGACGTGAGCGCTGCAGACATTCGCCATGCTCTGGTCTAATGATGACAATATTTTCTTCATTGTTTAAATCTGCAATGTTTACCATTGGGGGCAGCCCTTGTGGTGTTCTGTGATGGAACGTTAAAATGGCCGGGAGGGGATTACACGCTGGCTCGGCCACCTCCTATCTCACCGGGAGGGATACTGTGCTCCGGCGCCCCCCTTATGGGTATTCCCCACACTTGGTTACTCCCTCGAAATTGCACTTGGGAATTGTTCCTTGGGGTTCGGGATGGCTTTAGCAAGTTGGGGATGCTGAAGTGGGTGGGGGGTGATGGTGGGTGGAAGGGTGTTACAGGGGTTGTTTATGTGGCTGGTTACTTTATCAATCTCTTGGGCAATGCACATGCATTCTATAAGGCTGGCATGTTTTCACACGCTAAAATGTTGGAGCGAGACTGTTTGGGGCTCAGGATAAATTCTGTCTCAAGTATATTTTGCTATGTCTGTGCATAATAATGTAATGTCAATCTCTTGTTTAACATGGAATGTGCGGGGGCTTAACACGCCAAAAAAGATACGGCAGGTAATATCGCATTTGGACCGTCATGGGATCAGCATTGCCCTTCTGCAAGAAACACATCTGACGCAGGCTACCGATAAAATGGTGGGATTCACTGGGCTGGCTACCGTCTTGCCTCTTCCTATTCCTCCTATAGCTGAGGGGTTCTCACACTTCTCAAAAAAGGCCTTCCCTTCACCGCAATTCAGACCTGTGCTGACACTGCGGGTCGTTATGCCGTGGTACACGGGAAACTGGCGGGCAAGCTAGTCACCATTGTCAATACCTATGGTGCCAACATAGACGACCCTGCTTTGTATGAGCGTCTTCTCGCTGTTCTGCGAAGTCTGCCAGACGCTGTGATTATCTGGGGGGGGGAGACCTCAACACACACCTGAACACCAGCAAGGATAAATCCAGTGGCAGGGAGGGACATTCTCCCGGGGCGGCTCGTGTAATCAATGATGGAATGGCTGACTTGGGACTATTGGACATATGGCGACATAGACATGAGGAGACACTCGAGGGCACACACATTTCCACGGCACATGGCAGCTGGTCTCGCCTTGATTACTGGCTGATAAGTGAGGGGGCGGCGGGCTGGGTGTCGGATGTGAAGGGATTGCCACGCACACTTTCCGATCACTGTCCTGTCCGTCTCACTCTCTGTATACCACAAACTGTCCCCAGGTCCTTTACCTGGCGCTTTCGGCCTGAAGCACTGCTGGACCCTCTCTATCTGGAGACAATTCGTGAGGCCATCACACAATATTTTGCGCACAATAAAGGCTCTGTAGATAGCGCTGGGGTGCTCTGGGAAGGGTTCAAAGCTACTATTCGGGGCACCTGCATAGGTACATCAGCTGGCATTTTAAAGTACCTGCGAGGCCAATTGACTAAGGTGGAGGCTACTCTGACAAGACTGGAGCGGGACTACGAGATTGGGCCCTGTGAGTCGACCCTGGCATCCATTAAGGACGCCATACTCGAACATGCGAAGTTTGCAGAGGAGGAGATGAGATACATCTCTAAACGGCTATGGGGAGGTGGGGGGGGGGGGAAACCGGGACATCGTTTAGTCACTAAGATAAAACACCGTATGGATCGGGACATTATCACTAAGATTACGGACGACACGGGTCGAGACCATTATAGTGCCCCAGACATTACTGACTAATTCCGGCAAACATACGCGAAATTGTATACCTCGCAAAGCGAAACAGATACTGTCGAACTTGATACTTACCTGTCCCAGGTGGCCATCGCATGGCTGTCGGATGGCCAGAGAGAATATCTCAGCCAGCCGATTACAGCGGAAGATATCAGAACGGCAATAGACGCCCTTCCCAACAAGAAGGCGTCGGGTCCTGACGGGTTCCCCTGCGAATTTTACAAGACCTATGCAGAGGAACTCATCCTCCACTTGTTAGAAATGTATGCCGAGGCTTATGATCTGGGTGTGCTACCACCGTCTCTCCGCGAAGCGCTCATCATCACACTACTTAAGAAGGATAAACTGCCCACTAGTTGTGATTCGTACCGACCACTATCGCTCATTAACACGGACGCGAAAATCCTGGCGAAGATTTTGGCCACTCGTCTCCAGCCGCTCAAGCAGAATCTGGTACTGCCAGATCAATCTGGCTTTATTCCCGCGCGGTCCACCGCCCATAATTTGCGCACATTGTTTGCTATGTTTCACACCCTGGATCCCGAACTACCAGCGGCGGCTGTCATGCTTGACGCCGCCAAGGCGTTTGACTCAATAGAGTGGGGTTATCTTTTTTATGTAATACAGCGGATGGGTTTTCCCCCCTCTCTTTTTTAATTGGGTGCGGCTTCTGTATGCAGACCCCACGGCGCGAGTCCGGGTGGAGGGCTACACTTCAGACCCTATACAAATCACCAGAGGAACCCGACAGGGGTGTCCCCTGTCGCCGCTTTTGTTTGCCCCGACGCTGGAACCGCTGGCTTGCCTTATTAGGCAATGTCACAAATATGCGGCTCTCAATTTTGTCCATCGGCCGGTTATCATCTCTCTATATGCGGATGATATGCTGCTTTTCATTCGCGAACCCCGCAACTACCTGGCGCCGGTTCTGCATGAATATATTCGCTTTGCTCGATTTTCTGGGCTACATATTAATTGGACTAAATCTGTGGTGATGCCACTAACGGTGTGTACGCTTCCGCACGAACCTGAATTCCCCCTTGTATGGGCAGAACAGTTGGTTAAATACTTAGGAGTATGGGTCCACCGGGATCCAGATATAGTTATCCGGGAGAACTATGGAACTGCTACTACGGTACTGGAACAGCAGGTGGACAGATGGGTGAAACTCCCGCTTTCTCTTGCAGACCGCATTGCGCTGATAAAAATGGTAGTACTTCCTAAGTTTTTATATCTTTTCAGTAACATACCGATCCCACTCACTCAACATTTTTTTAAGACTGTACGCTCCCTGCTTCTCCGGCTGATCTGGGGTGGCCGGCAGGCCCGGGTAGGCTGGAGGACTCTTACTCTCGACTACAAGCGCGGGGGCTTTAATGTGCCCGATATTTATCTATACTACCTTTGCAGGCACAATACGCACACTTTTGGTTCATGTCTCACGACTTTATCCCGCATGTGGCGGTGGAACACTGGGACGCACATCCCATCCCGTTGAGCTCCCTATTAACACACGAACATGGGACTACGCCCTGAGATGCAATCAACACCACTAACACGACAATTGCAGCCTGGCAGGCGTTGGGACGTGCTGCCGGTAAGTTACCACTATACTCCCCGCTGCTGCCTCTTGCTTACCACTCGGACATATCGGTAACACACGAGGAGGGAGCTATGCGCGCAATGGCACTGGTGGGAATTGACAAGTTACAAGACCTCTATCCCAATGGCACATTTTTGACCGCTGACGACACTGACTATATACAAAACAAGACGCCACTCTTCATTTTTTTATTTCACAGGCTGAAAAAAGCACCGCAAGCCCATTACCCCACGTTTCCTGCGGAACCGCCCACGACGATGGCATTGCACACACTACTTATAAGCCCTACCCGACACAAGCTTGTCACTAAACTCTAACATGCCGCTAGAGAGGATATGCTCCCCCCATGCAATAGGAGTCTGGACAAGTGGAATGAAAATCTGGACCCACAGCTCACGCAGAAAGAATGGGAACATTGCTGCCAACTGACTAGCGCCCTCACCTCTAACGGGAATCTGCGTATCATACATTTTAAATACCTTCATCAGGTTTATTATACACCACACAAACTTTTTAAATATGGGCTCCGGGACACTGACGCTTGTAAACGGTGTGGGGCCTTGGGGGCAGATTTTTGGCATCTAGCTTCGGCCTGTAGGCGCGTGTTGGAATACTGGGCCGATGTGATTGCCAAATTGTCTAAGATAATTGGGATCGACTTGCAATGTTCCCCGCAGATATGCTTGCTGGGCCTCGTCCCTTTCCTGAAGGGTGTCACGGGCAGGCTGGCGAGGGTGGCATTGCTTATTGCAAAACGACGAGTGGCGATGGTGTGGGATAGCACGCAGAGTCCATCAGCAGAGCAGTGGCTCAGGGACTTGGTATACTGCAGAGAAAATCTAGTGCTGTATGCGGAGGAGCTGCCGTCGTCCTCCAGGCCAAATGACATCTGGGAGCCCTTATTGATATATTTGCGTTCTGTTGCACAGCCAGATGCCCCCGACAATGCTTCCCTGTGAACATGATTTTTTGTGATTACATGTTCCGAATGATGTATGTAACTATACCATCTATGAATACATTGCAGCCACGTGATGTTAATGGTTGTTTTTTCCTATAGTTGTACTCTTTGTGTACACTGTATGAGACTTTATGAAAATCAATAAAAAAAAATAAAAAAGTAAAAAGCAAACTACATTTTGAATGCACCTGCACAAAATGCCCAAGCCAGTAGGAAGCTTTAGTGGGATCCGGGACAAAAACTTGTTAGGGCGCTGTTAGAAATGGGTTTTCTGGTTGGCTAGGGTATGCACATAAGCCAGGCAGAATACACCGCTCTAGTCAGGAAAAGGGGATTACACGTCTAAAATAACCCCAGCTCAACCGCTTGGTAGCTTGGCACGAGAAGTCAGGCTTATCTCAGAGGTAATGTGTAAACATTTGCACACAACAAACAGTAATACAGTGAAAACACTACAAAAGGACACCACACCAGTTTTAGAAAGGTATCCAATATTTATCTTGTAAAACAAGACCAAAACGATAAAAATCCAACATACAGTAATCCGAAATACCAATAAGGCAAAAATAGACTTTATATACAATTCCTTGAAGTCAATAGCTCCATCCGGGGCTATCACGGCGATGTGAGAAAACAAATCCAACAGTTCAGGCCGCCCACAGCGTCGCGGGCCAGCTACAGTGTCGGGGAGACCCGTAAAACAGTAGCTTTGGAGATGCAGGGCGTCGGAACGTGCGGGAAGCTCCGGAGGAGCGGTATCTGCAGGTGTCGGTTCAGGGAGTCGGTGCAGGAGTCATCGGGCTCTTGAAGTCACACACGCTGCAGGTCGAACTCCGTGAGTTTGAAGTCAGGAGCGCCGGCGTCAGGGCTGCGGTGTGAAGCGGCGCTGTGCAACGTGTGGTACCCTCGGGTCACGGTGCAGGCAGCGGCTCGGTGACAGTCGCCCTGCGGCTTCGTGAGACCAGGGCTGCGGTGCGAAGTGGGGCGGCGCTCGTAGCTGTGATAACAGATCACAGTGCCAGCAGTGGTGGCGTCATCGTTGCTGAAGTGCTATCGTCGGTAGACCCAAGGCTGCGATGCGAGACGGGGCAATGCGGTGTGTTGGGAAACAGGTCACGGTGCAGGTAGAGGTGTTGGTTGACAAACTGGAGTCGATGGCGCTGGCGTCAGTGGGCCAAGGCTGCAGTGTGGGACGGGGCAGTGCGTCATGTAACTTACGAGCAGTGCCCCCAAACCATGGTGTAAGCAGCGGCGTTGATGTCAGCGTGGAGCGTCGTCGTCGGTGAGACCAGGGCTGCGGTACGAAGCGGGACGGTGGTCTGTGTTCTCTACGAGTGGTGTCTACAGGTTACCGAGCAGGCAGCGCCTTCTTCGACGCGTCGTCGTCGAGGATACCAGGGTGGCGGTGTGAAGCGAGGCGGAGTGCGGTGCCCACAGGTCATGGTGCAAGCAGCGGCTCGGTGGCGTAGTCTTTGGTGAGACCAGGGTTGCGGTGCGAGGTGCGGCGGTGCCCTCTGCGGGGCCTTCAGGTCACAGGGCCGGCAGCAGCGTCGATTACGGCATTGGGTTACCTTTTTCCTCTGTGGCAGCTGACACATCCAGAAGCAGGTACCCAGAAGATGTTGAAGTCTTGGATTTCCCTGAGACTTCCAATAGGAGACAAGCTCTACATCAAGCCCTTGAAGATACTTAGAATGCAGAAAGAACAGTCCAGTCCTTTCCCTGCCCAAGACAAAAGCAGCAAATGCAGGTCAACCCAGCAACGTGGTAGTCTCTCCTCGCAGTTCTTCTTACTGTCAGGCTCCTTAGTCCAGCAGTAATGTAAAGTTCTGGGGTCAGGGGCCCAATATTTATACCACATTTTCCTTTGAAGTTGGTACAAACAAAGTTCCTCTGGCACATATAAACCAGTTCAGCCTGGCTCAGGCCAGGTTCACCACATGAGGTGGAGACAGATGTGTGGGAGGCAGCCATTGTCCATTCAGGTGCAAACAACAACTCCTCCCACAACTCTAAATGGAGCCAGGTCTATTCAGCCTGACTGAGTCACCCAGGAAAGGCCAGGCACACCTCAAACCCCCTTTGTGTCTGTATAGTGTGAATGCACATCCCTGCTCCTGTCATTCCGAACCCAGACAGTGAATACACAAAAGGCAGAGGCACACAGGAGGGTTAAGCAAGAAAATGCCCACTTTCTAAAAGTGGCATTTTCAAACACACACCATAAAAATCATCTTCACTAAAAGATGTATTTTTAAATTATGAGTTCAGGCATACTAAACTCCATTTCTCCATCTTATCCCAATGGAGAGTTATGCTTGTAAAATGGTACAAGGCAACTCCCATGGGACAGACAGCCTTTCAGTAGTGAGAAACGAAATACACAGTATTTCACTATCAGAATATGTCACACATTCCAGTACATGTCCTACCTTACACATACACTGCACCCTGCCCCTGGGGGTACCTTGGGCCTACCTTAGGTGTGCCTTACATGTAAGAAAAGGGAAGGATTGGGCCTGGCAAGTGGGTGCACTTGCCAGGTCGACATGGCAGTTAAAACTGTGCGCAGACACTGCAGTGGCAGGCCTGAAAACCCCTTTGAAAGGCTACTGGTGTAGGTGGCACAATCAGTGCTGCAGGCCCACTAGTAGCATTTGATTTACAGGCCCTCACATGTGCACATTACTAGGTACTTAGTAGTAAATCAAATAAGCCCATCATGGAACCACCAATCCATACAAAATTTACTTGGAGAGCATCTGCACTTTAGCACTGAATAGCCGTGGTAAAGTGCCCAGAGTCCTAAAACCAGCAAAAACAAGGTCAAAAACAGGAGGGCAAAACGTCTGGGGGTGAACCCGCTGAAAAAGCCAAGTCTAACAGGCGCCCTGACCCAAAGACCTTGGTTTCAATCTCAGTTTTTTAGCTTGACCAAACTGTGCGACTCTGGGCAATTAATTTTCTTTGCTATGACTCTTCTTCCGTGATCATCACATTTTAAATAATTCTGTTCAGGATGTGCACTGTCACAAATATCGTTTGCACATGTTTTAATACACCTTAATATTGCTCTATAAGCTTATATACAACAAACAAAACAACTGACTTAATAAACTTGTCAAGGCAGAAGGGGTGTGGTTTGGTAATTCCAATAACAGCCATTCAGTGAAGCATTATTATCTAATGTGCTTAACTGAATACATCCAAAATACACTTTAATTTAAACGTTTGAACCTCAGCTATAAAACAAAAACAGCAGGCAATGACTGGGTATGGTCTTTTTCATGGCACAGGCTATTATTACAGTGTCCTGCCCTGTGAAACAAGCCACACATGCCGACAGCCTCACTAACAATGTATCGCAAGGCCTCTTCAAGGAGTGGGAATTAGGAAAATGTGTCCCTCTTGCCCCTCCTTCTGTTGCAGTTTCACAGAATTTGATATACCTATTGTCCTGAGGAAGACACCTGACCCCAGAAGGGCAACTGTTGAGCGCATAAATGTGTTGACAGAAAAGAGAAGCAGGGTCTGTTGCTGAACCTTCTGTAGTGAGACAACAGTAAAACCATGTTTAGCTTAACCATCTATGATTATATTTGTTCTGAAAGTTTAACTAAGGGAAGAAAGTGGACTTAAGGGACATAACCACACACAAACTAGGGAACCGATAACTAAAAGACTGTGTAATCAGTGAAGTTTTATATTCTTGGACGCTCCCCAGCGCTCGATGTCTAACTCACCGATGAAGCATTTCACACTGAAAACTAGGTATGTGAGGATTCATCATCCTTTGTGAGTACATGAATGTATGCTAATTCCACAAAAGGTTTGGCTTTTTTTCCAGCAGTTCTCTACTTTTTGTATGTTTATGTCTGTTTCCAGAAATCAAATCATAAAACAATCTTTTAATCCCTTTAACGGACTCTTTTTTGTGTTAGCTACCATTATCGTACCTGTTCTGTATAAATGAGAGAATCATGTGATGTTCCTTCTGCTATTTCCACCTGTCCTTTACTTGTTCATTGTGTTTGGGAAGATCGTGCTGCTGCTGCCCTGTTGTACTGTAGTGTGTTGTGAAGCTCTATATAAAACTTTAGTCTACACAAAAGATAAAAAGATTTGCTTTGCTGATGCTTGTTTTAATTCATGATGGGAGTAAACTCTCACAAAATATGTGAGCAGAGTTTACCTTTGGTTCCACATGTAAAACCAAAGGTACTTTTGAGGTGGGATAGATAACTTATAAAAACTTTAAACACAGGTGAAAAATGGTTCCAGGTCAGCGCCGTCTGCCAATTCTGGCATTTTACCCAACAGCACTGTGCATGATGAGATTTTGCACTCATAGGGAATGTGTTAGAAAGCAAACCTGCAAGCCCCTCAAAGCATCATCCAGTTGGCTGACAAGGCAGGAATAGCGGATGGCATCATATCATAGTGCCACTTGGCATACTCAAAATAAGGAAAATGCTACTTACCCAGTACGCATCGGTTCGTGGTCTGTAGTGCTGTAGAGTCATATGCTTAACATAATCCTGCCATCTAATGCTGGGCTCGGAGGTGTGCAAGCTGTTTTTTTCGAAGAAAGTCTTTCGAGTCATGAGGTAGTGTAACTCCTCCTCTAGCTGGTAATGCACATAGTCATCGACTTCATTGTTAGATTGTTTTTCCGCATTGTAGGGGAGGATGAAACGTGAAGGAAAGTGTAGTGTATAGAGATGTCCATGCAAAAGGAGATTGTGATAGTAACTGTAACAGTCCAGGCGTCCGGGGAGGAGGGTGGGTGCATGTGGTCTTCAGCACTACATGCCACGAACAGATGCTTACTGGGTAAGTAACATTTTCAGTTCGAGGCATGTGTGTCTGTAGATACACAGGCACACTAGTGCCATTTTGGAGTTGCCTGGCGCCATATTTTAGCGGGGCTAAACCCCTTTTATTATTTCTTGTTTCACACATTGCTTTAATTATTGTTGTTTTACCAGATCTTACCTCCCGCAGGGGAGCCTGCGGAGGCTTGTGGGGTTGATGGACCCCAGTTACGGTTTTAATTCCCGACCTGGTTCCAAACCGGATCACGCTCTAGCAGCATCTCCGGCCACGCATCCTTGGACATGCCCTCATCGCTTGGTGGGCTATTTCATGAGCTGGACAGCACATATCAAGACATTTTAACCAGTTTCTAAAGCCAGGGAAGAACTACACTGGCTCCCTATAAAAAATTATTATTTTTTTTTTTTAAAGTGTACCTTTCAAAGCACTTTGTATAGCACATAAAACGCTGAACCATTCAGGGCCTGCTTTCCTAAAAAATAAAATCTCCTGGTACATCCCCCAACAAACCACTGCAATCAACCACAGCCAGGAAAGTGTCTGTGCCATTAATTCAGAGCCTTCTGTGGTGGCAGAAAGTTTTCTTGCATCACTTCTCGGCTTTGGAATCAGATACCATGGCACCTGAGACACCAGCCTAATATCCTTGCCTTTAGAAAATTGTTAAAAACCTGGCTGTTCACCTCCCCCCTGTAGGTCAGATATTAGGCTGACTCTGGGACAGCTTTCTCTCCTTCAGGTATAAGGCAGAGCCAAGATGTCCACAGGCATTCGCCGTGTTTTACAAAATTTAAATCAAATCAAATCATGCTTAGCGTAGACTGTAAAGCAGCCCTGCTCCCTAAATGGTGGCTAGCCTGTGGGAGTTATAGCTGTCTGAAATAGTGTACGTAGAACTACTTGGCCGACATTGGCTTGTTGACGGGACAGTAAATCTACACAGCACTGTTCTGTAAATGTATGTGGTGTACACCATGTCAGCTATAGGTATATTTCCTAGGAAGGCCATTAAAGCTCCTTTTTATGAGTGGCGTGAGCTCTAGGAGGAATGGGTAAAGTTCTTTTAGCTTTAGCATAGCATGTTTGGATGCATTTCACAATCCATCATGCAATGCCTGCTTTAGAAATGGCCTTTCCTTTGTGAGGTTTTGAGAAGGCAGCAAATAGTTGCTGTGTTTTCCTAAATGATTTAGTCCTGTCAATGTAGTACTTGAGAGCTCGTTTTACGTCTAACGTGTGCAAAGCCCTTTCTGCAACTAAGTCAGGTTGGGGGAAAAAAAACAGGAAGTTTGATAGATTGATTAAGGTGGAATTGTGAGACCACCTTTGGAAGAAATTTGGGTTTGGTGAAAAGTACAACTCTGTCCATATGTATTTGGAAAACAGGTTCTTCTAAAGTTAGTGCCGGAATCTCACTGATTCGTCTAAGTGAAGTAATAGCGACCAGAAATGCTACCTTTCATGATAAAAACTGGAGGGGGCAGGAGCAGAGGGACTCAAATGGAGAGCCCGTTAATCTTGTTAATACAACATTGAGATTCCATGTGGGAGCTGGCGTTATCCTAAAAGGAATGACTCTTGAGGACCTTCCAGGAAGGCCTTGATGACTGGAATTCTGAATAGGGAAGTGTGTTGCCTATTCTGTAGGTATGCAAGTACTGCCGCTAGATGTAGCCTTATGGATGTAAACACTAAACCAGAGGTGTGCAAATGAAATAAGTAGCAGACAAGGACTTCCACCTTGGCTGCTAATGGATCAATATGTTTGTAATGACAATAGTGAACAAATATTTTCCATTTAGCAGCGTACAGGTCCGAGTAGTAGCCCCGAGTGCCTCTTTGAGAATGTCCACACATTGTTGTGGGAGATTAAGTTAACTAAATTCTAGGATCTCATGAGCCAGATCGCAAGATTGAGAGATCTGGGTTCCAGGTTCTGATTTCTCCATGGTTCTGTGTGAGAAGGACCTGCCTTTTCAGCAGTGCTTCTTGGGGAACTACTGACAGTTCGAGAAGTGTGGTGAACCATGGTTGTCGTGCCCATGTGGAAGCCACCAGGATGAGGGTGAGAGATGTCTGCCGAAGTTTACGAACCAGAAACGGAAGCAGTGGGAGAGGCAGAAAAGCGTAAGCAAATATCTCTGACCAACTCATCCATAGTGCGTTGCCCTTGAACTGTGGGTGTGGAAACCTGGAGGCAAAGTTTGGGCATTTGTCATTTTCTGCTGTGGCAAAGAGGTCTATTTGAGGTTGTCCCCAATGCTGGAAGTATTGGTGGAGAACTTGCGTGTGGAGTTCCCACTTGTGGACTTGTTGGCGCTTCCTGCTGCGGAGATCTGCAAAGTTGTTGTCCACTCCCGGTAGGTACTCCGCTAACAGATTAATGTTGTGTCGCAGAGTCCAGCTCCAAATGGCCTGGGCTAAATGAGAAAGCGGAGGGGCCATGGTGCTTCTAGCTTTTGGAGATAATGCATGTGTGTCATGTCCGTTTTCATGAGGACTACCTTGCCAATGAGGTGAGGAAGGAAGGCTTTCAGCAATAGGTGAACAGTTAGTAACTCCAGGTGATTTATGAGGAGGTGTTGCTGACTGGGTGTCCAGTGTCCCTGGACAGTTAGATGTTGCGAATGCGCTCTCCATCCCATAAGGGAGGCATCTGTTATCGTCCTTTGTGGAACTGGGTCTAGGAAAGGCCGTCCTTTTAACAGGTCGTTGGTGTTCTACCACTGTAGAGAGTGGCATGCTTGACAGCCTACTAGCAGTAGATGGTCCCATTGACCATCCACTTGAAACCATTGGTGCGCTAAGCACTCCTGCAATGGACACTTGTGTCATTTTGTATGAGGTACTATGGCTATGCATAAAGCCATCATGCCGAGGAAACGCATGACTGTTCTCACTGTTACCGGTTGGCCTGGTTGGAACTGGGGAAGGAGTACCTGAAATTACTGTATCCTGGCATTTTTTGGATAAGCTATTCCTAGTTGTGAGTTGAGAATTGCTCCTAGGCAAGGTTGGATCTGAAGGGGTTGGAGGTGGGATTTTAAGGCGTTGATTGTAAAACCTAGTTCGTGCAGTAGGTTTATGGTGACCCGAGTGTGTTGGTAAGACTTTTAACGAGTTGTGCTTCTGATGAGCTCGTTGTCCAGATATGGAAAGACATGTATGCTTTGTCTGCGCAGATGAGCAGCCACTACCGCAAGACATTTGGTTAAGCCTCTAGGCAAGGTAGTGACCCCGAAGGGGAGTACTTTGAACAGGAAATGCCGACCATTTATTAGAAACGTTAGATACCGGCAATCTGCTGGGTGAATAGGAATATGAAAATAGGCATCCTTGAGGTCGAGTGTACCCATGAAGTCTCCTTGTCATAACAACAGAATGATATCTTGAAGAGTGACCATGTGAAAGTGCTCTGAGAGAATGTACTCGTTTAGGGGTCTGAGATCCAAAATTGGTCTGAGGGACCCGCCCCTTTTTGGGAATAAGGAAGTATAGTGGATAGATCCCAGTGCCCTGTTGGTGGAGTGGAACGGGTTCTATATCTCCTTTTCAGAGAAGTGCTTATACTGCTTCCCTTAGCAACTGTTGATTTTGTGGGTAAAGTCTGTGTTTGCAAGGTGGAAAGTTGGGAAGTGTGGAAGTGAGCGCCAGACAATAACCATGTTGGATAATATCCAACACCCAGGTCGGAGGTGAAGCTCCACCAGGTGGGAACGAACCTTTGTAGTAGATCCCGACAGGTGTTGTGTGATTGGGGGGGGAATTTGTGGTTTGGTGGTTGTGGCCGAAAGTTTGGTAAATCCGCCCTTACCTCTGGAGTTGTTACCCCTATATGAGCCTTGGTAGTATCCTCTAGGCGAGGTAGTTTGAGCTTGTGGCTGCTGGTATGAGATGGAGGTTTCAGGAGAGGTGGTCTTAGACCCTCCACGGTAAGATGAGCCGCAAAAGGAGCCACAGTGAGAAGGTGTCTGCAGCATTCCTATGGGTTTGGCTGTCTCATTATCTTTTTTTATTTTTTCTAGGAGGGCATCTACCCGAGGGCTGAGTAGATGCTCCCCATCGAATGGGAGGGCCAGAAGATTTTGCTGTACCTCGGGTTTAAACCCTCACAACCGAAGCCAGGCATGTCTGCGTAGTAATAAGGTAGAGTTTATTCCTCTTGCTGGAGTATCAGCAGCATCGAGGGCACAATGTATAGTTGTGTTAGATATTAACTTACCCTCAGAGGCTATTTGATAGACTCCTTTTTTGTACTCTTCTGGGAGTTATTGGAGAAGTTGCTCCATCTCGTCCCAGTGGGCTCTATCATACCTAGAGAGAGGGCCGATGTAGTGTGCAATACGCTATGACTGGCGGATTGTGCGGCCACCCTCTTTCCAGCTGCGTTTAACTTTCCTTATTTGGTGGAGGGGCTTCACCAGATGTTTGGGAATTTGCTCTTTTACATGCAGTTGCCTCTACTAAAAAGTCTGGTGGAAGTTGACCTTTATTATATATGGGGTCATTAGGGGATGGCTTATACTTTTTATCTACTCTTGGCTTTATGACCCTAGATCCTTCTGGGTCATTAAAATGTCATAGGTGTGATGGAGCAAACCCTTAAGCATAGGCAAATATTGTGTAGAACAGTGTGTGGAGGAGAGTGTTTCAAATAAAACGTTGTCCTCCAGGGGCTAGGTATGTAGCTGCACCTTATGAAAGGTGGCAGGCCTACCAATTAAGTCATGATAAATAGTAGTGTCATCTGGGGGAGATGGTTTTGTAGGGTACAGATCTAGGTCTGTATTACCTGGTAGGTCAGTGTCGTACATGTCCCATGGGTCATCCTGTGGCGGGATATTGAAAGTGTTCCCATCATCTCCACCCTCTAAGTAAGAATCCATTGACCCTTCAGGGGAATATGATGCAGGGGCAGCTGGTAAAGCAGGAGGTGAGGGTGTATAGCGTGGAGCCGGTATAGGTGGTGGAGTGATATGCACAGGACTTGTAGCCTTGTCGATCTTTTTCCTTTGTTTGGGCGGAGTTGGAACCGTCCAAAACGTCTTCAAAAGACATCTGCCTCTTGGAAGATTATGCACCAGTGTGGAGAGGTCTAGTGATTATTCAGCCTGTGTCGGGATGGATCATAATATGCTTTTGCCGAGAGTCAAGTTTGTCTTGAAGTCTTTGAAGCAAGAGTTCCAAGGACCTCGATCGATTGGCAGTTCTGCTGGACGCCGAAGTGCTTGGTTCCGACGCTGATGTTTTCGGCTCTGATGGGGTAGGTTTCGGTGCAGACAGCAGTTGGTGTTTCAATGCTGACATTTTTGGCTCCAAAGCTCGACTTGAGTCCGACACTGGAGTAGCTGGCTCAGAATCTTGTGGCTTTCATGGCTTCTTTGGCTCCGAGCTAGGGCTGGGCGTGTCCAAAGAAGCCGTTGAGCTGACCATGGCCCAAAGGTAGTGGTGGCCTGGGCAATATGTTTAGGTCGGTCTTGAACAGGAGGTCGACCCTTTGCGGTGGTTTGCTGGGGTCGATGTCGAGGTGGTGGGGGCACAGTACTCACGGCTGGCTGAGCAGGAGGTAGATCTTGCATCTCAACTTCGGAGCCGGGGCTATCGCTGTGGGAGATGGTCTCTACGTCCGCAGCCAATTACTGTGAGTGATGTTTGTCTTGGATGTCTGGTGTATCGTCCGCACTCCTACCAGACATTTCGAGATGTCAGCCCGACTGTCGCTTAATGTCTTTTTGGACATGAAGGAGCGGCAAGCCTTGTAGCTGTGCTCGTCGTGTTCAGGGGAGAGGCACAGATTACACAACTGGTGGAGATCGGTGCGAGGATATTTAGCATGACACTGAGGACAGAAACGAAAAGGTGTCCGTTTCATCACTGAGTGGACATGGTGTGTGGGGCACGCCTAAGGATCGACAAAATGAAAGTCTTCGAACCGGACAGGGGGAGGGAGGGAAGGAGAGAGAGGGAGGGGGAAGAGAGAGAGAGGGAGGGAGGGGGAAGAGAGAGAGAGAGAGGGACAGAGAGACAGAGAGAGAGAGAGACAGAGAGAGGGACAGAGAGAGAAAGATAGAAAGAGAGAGAAAGAGAGAGACACACAATCGATAATACCAACAGATAGGTATGAACTGAGAAAAGTGCAGCACGACGGTGTCGAACCGGAGCAGGCCAGCACACGTCCGAACCAGACGGTGGAAGAAAACAATCGAGTCGATGACCATGCGCATTACCAGCAAGAGGAGGAGTCACACTACCTCATGACTTGAACAACTGTCTTCGAAGAAAAACAACTTGCAAACATCCGAGCCCAACACTAGATGGCAGGATTATGCGAAACATGTATATCTAAAGCCACACATGCCTTCAAACACTAGTTCCTGATTCTCGGCTTTTCTTTCTTGCAGGCATTCACATAGAATGTGCCATTTTTCTTCAGCTTGCCTCATTTATAGAACCACTCTTTCTTTAAAACAATCATACTATAAACTTGCTTTAAGGCACCCTTTCTTTAATATCTAATGGCTCCTCTAATTTACAGCTACATGAACACGTATGTAAGAGCCGATTTTGATTTAATAAAAATATGTGCTTAACACTATGAACAGTTCTGCATTTAAACAAAAACGCTGCATTTGACAGAACTGTGTTTTCCTATGCCTGGCTAAACTAGCCCTGAACTATGCTTAACTTCAATCTTGAATTTTAACACAGGCAATTCGCTCTGGCACCACATGTAACCTAAATGTGTATTGATGCTCTGTGTGGACATGCTGTTCTCGAAGAATTATGGAGGAATCATTTTGCAACACTCAAGGCTCTTCCTGCCTGTATCGCCGTTTACGGGGCTTCCACTGTTTGTGTCACTAGATTTGTGTTGCCACATCAGACGTTAGGTCAGAAAATAGAACATTAATAGTCATTTAGAGGATAGTGCTGGGATGGCGGCAATAGGTGACATTGCAGAATCCTGCATTGGGATTCCTTTCAGCTTTGCTCACTGTATGCTGACTATATGATTTCCATTGACTTCGATTGTGAATTTCACTATATAAGTTAGTACAATTTGAAGGTGAGCCAGACTTCTGATCCCAGACTTTGGAGATTGAACCCTTGTTGGTTTGTATCAAGCTTTGGACTTGACTTCATGCAATTCTCTTGCTGAATTTGACAGAGCCTTAAGCTAATTCGTTATATTTATCGGATATGCACTTTTACTAACTATTGTTTTTTACCTTCTGTATTGCACATTGAATTATTTTAATATGCCTTTCTGGTTTGTATTTACTACTTACCCCAGAAGATTTTTTCTTCGAAAATGATATTTATTTCACTTTTATGTTTGGATGCCATATCGAGACGCAATGTCTCATACATGCTTGAGGTTTAACACCATCCCTGATCCTGAGTAGGCGCTTTATCTTGATAAAATTGTCAACACAAATATAAGTGTAAACTGCATGCAGGTGTTTGTTTATTCGTCCATTACTGTGCTGTTGGCAAAAGCTGACTGCAATTGTTTGAGCAGAAAAGGAGCAGGATTACATAAATACCACCTTTTAAGAAGTTCCACAAAGCCATGATAAACATCAGCCACTGCATCAGAATTGGAGCCTTCTTTAAAAAGGTGACCAAAAGTTAAATGTTCACCGAGTTATGGTGCAAACTTTAAGGGCAAAAATAAATGGAGTAAAGCTTCAGTCAGTATCAAGTTTGTGAAACAAGTATACAGGAGTAAACTGAAGGTGAAACAGATTTATTCAACATCTTATTTGCATGCGTTTCAGATGCCAACGAAGATTACTAACGTTTAATATACTGTACATCATATTTACACATTATCTAACACAGCAGCATCTGGTTATTTTAAAAAGAAAATATGTGATCAAACATATTTACCTCCCGATTTAGCGAAACTGGAGTATCAGATTGGCTTGCCAAATTCTTCGTGGGATCAGTCTTCTCTAGGGTTACACATTCATTAATGGTCACAGTAGAATTTTCGTGGTTTTCCGGATAGTTTGATTTAATCGAACACTCCCCATTCGTGTTAATTTTAATCGTAGACACAATTCTTGGGTGGTTTTCTTTATTTCCAGGAATGACAACACCTTGTACTAAAACAGGAGTTTCCTTTACTTTAAACGGTGAGCTCACTTCTGAATTTATGCATGTTTTGATGGGGCCAGCGTGAGGAGTATTTCTGGTTTTATTTAAGACCATATCTACGACTTTGCTAGATATATTATTTACAGAATCAGTGGTCAATGTTCCATCTGTAGGCTTGTCTGGAGTCTTAATATCGGATGAGCTTGTTTGTTCAGATTCATTCGAGAAAACATCCATGCCTTTTTTTGCAAGCAGATAAAATTTGCCATTGTACAAGACTAAAGAATTCTCTTTAACCGAAGTGACGCCAGTTGTTGTTGCGGATGTACTCGTAGGGCACAAAGGAATCAGATTTGCTGATGTATTTTCTGTTGTTTTCATGCCTGTCAAGGTCTTTAGTATCTTGGAAACCATACTGTTTGAGGACTTTACAGGAACAAGACACTGCGACTCCGACTGTGGAATATCGTGCACAACCCACTTCATTGGACTCCCCTGGCATTCCTCACTGTTTGAGCTTTTTACACCAGGGGCAGGACAGCTTTTTGGATCTTGTGCTGTGGCATAAATTGCTGGTTTGGAGTGCAGTACTTGTGGTTTTGGGTATAGGGTTGGCAAGCGCTTGGTAGTGTCCGTCTTCACGGTGTTGACCGGTGACACATAAATAACACTTGGCATCTTGGAGCACTGTGTCCCAGAGGCACTCGCTGCTGCAGTTGCAAGTATCTTCTGCTGAACAGCAGGAGGCAAACAAGAAGCTGGCACTGACTTGACCTCAGCATTAGCTGGTATCTGAAGATGATGCCCAGAAGACAACACAGGATACCCCACAGTACCTGGAACGTTGTTTGGTTTTACTGCCATGCATGGTTTATCTCCGTGTTTAGTTGACAGTGGAAGAGGGATGGTCCTTTGGTGCATCAAAGGTTTATCCAAAGGAACAGCAGTGCCATGAAAGGATGAGGTGGAGCGTTCCATGGCAATATTGTGAGCCAGACCTGGGTGATCAGTCTTGCCAGCTAAAATACTTGTCCCAGTGTTTAATTGCTGACCAATAGGCACAGGAACCAATGGAACTGTAGTGCTGCTCGAGAACGGCGTATTTAGTGAAGCACTTTTGGGATTTGGAATACTGGCACTAGAAGAACTGGTAGTGACTGGCGAAGGAGAAACCGGAACCAGTTTCAGAACATTTTTTCCTTCCAGCAGAGAAGCATTAATTATTTTGTATATCCCACCTATTGCAATGCTTTAACAAATGAAACAAAAAAAGTAGTGAGATAAAAATGGAAGTTACGAATTAAAAGCGTCAAGGTTCATTTTTTCACATTATGAGTCAGCTTATATAAAGTCAGCCTCATCTTAAAATATGGCTACCATAGAAAATGACTAACAAAACCGGTTTCACTTTTAGCCTATAGCCCTTGTTACAAATGGTGCAACTTTACCTAGAGCAATGAATTACGCTTTTTGTAACTGTAGGTGTCTCCTGTTCCAGAATTATCAGGTTTACAAACTCCCAACCCGATAATTCCAGGCCCACTTTAACTGCTGCAGGGAGCTGTGGACTGCAGCAGTCAAGCCACACTCACAACCCCTGCAGCACCTAGGAGAGAGCGGGCAATACTTATCCCGGACAAGATGGAGCCTGCCTTTACCCAAGACGCCCCCAACACACACACACACACACACACACTCAACCACTATCTGCCCTTCCACAGTCACTTTCTGCCTGCTTAGAACCACAGCACCAAAACTGCCCTGATCCCAGCCACAGACAACATCAGAACCCTCCTGAACCGTGGAGAAATGGCCACCCAGATCCTCCTCGACCTCACAGCAGTCTTCGACACTGTGTCCCACCACACCCTGATCAAGAGGCTTCATCAGATCGGTCTCAAAGAGTACGCCCTCGAATGGACCGCATCCTTCCTCACCGGAAGAACCCAGAGAATCTGCCTTTCACTCTTCACCTCGGAACATCATCTGTGGCGTCCCTCAAGGTTCATCCCTCAGCCCTGCTCTGTTCAATGCCTACATGACCCCCATGGCCAACATTGTCAGAACCGAAGGACTGAACATCATCTCCTACGCAGACGATACCCAGCTCATCCTATCAATCTCAAGACCCTTCCGCTGTGAGGACCAACTTCCACTTGTGCCTGACCAGCTTTGCCGCCTGGATGCAAAACATCAGCCTCAAACTCAACACAGACAAAACAGAAGAACTGACCTTCGGTAACAACACCTCCCCATGGAACGACTCCTGGTGGCCTGCTGAACTGGGACCCTCACACACTCCTACAAACCACGCCTGGAACCTCGGCATCATCCTGGACACCAAACTCACTATGGATTACTAGATCAACGTAGTCTTCTCCGCCTGCTTCTTCACTCTGCGCATGTTCCGAAAGATCTTCAAATGGCTCCAAGTCACCAACAGACGCACCATCACTCAAGCCCTGGTTACTAGCCGCTTGGACTACGGCAACGCACTCTACGTAGGAATTACCACACAACTCCTGAAGAGACTGCAGGCCATACAGAACTCAGCGGGCAGACTCATTCTCAACCGTTCCAAACGGACCCACATCACCACACAACTGAAGATACTCCACTGGCTCCCTGCCCACAAGAGATGTCAATTCAAGATGCTGACCCAAGTCTACAAAGCCCTGCACAATCAAGGACCAGCATACATTAACCACCGCCTGATCTTCCGTCAATACTTCAGACACCTGCGCTCCGCCTCCCTTTCCCTCACTCACACCCTCTGCGTCTGCCGAAGCAACAGTGGAGGACGCTCATTCTCCTATCTTGCCACCAAGTCCTGGAACAGCCTCCCCCTCCACCTCCGGACCTCACCCTCTTTAGTAATTCAGAGGGGGACTCAAGACCTGGCTGTTCAACTGATTCCTCCCATGCAGCTTGGCTGTCGGGACCTCGATACCCTCGCGGGTGAATAGCAGCGCTTTACGAATCTTGTTTGTTTGATTGATTGATTGATTTCATGGATATGAACCAAAATTGGAGGTCCCCCCCCGCCCCCCTTCACTCTTCCCACCCCCTGCAGCCACCCTCTATTGTTAATCTCACAGAAGGTCAAACAGTAGCATTACTAGAACGATTTACTTATGGTGAAATGAAATTGTTTGATGGGATATGGCTCATAACTGGGTGCAAAGGACTAAACCTACCTTTTGATGCAGGAGCCCCTTTGCATAAAGGAAATGCAATCAAAAGTGGGACCATGCATGCTACATCATCCCTAGCACAGGCCTGTAAGCAGGGCCAGTGGAATTATACAATTTTATGTCCGTAGCGCTTTCTATATAATTATGGATCCGTCGCATTTGCCAAATAATCCATCATCTACTACATAATTTGCAGATTTTAACAAAAAAACATGTTTCTAGCTCAAACGGATCAAAAGTTACTAAAAATGTGGCGACCCATGTTGACGTACAGTGGAAGGCCCTTCACAAAGGCCGACTGATCATATTTTTGTTACTTATTGCTGTATGTGGGTGTCAAACTGTTAACGTGTAAAAATGACAACTTAATGAGGTAAAACTACCAGAAAAGGTGCTGCATTATGCTGCAAAGGCTACCTTTTCTTGCTTCATAATTTAATCATCTCTGCAGCATAATTTGGTCCTCCCCCGCCGCATAATTTCAGTGGCCCTGCCTATAAGTCACCTATCATTTATTATCTGTGTTTTACATTCAAATCAAGGTGGTGTACTTAAGTATAATACCAGGGTGAGGTAATGGGCAGAAGAATGAGGCACCACAAATACAAGCCGTACAGGAGTTAATGTTTAAGCATACGCTAGAACAGGTAAACTGCCCATCACAATGGCACTCTGGCTTTGAATTTCTTTGAGAATTAAAAGCATTGGCATGCACCACAGGGTCAAATTATCACCATTTATGAAGCAGTAACAAATAGGAAAGATCTGAGTGGAAGGAACAATTTGGGTCCTATGTAAATACACAGCCAATACTAATGCAGCAGGAAAAAAGTCACCCACCTGTAAAGTATTTGAGCTCTATGTATTATACGTCGGTATGCATTGAGTAATACAACATGAAGAACATTTTCAGTTTGTTTGTGGAAAAAATATAGTTTGGATACCAACTTGGATTGTATGTAATCCGACCACTTACGCAGCAACTTAAAGTTCCAGATGGATTTTGATTCAAGGCAGAAGCAGAGGTCAAGACTGATTTGCATATAGCGGAGTCCAAACTGAGGTGAAATGGTGTGTAAAATACCGATGGATTGGAATGCGGCCAGAGTGACTACCAGTGTCTGAGATTAATTCAAGCATTCCATCCATCACTTTTTTGTATACTTTAGTTTGTCACCCTAAGTTGGACAAGTATGCCCAGACGGGGTCCCGTGCGCACTGTGTCACTGGAACCAAGCTGTACCTGGCTGATGAGCCCCTAGCTATGGCGAAACCGGTCCTGGGTTGCTTGCGTGCCAGTTCAGGAAGGACATGGCTTGGCAGTTCAGACTGGACTGCTCCAATTGGAGCAGGGTCAAGACTGATTTGCATATAGTTGGGTCCAAACTGAGATGACATGGTGTTCAAAATAACGATGGATTGGGATGCAGCCCGAGTAATTACCAGTGGTTGAGATTAATTCAAGCATTCCATCCATCACTTTTATATACTTTTGATTCAACACTACCTTCAGCATGTTTAGTCATGGAATCGGGGGAAATCAGGTCAGCCATGTTTCATTGCTTGACGTGATCAGAACAACAATAGGTTACTGCTTATCTTCACAAGGAAGCCAAATGTTTAGCATGTAGACCTATATAAGCCGGCTCACTGCAGACGATTACTAGAGGAAAGTAACTTTCTTTTGCAATATAGTTGTCAGATTTTTACAACCTTCACTTACAGCAGGAATATGAATCTAACTATGCTTTTGAGTTAAAGGTAGCAGTAGCTTATGAATGCTGCTGTAGGAGCAATATTTCTCGTACAGTGTGTTCTCAATATTTATGATAAAAAGTTTGCCTGCATACAAAATGTACTGATGCAGCATGTCAAACGAGTGTCAAGAGTGCCTTCTGCCTCGGTTTAGTGCCAAAAAGTGACAAACAATTATCTGTGTGCCTACTGTCAACAGTTCTATCTGACTGTTGTTCATTGTCAGTGATCACAATACACCTTCACACTTTTTACTGATGAATGGTTTCTATTTTCTCCTCAACTCTTTTAAAAGCCATAACAAAGGGGAAAATAATGCAGCCAGGCCTCTCCTTCAATGCTGTTTTTAGTCTTCCTTAGCCCTTCCCTCCTCTTCTTTTTTCTTAGGATCTCGCGTAACCATAGACTGTGCCAGCTATCCTCGGATGTTGCAAGTTGGGTTCTTCCATAGAAAAAAGATAAGAGAAAAATAAGGTAAATAGTTGGGTTGTCCTAGGAAGTTATTCACAATTTATCCTTTGTACAGAAAACAAATCTTGTCTCCTAGTTCTCTTTCCAAATCAAAGTTCTGTTTCTTTCTTCTCTTTTGGATTCTTGTCAGAGCTTTTCTTTTATTGATCAATAGTCACCAGTCTCAGGCACCCACAGAGTCTGTTACTGCCAGCCTTCTTCAGACTACCAAGCCTGCTCATCTTCTCTATTTCTCCTCCGTATGGTCAGCTCCCTTTTGTCATCCTCCCTGAATCATTTCCTTTGTGTACCCCAGTCTCTTCCATCGGCTGCACGATTGTGTGCCTGGTGTCTTTCCTCGTCCCAACTCCTTTTTCATGTCAGCGCTCTCCTTTCTGCATTTGCGTCTGATGTTTCTCCTCCTCTCTTTTCTACGTCCAGGTAGTCTCTGCCCCTTCTGTAGGGTGTGCACTTCCCAGTGAGATGGGATTCATCTCTCTTCAGGTAAGCTTTTCCCTCACATAACCCATCCATAAGATTTTTCCGCTCAGTTAAGCTATCTAGACAACACCTGGATAAGAATTCTACACTGGTCTGAAAGTCTCTTGCTGAACAAAAAGTTTTAAAACAGAAATGTTGCAGTGAGAGGACCCACCTCAATATTCAAGAATTCTGACCCTTATTTCTGGCTGACTATATTAGTGGGGCATGACCAGTATATGAAACGAAGGGTGTGCCTTCCAGGTAGTAAGAGTCTATACTGCCCATTTAATTGCGAAGCATTATTTCTCTATAGTGGAATATTTTATTTCTCTGGAATATAATGTTCAACTAATGTATAAAATCAGATGATCTCTCCCTTACTCATTTGATTGAGATAGTATAAGTCCTAGTCCCATTCCTGAAAAATCAGTCTGTAAGAGAAAGGATTACAAAAAATTGATTACTTTAATACTGTATCCGTTCACAGTGATTTTTTTAATTGTTGAAAAGCTCAAAAACTCCTTAAGGGATGTTGCTCTAATTGAATTGGGCATTTATTTTTAGTCAGTTAGGGATCTAGCAATACATAAAACAATTTGAAATAAATCAACAATAACCTACCAAGCTTAAAAAGTAAGTTCTTCCAAGGAAATGCTAATTGTTGGATAGCTTCTACTGTAGTGGGCTGAAGTTGGATTTTAACTTTTCCTGAGATATACTCGAAATATGTTACCCTGGTGGCTGCTACAACACTTTTCTTTTGGGCTTATATGCAACCCCACCTGTTACATGGAGAAAGTACTGCCTTTAAATGTGTAGGGCGATCAGGCCAATTGGAGCTATAGATGACTATGTCATCCCAAAGTCATCTAAATAGGCCACAGCATGTCCCCAATGAGGTAGCTATAAATAGTTCATTTGGCATTGGAAAGTGGACAGTGCCACATGCAGGTCCAGTGGCAGTACAGCATATTGATACGAACCAAGTGGGGTAGAAAGGCAGATTTTTCTTTATCTACTGGGCTGACCGACCTAAGGATCTATCTATATTCCTTAGTAAGGTACAGAGTAGAGATATTTAGCAGCTCCAAGTTGATTAACCATTTTATCTATTGACGGCATTGGTAGGTATCAAAGAGGGAAATCAGATTAACTTTTTGGAAGACAATGCAAAGTCTAATGCTTCCAACATCTTTGGGAGTCAAAATTACAGGAGAATTCCACTCACTTCAAGAGAGTTTAATGAATCCCATCGTTCACATTTTTATTTCTTCTTGGACTGCCCAACGTCTAGCTTCAGGTATCCTATAGGTGCAATGTCTAACTATCTTTTGGGGATCAGAAAAAATATAATGAAAATAAAACAAATCAGTACACCTGGATTCTTTCCTGAATGTTCAGGGTAAATCTTTAATCATTTGTGCTAGTTCTACTCTATGTTTCTGATTTAAACTATCACTCACATTCAAATTAATTAATTTATTTTCTAGGTGGGTAGTGAAAACGGGTACTTCCTGGATCGTTGGGTATACTTTCCATTTTTTTAAATACATTCTCATGGTCTATATGTCTCTTATTTCTCTGGAATCTCAATTTGCTAAGTCGCCTCACTGATTCACTTTACAATTTTATAGGGCACTGCAATTATCCAAATATTTGTTTTCACTTGTAGACAGCATCAATAAGACTTGATCTCCAGGGGAAAAATGTGAGTTTTGGTCCCCTGTTATAACTGCACTCTTTCTCTTGAGCTTTTTCCATGTTCTTTTTAATCTTACTTTTTACTAGAAAAACATATTCTAATAAGGGTTTTTCCTAACTGATTGTGATCTTCTTTAAGTTTTCTAGCAATATCGCATAAAGTTCTGGATTTCCTCCAAAACGATGGGTTGAATGGAAAATAATAGGTGGAAGCATAGTCTTTAGTTCGTAATACAAATACTCCTATCCCATGCATTACCCTCTTTGTCCATCAATTTTCTTGGCAAGGTCTTAACTGTGGCATTGTACCTTTCTACCAATCCATCTGTCTGTGGGTGATAAGCTGCTCCTAATGGCATTATCCCTAAAGTCTGACATCTGCTGCATTAATCTGAAGACAAAGGGTCTGATCTTTATTATTTCTTTAGGAAACACAACACTAGAAAATATACATACTATCGGCAGCTATAGTCCTTAAGAGAACTGCTTCAAACTAGAAGGTGTCAATCAATACTAGGATGTATTTATGTTCCAGTCCAGATGGAGTTAAGCATCCTATGATTTCTATCCCTACTCTCTAGAAGTATATTCCAATACTGGCAATGCATTGTAAAGGAACCTTAGGTAATTTTCAGTAGTTTGCCTTTTGACATACAGGGCTGATATCACAATAATGCTTTAGGTTTGCAAATATTCCAGGCCTCTCTCTAAAATGGTCTGTTCTGCCTCCAGACTCCTATCCGACAGAGAGCTCTTTTGGATATATTTTAGTTCAGGCTACACCAGGATCAGGCAGGGGTTCATTTCTAGGACAGAGTTCTCTTGGAGGGAATCTGAACCAAGTTCATGACTTTGGGCTTCCCCATTCCACCTCACACAATTCTTTTTTTCCTTTGTTTCTCACCTCATGGCACCTTCTCCAGTTTAATCTTCATGGAGTTCGCCAAGCCATGTAGTCTATCTTCTCAAGGTGTTTTTCAGTTGTCCAATCCCAGGCCACCTATGGTATGTTGAAAAAACAGGTCTTGCAGTTTCAGAAAACCTTTTAGCTTTATTGAGTAGCGGAGCTAATATTTAAGTTGAATTGCTCTCAGTTTTTGTTTCACTCAGTCAAAAGTCTTCAGTTGTTGAGCTAGTGTAATCCAGAAAGAGGAGTATTTGGTTAAGTCATAGATAATGGTTCCTTTTTGGCATGGCGCACAAAGGATAGCATCACAGTCTCTAAAGTTCAGTATCCTAGCAATAAAAGGGCTGGAGCAAAGACTCTGGGGGTGTTAAACCCTCTGGATCATGGGGTGGTGTGCTCTTTCAGTTAGACAACAAGGGGCGAGTTCAGCCTCAAGGACCCAGGAGCAAATTCAGCCAGCGCTCAGGCTGGGTGTCTTCCACCCCCCTCCAGGAAGTCTACCAGTTGGATGTTGTTGCCACAGGCTCTCCCTTTTTCATTCCCCATGTGGTCCGCAAGCTCCTTAGACAAGGCAGGCAGCCTGTTTACTAATGAGGTCAGGCCTTGAACCACATCTTCCAGTTTAGAGATTTGTTCTTCTGCATCCGTGACCCTATAAAACAAGTTTGATAGGGTCACAGATGGTATGATGGAGTATGCAGTAGAAAGAGCATTACAGAATATAAGTAACTTGTTCTTGATAGATACTTCTAACCGCAGATTTCTCCTCTTATGAACAGATACCAAAAGCAGTGCCTCCCAAAGTGATGGGTTTGAGGAATGGCTCTGACCAAAACGTCCTGCAGGACCGAATGGGTAAAAATTCCCGCCCAACGGATTTGACTATCATTGCAGTAGTGCTTCAAGAACAAGTGAAATGAACCACATCTCGGTCAGTACTGGCAATCCATGTGATAATGCAGTGGTAGCAGCCTTGGACCTAGTAGAATGAGCCCTCAAGCCCTCTGGGGGCTGCTTCTTGGCCTTCTTTGCTCCTGCGAACCGCACAAAGAGCTGATCGTCCACACAATGGTCGATGGTGCAACTGAGGTCTCACCTCAAAGCTGTTTTAGGATACAAACAATGGAGTCGTTCTTCCTCTGTCAAGGGATGATGTGGAGCAATGAGTGACGGAAGAGTGATCAATTGTCCAACATGGAAAGACGTCATAAACTTGAGTAGGAATGTTGCTCTAGTCCGTAGCCCCACTATGACCAGAAAAAAAGTGGTACATGGTGCTGGACAGACGGCACTTTCAACTCACTCATGTGACGAGCTGATGTTACCACTATGAGATAGACTGTTTTCAGAGTCACAAGACATGGAGGACAGCTGTGCATTGGTTCGAATGAGGTGCGCATCAAGTATGTGAGAACCAAATTAAGCTCCCAATGTGGCATCACAAAGGGTTTAGGTGGAAACATGTGGAATAACACTTTCAGAAAACACAGCAAAACAAGTTATTTAAACAATGATGGTTGATCAGGTAAACGTAAAAAGGCCGACAATGATAATAACCTTTAACCATGCCCACAGCAAGGCCTTGCTGGGTGAAAGACGGCACAAACGGCACCACATTCAAAAACCTGGCTTGCAGCAGTTCTATCCGCCAAGAGGTACCCCAAGCCACAAACTTCTCCCAATGCCCAAGAGTTTCTTTTTCTGCATGACTGTGTGGCTGCTAAGATAACATCCACTAAGTCAGGAGGGAGGTCGAAAGCAGTCAGCTGTCGCCGCTCAATCTCCAAGCATGGAGGTGAAAGTTGTTCGGGCCCGGGTGTAGGATTCCGCCCGGTTGCTGCAACAGAAGATCCTCTCGAAGCTGCAGCCTGATTGGGGGACAGATGCTCTTGACCAGAAGTTCTGGGTACCAGTCTCTCCTGGCCTAATTCAAAGCCACTAAGATGACATGCCTCCTGGTCATTTCTGATCTTGGTCAGAACTATGGGCAAGAGAGGGAGAGGTGGGAAGGCATACAGGAATCCAGAGCTCCACTCTAGGCGGTAAACATCTCTAAGGGCAAGGCAAGTCGTCTTGGAAACTCCAAAGTGCAAGCTAGGACACTGTGTGTTCTCGGCAGTGGCCAAAAGATCGAGCTAGGGTTCTCTCCACTGTTGGAAGACACTCTGCGCCACCTCTGAATGCGATTGCCATTTGTGTGATTGGCTGGCAATGCTGCCAAAGTTAGTCCACCCAGGCGTTCTAAATCCCGCCTGGTGGTTGCTTTTTCTAAAGGATGAGCTGCCACTCTGGCTCCATAGCTACAGTCACTCTCACATCTTTTATGCAATTTATCTCTCGAAAAAGAGGAATGTGTTTTCACTAACATGAGCTTTGGGACATTTATTATTGCACTACCTATACGATATAGAGACATGCAATGAACAGTTACGTGGTAGAAGGTGTCATCTTTTGCTTTCAAGGAGTAGATGCTTTTGTGTGTCAGTATGGGTATTCATATTGTTATGTATACTATTTAGGCATATGTACATGGTTTTGATTGACTTACCAGTGTTATTATACATCGTTTTTTAGGTCGAGCCTAGAGTCAGCGCGCAAGCGCTGCTCTGGCGATGATCTGTTGTAGTACAGTACGGAGAGAAGTCCCGCCCACTCCCCCACCCATATTTTTCATTGGCTTGTGTCTTTGTCCTTCATAAATGCTGGCTTCTGATTCAATATTAGGCATGTTAGTCCCTCCTTAGTACGGCCTAGTCTTCATTTGTAACCTCCCATGGCTACTGGCCCCTTTACTTCGGTTGTTACACAGTAAGTCTATAAGCACTCTTTTCTTGAGTTTCTCTTACTGCAGGCACGACTGCTGTGCTTACTTACATTCAGCACGCCATGCCCGGCACGCCTTATGTTTCACCACTCCCCAAGCTCAGAAGATGTGGCACGCGACGCTAGGGGCCATCGTGTATGTAAAACAGTTTTTTTTTGCAGAACGCGTCACACTGCGCTTTATCTTTAACATAGCGCCCTCGCGCCTTTATCCATATGGTCTCTGGGCTGCGCACCATGTCTCAGGTGCTAATGCTACGATAAACGTTTATGTACAGTGCTCTGTGGCACATTGGAAGTAAGTCGTGTCTGTGTAAAATTCCAAAATATTTTTCTTTTCCATGCCACTGGTTTAACTAACGCCGCCGATCAGAGCCGATTTCTAGTACGCTGCACTAACAAGACAAGTCTGTTGTGAGGCGTTTTGGACTGTAGCAGAAGCAGTTTGTCCCTGTTTGCTTCCTGTACCCGGGGAAAGATGGCGGCACAGAACAGTGATGCCGAAGAAGAGGACTTTGTTACATATGGGAAACCTCTCGAGCCTCTGGAAGAAGGTAATTCCCACTGATTCTGGATGATCATTTTACTTCCCTCCCTGGGATGCCGGCATTTGTTCTAGCGAGCGCTGTGAGGCAGTCTGGGTGGCATTACTGTTTACACATGTGGAAAAGAAAGGAGTGGAAAACAATTTTACCGCTTGGAATAAAAGTGCAGTGTGAGGTCTGTCCTGTCACTTCTCCCTCCTCCCCTTTCTTTTGCTTATCCACTCTTTTCTTCATCATCATATATCACTCTTTCACTTTTTTGGGTTAGTAGAGAACATGTGAACCACAATGCAGCTGCCCTTTTTCTCCCAAAATCAACAGCTTGACTGAGCTTAAATAACTGACTTTTCATAGCCTTTCAGTGCGCACAAAGGCTTAATCCCGAGACTACTTCAAGCCTCCAATGTCGGCTGGGATCACCACTGAATGTGCCGTTCTCTGCTTGCCTCACACAAAACACATTTACTTGTGGCTTTATGAAGTGAAGGCGGCGAAGAAAGGGAAAATGTGACGGAGGTGCCCGCAGCCCTTTCATGGGTACAATGGCCGCTGCATCTGGATGCGGGGAACAAAAAGCGCCTAAGAAGCGGAAAATAGCTGAGGTCACCCGCTATCTGGGGTGCAGAGAACTGGAACTCCCTCCCCCTGTTCTATTGCCACTGACCTTTGCGTTTCATTGTTCGGAGATGTCATGGAAAGTGTGTAGACGGAATTCCAGCATGGTTTAGAAAGACAATGACTGTCATTTTGTGATTCCTGCAGATTGTTACATAAATTCCTGACGAACAAAGAACAAAACCCCATGCTTAGCAGTTTTACCCCTTCTGGAATATTCTTGAGAGACCGGATTCTGCTCGGCTTTGTGATGATCTTCTTCCCCTGCTTGTTTTTTCTTCAGAAATCAAATGATTATGTTGATTGCATCTGGTAAAGTGCTGACGTTGTAGTTAAGTGATGGCTTTGCTTCATCTTGCTTTTATTAAAAAAAACAAAAACGGAACACAATATTTAATTCTCGCGCACAGGTGGTTCACAAACTTCTGTCGTTTTGCATTGTTTCCTTTTAACACTGCTCTTTCTTTTCAGTCTAATAGCGCCTGTGCCTTTCGTCGAAAAGCAGGCCTTATGAAAAGAGCTATTTAAAGATTACATTTTCCCATATCTACTTTACCGAATAAGCATGACGAACACAAAAACCGTTACTGCACATACGTAATTTGGGTATCGGACTCATGCCATATGTCATGCTTCCATGCTATCGTCGAATTTACTAACAGAAGGTAATACGGCAAGGGGTACACTAAAATGCATTTTCTACTGCATGTAATACAGCATTCTGCGAGCCTCGTCATCAAATATAGCGGCTGCATAGAAAACCCAGCAGAGGGTAATCACTAAAATAGTGACCGTTTTATAGAGTACGGGAACAGTGGTATTATAACTAGAAAGCTGAGAGTTCTCACTCTGCCTTTTTAGGTCTCGCCTGGTGCTCCTCGCACTGCGAGGCGTCTTGTAATCGATAAGATTTCTGAAGGGGACTTGAAGCCCCGCCCATCATTTTCATTGGCTGGCGTCATCTATGCTAAACGCTGGCCTCCAATTGAAAATGAGGCTTCTTTGTTACCACCCTGTCTCCTTTTGGCCCCGCCCATCCCGACTGGATCATTTCCTTGTGGCGTTACACAGTGGGCTTTATCTGGTGGGTGAGCACTTAAATGGACACTGATGGGGACAATGGCGGCGGCAGAGCTATGCGCTCTAAATTGTATGTTATTTATTACTTTATTTCTGAAAGGACTTTCTCCTTCCTACCTGATGTGCGCCTGTTTTGTTCCGTGCACTTCCCTCCCGCCACCACCCTGCATACAGTATCAGCGCAGCGCCTTTATATTCAGCTTTGGCAAAGGCAGCCGCGTGTTTATTTTTGTATCGCGCTTTCACTTTAACTGCTATTGTTAAAGTGAAAGCGCGATGCAAAAATAAACACTCGGCTGCGTTTGCGCATTGGTGACAGCTTGTTTTAGAAGGTTTATCTTGGTTTCCCTCACCGAGTCACCCACCCTTAACCCCTTGCTCCCTTTTGCTTCCCTGAGCTCCCGGGAAGTGGGATCCTTTTATTACTCAAACGTGTACAACAAGCGCGTTCACTTTAAATTTAAAGAGCCTCACGTCGAGTCTCTTTTCCAGAGCCCCTCCCTGCTAGTTTATTTTCCACCAGCGTGCCATGCCGTGCATTAACTATGGCGGCGGCCCTTGCTCCCCCAGTCTTGGCTACAGCTGCTTAGGTCACGCTTTATATTTACAAAAAGCGCTTCGAAAACCCGCTTCCACTGGGCTGTCCTTAATTATCCTTACAGCAGCCGATCTATTTTTACTTGAACGAAGGCCCCCCACCCGCCGATATCCTGCTCAATGCAGCACATTATAAACATTGTGCCCAGAGTGGCTGCTTTTATTGCTCCATTGCTGTCTCTGAAAACAAGCGCCCAGAAGCCCTATGCAATGCAATAGGTTTTGCTTTACTGAAGTAAGAGCTATTGGCGTTGCATTATTATGTGCAACGCCAATAGCTCAAACTTACAGTAATGCCCCAGTGGACAAAGAAGACATCCGGAGCGGAGCGAGGGTTTGGCAAGTGTTTATTTCTTTATTTTGTCTCTTGTATTGCCCCAGTGGACAAAGAAGACATCCGGAGCGGAGCGAGGGTTCGGCAAGTGTTTATTTTGTAAAGTTATTTGCAAGCCCCCTCCCTAGATGCCCACGACCCCTGAATCAGGCCCATAGGCCGACAATCTACCTTCCTCGCTGCTGTTTCTCCTTCGTTACTTGCTTTAGGCGAAGCTGCATATTTCACGCAGGCGACCGTTACTGGATGCCCATAAAAATTCACATGAAACACGTGCAGCCATCGATGAGCTTATCTGTGACGATCTGGGTATAATGTGAAAATAATAAATCAACAGCTCCTGAACAGCAAAAAGGTTCCATATTCTGGCATGTCTCTTGAGACTTCATTTCCGTACTAATGAGAATTCTCTGCAAGTCAGAGTTTGTGTCACGTTCAGCCTTGGGATCGTTATCAGCCTTATGCTGATTTATTCTGTAACTCCTGGGAGAAGTATAACATGTCTGAGCTCGGGTGACGGCGCAGCTCCCCATAAATCACACGATGTGTGGTTAGTACGGCCCGGCCTAGGGATTAGGTATTTCCACAAAAAGTTGAGAGATGTTTCCCTCTCCCTCCGCAAGTTTATTCTTTTATCTTGCATATGATTGTGTGTGAGTATATTGTGGTTGTATAAATGGGTGAATGCACGAATGAGTCAGTGGGTGGATGAATGGACGCATGAGTGCTGAGTGGCAGAGTGCATGTATGATGACTTATTGAATGCCTAAGCCCCTTGTTGACTGCGGAGGCACTTCCCTTTAAAAGTCAGACCAATTGGCATTGACAATGCTTGTTATGGAATGTCTTCATTTGGTCAGTTTCCTTCCAAAACTTTCTGATGTTTACAAATGTTCAAGGACAAAAATCCAACGCCTACAATGCATGTCAAGCCGGCCTGCTACGCGTCACTACACCCTGCGAGCACCATTAAAGGAATGTGTGAGGCACACACATCCAAAAACATATAACAGAGCAGCAAAAATACACACAGTATTTGAAATCACACGATGTGTGGTTAGTACGGCCCGGCCTGGGGATTAGGTATTTCCACAAAAAGTTCAGAGATGTTTCCCTCTCCCTCCCCAAGTCCAGCTAGAGTGCTGCCCCATCTGAGCATAACCGAAGTGCTCAGGAAAAGCTAAACGGGTGAATTTTAATTAGCGCGGGAAACATATACCTGCTGTGTCCCTGTATGCTGGGAATACTCCTCAGGGCATCATACACATTTTAAACAAGCATACAGTAATGTTTGCAAAACGGGAAGACAGAAGCAGCCAGGCCTGCGGGATAATAAAGAGAAGGCAGACAAACAGGGCTGGCTTAGTTACTGAACTGGTACGACAATGTTTGCTGCGCTGCTCCCGTCCAAAAATCTTTTTTTCCACGAATTCCAGCTAATAATACATTGGTAATATTAACAATAAAGATAATTATGGCAGGTAATGCACTTGCTGAAGAGATGTGTCTTTTGCCTACATAGTCACAGTTTTAAATCAAAATACCTTAAAGGGTTAATGTGCCTGTGGGCATTTTGCTGACTGCCTACTTAGGTACGATTCTCATTAGAGTAAGGTCCCCCCCTGCAGTATGGTTTTGAGCCATACCTCCACAAGACCTAGCTTGCGCTCCAGGATTTAAGTGTGCCAGGTCCCTCCGTGTCCAAGAGCAATTAGAAATAAAACAAGCATTTGCAATGCAATAGGACTCGCATTTACGCAAGTTTAAGCTACTGGCATTGTAAATCACAATGCCTTTTATTTATGTTTTAAAAACGAAAACAAAAATAAAAGGCATTATCATTTGCAATGTCAATAGCTCAAAATCGCGTAAATGCGAGACCTATTGCATTGCAAATGCTTGTTTGTTACTCGGGTCTCGCCGTGTGAAAGATGGGAGGGTGACAGGCTGCCTCCTGTCCCAAGCTCATAGCCAGCAGACTTTGCCCAAGCACAATACCGCTAGCAGCATGGGACAGTTTATCACCAGATATTCTCCAAGCCTTGCTCTGTTTGTAGTCACAGCCCAAGTTGTCCTTCTCAGCATATGCGCCACAGTGCTACCATTAAGGGTTAAAGGAGTTCAAAGTCAAGATAAGAATATCATTATAGAACAGATCACTACGTGGTCGTACAACTATAGACAGACGCTGAATTTTTGAGTTGGTATTGTGCTTATACCATTAAATATACCAGCCTTTTACGTTCCTGCCTCTTTAGGAATTTCTTTTTGGCAGATTTATATAGCGCGAACTCGACCCGTAGGTATTGGAGCGCTTTACATGAGCACCAGTTATGTTACACAAGGACACACATTCATTATTGGTAGGCACAGGGAGATTAAGTGATTTGCCCAGAATTACAGGATGTTGAGCCGACGCCGAGGCTCAAACCTGCTTCCCCAGCTCCGAGGTCGGCAGCTCTGACCGTAAGGCCGCAACCTTCAGCCTTTTTAATTGCAGGTGACTTCTCAGGAGAGCGTTATATCGTGCAAACAGGCTCGGTTAAACTTGATTTGTTTGTACACTTTTACACAAACCTGGCTGGAGTTTTAGATAACGTGCACCCCGTTGTTAAAACTATATTTTTAGGTCGAGCCTGAGTCAGCGTGCATGCGCTGCATAAGATCTCTGCATTTCACAGCAGCGACAGCTCGAAATCAGCAAGTGACATTGTTTTTGTTTGTTAAGGAGCGTGATACATTGGGAGCTTCAGAATTCTTTAGATAGAGAAACACGGAGCAGCAATTTTCTCTTCATATGTGAAGGACCTCACGTTAGTCCCTGGAATGATACAGGCAGTAAGGAGGTTCAATGAGCCGGTGTATGGTAGCAGCATATTTATTTTTGAGTCCTGAAAGGAAAGGTTTCTGTGGGTTTGACTTTGCTGCCGCTTTTGCTATTGGTAAGCAGGCATCTTCCACTGAAAATTGTGCAGTTTTTTCTAATTTCATTAATTGTGTACATCTATTCTGTATCACTAGGTGTACAAACACCCCTGTGTTTGTTCACTTTTGGACCTTATAACCATCACTGATAGCCAGAAGATGCAGCAAATAGTCTGTGAGGTTTGGCTGGTAGGTTACTGAGAAGTTGTACTTTGTACCCCATATTCAATCCTTGGCACTGGGTACGGAGTAGTTGCCCTTGAACAGGGGTACACAGGGCTTGTGGTCTGTAACCATGTGGAATTCTTGACCGTAAAAGTAGAGGTGAAAAAAGCCCAATCCTACTAAATGGCCAAGGCCTCATTCTCGAACTGTGAATAGTTCTTCTCTGTGTCCATGAATGGTCAACTACAAATGCCAACAGGTCCCACTGTTTCTGCAGTATGTCTGCATCTAGCCTTACCAGACTAGCATACACTACCAGTTCTGTGTTGCCTGCGGGTCAAATGATCTCATTGTGGCTGACTTGGTGTGTAGGAATACATTGTGTTCCATACACCACTGCCAGGCTATCTCACCCTTAGTGAGGTTGTGAATGGGCTTTGTCAAGTGTGGCTAGATTGGGTATACATTTCTCAAAAATAGTTTGGCATTCCCAGGAAGCTATGGATCTCAGTCACACTTTATGGTGGAGGTGCAACGCTTGTGTTTTTCACCTTCTTAGGGTCCACGTTGATGCCCAAGTAGGAGAACACATAGCCAAAGAAATTGGTGGTTTCAGGAATTCCCATTTTCCCCTGTGCAAAGTAAAGATTGATCCAGCTATGCATTGCAGAGTGAGGTTTAATCTTCAGTGGTGTACAGCAATATTTTGTTGTTTACATAAGGATATCATAATATATTAAAAACGCAGTGTAACCCATTCAGTGTCCTTTATATGGGGATTTGAAATACACGCTCCACTCCTATTTTCTACTGTTTCCTCTCCATTTTTTCCTTCTTATCTCTTTAGATAGTTCAAATGATGACTCCACTGCAAACAAAAAAACATAACTAAGAAACATTGTCATTTGCAACGCCAATGGCTCTAACTTTCACTAATGCGAGACCGTTTGCATTGCAAATACTTGTAGTCCCTAGTTAACATTTAGACAATGTAGGATATCTCTTGGAGATCGAGGAGACAAATCTCACAAGCTGGAGAGCACGCCCCTAGCAAGATATGCTCATCATGTCAATGACACAGACTGTATGCAGCCCTTGTTCGCACAGTTTTTCACATCCTATATGGCCACTGTAGTCAGTGGTCTAGTGTATCACCAGAGAGGTACACATATGGTAGCAGAGATGCGTGGGTGAATCTATCCTGTGTATCCCAATGATGGAGTTCTGGAAACTTTAGCACGGACAGCCCCAGCTTGGCGTACAAGCATGCAGGGGTTCTCTACCACACTGTTGGGAAGTTGATATGCATTTCGAATGGTAAGGGACATGCATGTTTATCACTGCCTGTTTCTTGGTGGCACTTTTTGCAGTGCATGGTCCATTGGTGTATGGAGACTACAGTTAATGGCATATATCGCGGTCTGTTCAATACTTTACACATACAGTAAAGACCCTTGGCATCCACTTTGGGAAACAGGCTTTACCAGCAACCAGTTAATGGCATGTGTTATGGTTTGTGTGCTTAATAGAGAAAAGTGGGTATACAGGCTATTTACTTTGTGGGTGGACATGCAAACAGATTTCAGCTTTCACTTGTGGTTGCCCTTCGTTTACTCGGGGTCATAGCACGGATGTAACCTGTGTAGTTAACCACAACGTGTCAAGTCAGTTGCTCGATGCGCGAGCCCTGAAATAAGGACGCTTAGGCACCTCAAAACATTTGTCTACGCACTGGGAACTCTTTCCCCATTTTAATAACACGTGGTGTGGAATGGTGCACATGTCCCCCGATCCTTATTAAGAATGTATGTCTTACTTATTGGATATAATCAAGGATCATAGGTGACTGGAAAGATTATATCGAATGCGGATTGTCTATCCACAAGGTATGTATACTCACCACTCCTGGACTACACACTAGATCAGCAAAGTAGCCTAATTACACTAAGGCCCTATTTCTTTGATTTACAGGCATTAGACAGATGGGGCTGTCCTGAGAAGACCAGTGAATTTATTCCATCTGGGTCAAACGTCAACATACCACCGGGTTTGTCTTTTACACCATTGTCAAATGATGATTCCATGAGGACATTAAACTTAATGGTATAATATTGTGTGACACCCTGTTGTTTTGGTATCTATATGTAAATACTGACACGCACTGAGCACTTTCTTGCAGCTTGAGCCGCCTGCACTATGTAATGGCATTTGTTATTGTATTGTGATTTATGAATATATATTATCATCAATCGAATTATGGGCCTCATGTTTGATTCAGCATTTCTACCATCATACCCCATTGTGATTGATTGATTATCTTGGGTAAGTAGATCCGTGAATGAATTTAACCCATAGGATTATTAGACAATATATATCAGAGCTGATCCAGGTTCAGCTCTGGGTAGAAGGGTCTGACCATAAGCACAGTAGTAGCAGTCTTGGCTCTGGTGGAATGGCCGCTCACCGAGCTGGATGCTTCATGACTAGAGACTATCCTTGACAGAGACCTTTTCTTCACTGCCTTGCATTTCTTTACCCCAGAGAACCCTACAAACAAAAAGCTGATAGTCTTTGGTGTGACTGATGTAGAAACTCAGATCTTTTTTAGGATCCAGCTGATGCAATCTCTACTCCTTTCTCAAGAGTGGAAGCGGGACAAAGAATGCTTGAAGAGTGATGGATTGTCAGACATGAAAAGCCATCAGAACTTTATCCAGATGTTCCGGGTATCACACTCTCAATTAGGAGCCACTAGGATAGCTTGGGCCCAGTTGTTCCTGATCTTCTTCAGATCTCGAGGCAGGAGAAGTAAGGCTGGAAGGTGTACAGGGGTTCCATGCTCCACTCTAGCCAAAGTGAGTCTTTGAGAGAGAACATTCTTGGAAACTCCAGCCTGCAAATGTTTTGCCATTTTGCATTCTCTGTAGTGGCAAAAGTTCTAACCAGAATTTTCCCAATTGCTCAAAGATACCCTGTGACACCTCAGAGTGTAACAGCCATTTTTGATTCACAAGGTGCCGGCAGTTGATTTCACCCACCCTGGCATTCAAAGATCTGGTCAGGTGGTTCATGCCCCATCATTTCAGCCAGCACCAGAGACGAAGTGACTCCTGGTGCAGGACCCAGGACTGCTTATTGCAGCACCACACAATGGTGGTGTAGTCCCTGAAAACCTGAACTAGCCTCCCTTTGATGGATGTTAGGAAGGCCTTTAGCACCAGGTAAATGGCCCGTGACTCCAAAAGGTTGAGACAGGTCTCTGCCGGAGACCAAAGTCCTCCTATTGCCACCTCTCCCAGATGGCCTCCCCATCCCAGCAGTGAAACATCTGTCACCACTGTCAGCTCTAAGTTGGGCAGGGAGAGGGTCTGCAGCTGAACCAACTGCAGTTGAGTCACAACTGCAGGACTTTCAGGATCTGGATGGAATCTGATAGGTTTCCCTGGTTCTGGGCCCACTGAGACTACAGGTTCCACTGCAGAGTCCACATATGCCACCTGGCATAGTCAACTATCAGGATGCAGGATGCAGGATGCGACGAGGACCAGTAGTCTCAGAGCCAATCTCACTGAGAACCAGGCCTGAGGCTGAAACATCAGGATCAAAACCCAAATGTCCTGGACGCATTGTGGATGGAAGGCCCAAAACTGCACTGTATCCAGGATAATTCCAATGAAGGGGAGCCTCTGTGAAGGAATCAGATGAGGCTTTGGCACTTTGATAGTGAACTTCAACAATGTTAGGAGGTTTCCCCATCATCTGGAGGCCGTCTATCACTGATTGTAGGGAGCCTGCATTTAACAGCCAGTCGTCTAAGTAGGTGAAAATAGGATTTCCTGACCTCCAAAGGTGTGCTGCAAACACTAAAGTCACGTTCGTGAACACATGAAGGGCACTTGTGAGACCGAAGGGGAGCACTGCAAATTGGAAATGCTCCTGTCTGTGGGACTGCAGGTTGGGTACATGAAAACAGGTGTCCTGCAGGTCCAAATCTATCATCCAGTCACCTGAATCCAGGGCAGAAAGAACCAGAGCCAGTGTGAGCAGAATGAATTTGACCTTCTGAAAGAAGGCATTGTGCGGGTGGAGAAGAAAAAAATATATCAAAGGCCTTTGTACTTCTTTGGCACAAGGAAATAGCTGGAGTAACAGCCAGTTCCTACTTCCGGGGCCAGAACCCTCTCTGTGGCTTCGTTGGCCAAAACAGCTTGCGCTTTGAGCAAGATAGAAAGTTGCTCTTCTGAAAGATGCTCTGATGTAGGTGGGAAGAATTGTGCATCTAAAAGGAATGCCAGGGCATAGCATTGTTGGGCTATCTGCAGGACCCACCTGTCTAATGTTATCCTTCGCCACCAGGGGAGAAACTGTCTGATCCTTCCCACAAGAGGGTGGTCATGTGCTGCTAAGCGCAAACTTAAGCACCTTGGTAGCGTTTACTGCAGGCATGAGAATGGAAAGCTTGCTGCTCTTGATGGCCTGGGTGTGGTCTACTTGCTCTCGCCCTCAAACCAGAAAAGACTGGGGTCCTTGTTGCTGTGGCACATTGACGTGGGCGGTATCTCAATCCCCTGGGGAAGCCTTGAAAGGGGCACAACTGATGGGGATATTGTCTTGCAGAGGTAGAAAGGTCTAGAGAGACAGAGTGACCTGGCTTTCTTTAAGGTATCCTAACACAAAAACAGCATTCTTGCTAAACAGTGAGACTCATCAAATGATATGTCCATTAAAGAGGATTGCACGACTTCCTGAGAAGCCCATGTATCACATCTAAGCATGCTGCCGAAGAACTACACTAGTACCATCTGCTCTGCCCAAGCAGTCAGTAGTGCCCATCCCAGAGCAGATTATATATTTTGTGGTGTCCTGATCATCCAGGATGGTTTGAGGCAATTTTCCCCAAATTCCTCAGGGACTGCATGCAAGATCTAACCAACCATGTTCCATAAAGCATGTGCATACCGTTCAAGCAAACAGCTGCCAGTTACTGATGGGAAGTCAAGGCTAGCTGAGATGAATATCTGCTTTCCAAAGGTCTCAAGCATTTCCACTCTGTTAGGGGGAGTCGTGGGGAAAAGAACTGGGGTTTACCCTATTGGTGGAAGCTTACACCACCAAACTCTCAAGTGTAGGGTACAGTGTCAAAAATCAGGGTCACCCAGCATCAGTTTGTAGCATCTGGCAACCTGCCTGTTTACCGGAGGACAGGAATAGGGATGAGACCAGGTGCCCATTATGGTGTCAGTCTGGGTCTCTTAAGTGGGAGCCAGGGCTCCAATGAAATTTGTCCAGATTGTGGAACCTCTGTGAGAACAGTGGTTTTGATTTCAATAGTGGGTAACTGTAGGTCTAAAAACCTGCCACGCGTCTCATCACCACACTTTCTTCTGTCGAAGCTCTAGGGGGAGAACACGGCCCAGTGTCTGAGGAAGTGCCAAACCTACTGGTATCCTGTAAATCTAGACATACAGCTACTGACTGGAGGTAGCAGTAAGCTATAGTTCCAGGGTTGGAATGCCCTTATGAGTCTGTGCAAACCTACTAACTTGCATGTTTTAAGGGTTTTCACCAGCTCTTTTCTAATCTTTTCCCATACTGAGAAAGGTTGGAAATTTACTCCTGATAAGGTCATAGGTAAAACTTCTTCTAGGGTTGGGGAAAAAAGTGGTTGGAGGGAAAGTGAACTTGTGAACGCTCAATAGATTTTCTTTCACACGAGTAAATCTAGACATGCATATTTCCTAATGCTAAAATACAGTTCACAAATATTTTCTAGAGTACGATTTCCTGGTCTACTTCTGTAAATTCATGAAATATGTAATATCTCACTAATGCGAAGACATATACCATGGGGGCACTTTTGTAACAGTCTTTAAGAATTGAGTCTCTAATTCGGTCTGGTGTTAACCAAGACCTTTTGTTTTTATTAAAATTCTATCTCTCTCTCTATCCATCTATCAGCTGGCTTCTCTGTGAATGGTCACAATCTGCTCTTTCACGAGGAGAATATCAGCACACAAAGTAGTTTTGTTCAGTGCCAGGAATTACTATGGCAATGTGTGCTTCTTGAGACCATAAAATATTTTTGTTTTTTGCCAATGTTTGTTACAATACTGAGGGCCCAGTAGCTCCCGCAATAATACAATTTTACAAAAGCTGTGTCAAAATAAGACATACATTGACAAAACCAAAAGGCAGGCCACTAATGGCGGATTAACTGGCTTTGCCAATGCTTGTTTGTTTTCATGTTTCCCATAATTTTGTTGAAACTGGTTACATTGACTTTCAATTATGAATATTTTTTGCCAATGCTACCATACATCAACACATTTTACTAAATGATGCTTCAAAGAAATGATGCCAAAAATGTCACAGTAATTTAGCAAAACGCTTTTTCTTCTAGTTGCATTTTTTGTGAACATTTTATTTTGAAAGCAAAGAATCATCAATCTTGCTTTAAAGCTTCTTGCATCTAATCAGAGAGCATTCTGGAAGCATTATACGTAGCCTCATATTGTTAAACTGTGCAAACGTGTGTACACATTTATATATTGGGACCACTGTCAGCAGTGCAGTCCAAGCTTACAACATGTTCTTAGAGTGCTCACCCTAATAATAAAAGCTTTGAATTAATGAACCATAAATACAAGTTCTAACAGCATTAACATATGGATGCAAAAATTACCTTAACTACAGACAATTCCCTGAGGTGCTCAATAATGTGGTACTATAAAATGGCAGCCAAAGGGTTTGTGCTGCAGGGGGTTGGGCCTACTGTCCCAAGGCAAAATAAACCTGAAAAGTTGTTGTCCTTGACACCAAACAATATTTCCTGGGCATCAGGCTATAGGACTTCCACACCCCTGACAAAGTATTATATTATAGAATGTTTAGAAAGCCTACTTCTGTGAATTCTGTGTTACATGCAAGATCTGAAAACAAAAAAAATATACCCTTTGGGAAATTTCTAAAGAAAGGTGGAATGTTTTTTTAATTTTTTTTATAGAGTTTTATGTAGCGTGAACTAGACCCGAAGATATCAGGTATCAGAGCGCTTTACATGAGCACCAGTTTCTTTACAGATGGGCATATTCATTTTTGTTAGGCACAGGGAGATTAAGTGATTTGCCCAGAATCACAGGATGTTGAGCGTCATTGCCGAGGCTCGAACCCGGTTCCCCAGCTTCGAGGTCGACCTATCTAGCCGTAAGGCTACATTGCAGTACATGCAGTGAATATCATACGGAGGAAAGAGTTACTATGGAAAAATGTATGGCCAGAGGTTATAAGTTTAATATATTGGAGAAAGCCACGAAGAAAGCCAACATGATACCAAGGGAAGAGTTACTAAAGAACAGACTAAACACAGGAACTGTACAACAAGGCAAGATTGTGTTCTTTCGAAATATAGCAATGGTAATAAAACAGTATTCAACAGTCTAATGAATCATTGAAATATTTTACTTTCAGATCCGAGTTGGCAAGATGCATTTGAAAACAACCTTTGATAAACTATAAAAGAGCCCATACACTAAAGAGTATTCTAAGTCCTAGTGACACTATACGATTTATACTAACAGTAAGACCTTAACAGATGGGTCAATGGGGCTACCAGAGCCTCCAAAGGGATGTTTTAAATTTGTCGGTTGCAAACATGTTAAAGACGATGCTAAAACGCTTGCAAATATAAATCATACCCAAACGTATGTACCTAGTGATTTATCAATTGTAATTCCACAAATTGTGTATTTACGATTCTGTGTGTATATAGGATCCACAACCAAGAAACTAAAGAGGAGATGGAAAGAACATATGGCACTTAAAAACCATGGTAACAAATATCCAATGTCTGTTTATATTAAGGATAGACATTCAAAGAAGGATGTGTAAAAAGATTAAACTAACTGGTATAGAACATATTAGAGAGAATCGTAAACGTGGACTTAAGAATAAGAGCGAGGAAAAATACTGGATTAATAAACTTAAAACTGTGGAACTGGGTCTGAATCTAGATAGAATAACATTGTTCGAATGAATCTGAAACCTAACCATGCTACTTATGTTATAAAGTTTATCATGACTTATTTTATCGTTATTATTTTTTATTAGAATATAAAACCAAGTCACGATTCTTACTATACAGATTTTCTGTAATCAATATGTATACTTGAACAAAAAGCTTAACATATGTGGTGAGTTGTTTGGTGAGTTGTTTGGAGTTCCATTGACATTTCTGTATGTATTTAGCACGTCTGTTTCGCTATATCTTTTTGCGACTTTAGAGACATTATTTATTTGAATCAATATACATTAACCAAATTACTTATTTGCGACTGTTTTGATCTACAATGCCAGATGTTGGTGGTTCCAGTCTGACCTTATAAATGATTTCCTTTAATATGTACTATTTCATTATTAGTGAGAGGTATAAACTGATATATTGTCACTTTTTGTAAATTCCTTATTTTCCAATAGAGTGGAATCTAGATTCAATAGAAAAAGTTCTTTGAACTTTTATTTTCATAAATATCTTCTATGTTAATTAAACACAGGGAATTTTCTTCTGGCTACCACAGTGACTTAATTGGTGGCTCCGAGTAAATGCATGGTATGATATGGAGCCTATAAAAGGGTTCAAGCACACACACCCCACAACATACAAGTTAATGCAGTGTGAAATTTCCTAGTGGATCGGTCCGGGTTTGGGAGTATTCTTTCAATGCTTGTGCTTTTGGTACTAGTCATGAACAAATACACATTTTGTTTTACCATTGAGCGATAGATTGCATAATCAATGGAGTGGATTTTTGATACACTGGAATAAGTTTTTTTTATTTTAACCCTTTTAAATATTTCCGCGGTTAATACATACAGTGAAACTTCTCCCAGATACAACATTGACTGTATGGGTGGCGTGGAGACTAAATGTCTGGCATAATATTGAGCTCATCAATAGTTCAAAGTCCACATCTTTTCTGACACATGATTTAGAATTATCCTAGATTTTCTAAAGGAAGGCTCAGTTTCAGCTTGGGATTCCAATTTCAAGTTTTGTGAATTTGACATTAGTCATGAGCGTATTTACATCTTTTACTATCCAGTGACTACATATGATAAGTACTACCTCTTTCTATATTGAATGTGTGACTTTTTAATTCATTAATGTTTCAATCTATTGGCTTGGTAGCGTTTGAGCAAACCACATAAGTCTTACCCTTAAGATAACCAACATGAATAATACCCGGAAAAAGAAATGTTTACGTCTGGTTTAGACCGTGTGGGTTTGAAGAGTGGCAGGAAAGAAGAGTAGTATAAATAGAACTTGCATGCAAAACGGTTGCTTATGTTTATGCGTCTTTGTACCCAGGACTCTTCTGCCGAAAGACTGCATCTGGTTAGACATTAATAGCTGTAATCTATTTGGGGTAGCTTTAAGTTAACATAGATACCTACATTACCTCAGGATTTAATATCTTGAGGTATAGGCTAATGACTAAACAGACTTGCGCTATATATTTTAGCTTACATATACCGTAAGCAAGGGGAATACTTTAATTCCTAGAAATTACAAAAGACAGTACTTGTACGCAATTTTATTTTCCACTCTGGACACAATTGTCAGGATACTTTATTTAGTGTTGGACTGCTCAAGGTTTACGGCACTCCAGTGCAACAAGTGTTAATTACACAGTCATATTTTTCCCTTCCAAAGCAGTGTTATATATTCAGAAATTCTGGGTTCATTGGCCAAAGTGGCGAAATGTCACGCCAACCCTCATCCCAGGACGTTCATCAGCAAGGAAAAAAGAAGGAGGTTGAAGGTTGATATTAAACCTGTGAGAGTCCGATAGTTTGATTTTATACAGACATTTCGAGATGGAAGCAAGAGACCTCCTCAAACAGCACGATGGTTTGAGTGGATTTGAAAGATGCATACTTCACCATCCTGATTTTTGCACCACACAGACACTTCCTTCATTTCTAATGGAGGAATCAATGGTACGAGTTCCAGGTCTTACCGTTCGGCCATGTAGTGCTTCACAAAGCTGATGAAAACAGCGGTAAAGTCTCTCGGCATCAGGAGAGTGAAGGCAATAGTCTATCTGGACAATGTGATAATTCTGGCCCAGAAGCAGTGCACAATAAGACTGCATTTATCCTGGGAAATTCGATTGTTGCAGGAATTGGGGCTTTGTGGTCAATGTCACGAAATCAATCCTGACTTCTTCCCAAAATATAGAGTTTTTGAGATTTCAAGTAGATTCCGTGAAAGCTCAGTTGCAGCTTCCGCTTCAGAAGGTACAGAGAATCAAGATGTAACTGACATCAGAATCAATCAGAATTTATCATTGAGAGCGTTGGCCAGGATTCTGGGCTTTTTGGCTTCGCCGATCTAGGTGATTTTCCCTGGGCCCTTGCACTACAGGGATCTTCAGAGATTGAAGATCCAGAATTTTCACAGGATTTTGTCTGATTCAGATCAAGTGACTGTCGACTCAGGCTGCTATGGACCTAACATGGCGGCTGGAGCACAAGGAGGCCTGCAATGGTAGAGCCATCTTGGACTGCCAGACGGAGATAATAATAGACTTTGATGCCAACAGATGGGACTAGACAGCCTGTTGCGGTTCAGGGGAACTAAACCTTCACATAAATTGTTTGGAGCTGTTGGTGGGTTCATTTGCCATCAGAACTGTATCATCTCAAAGTGAGTAGTTGCATCTCCTAAGGATAGGTAAGATCTCAGCAGTCCGACACATCAACAAATTCGGTGGCACCAAATAGCAGATGTTAGAGGATAGGGCAAAGGAGTTTTGGTACTTCTGACTTCAACATCACATTTCAGTGACGAAAGAACACATTCTGGGGTACCAGAATGTCACAGCAGATTGGGACTCCAGGTATGCGACAGACAACAGCGACTGGAGGCAACACCCACTGTTTCACTCGCTAAATCAGATGTGGGGTCCTTGCAGGGGGGACCTGTTTGCATCCAGGCTGAACAAACAACTGAAAGGACTTCTTCAGCTGTAGGCCGGATCCTATGGTGATGACCACGGATGCATTTCTGCAGTACTGGTTTGGGGATTTTCATTTTGAGTATCTTCCTCCCTTGATGATTCCAAGAGTAAAAGCTCAAGTGACAAGGCAGAGCTGGAGTTGACTGTTGACTCCGTTGTAGAGAATGCAACCTTGGTTTCTGGTGCTCTTGGTACCAGCCTGCAAATCTCTATTGGAAATTCTTACCTTTCCGAATCTTCTCAGGGACACATTGGGTTTGGGGTGCTCGTGGTGCAGTATGGGGACCTGAGACTCATGGCTTGGAGACTTTTGTGAGTTGATGACAAATGGCAGGACTTTTCAACAGGTTACATTTTACATTCAATAGACATGGTCATGCAGCATGCATAAGAATATATTCTTCATCCTGGAGTTTTGAATTTTTTAGATTTTCAAATCCTCCCAAACCTAGATAATCCACATTATGGTATGTTAATGTGGTATGAAAGTTTTCAGACAGGTTGTTGGATAACAGTGATTTCTCAAGGAAGCAAAGCAATTGTCGGCCAAACTTACTACGTTATTATGCCTCACTTTCTGAAAAAAGGTTTTCTGATGTAAGAGCCTTGGATTTAATAGGTAGAGTGTTTTCTCCAGATATTGTCTTGTTTCACATTTCCAAGTGCACAAAGACAAATTTATGTTGTGTTTCTTCTCCTGTGTTTCCGAATAACAAGAAACTATGTGTGGTACTGTGGTTGAAAGCATATGAAGATAGTTCTAGGGAAAGTCAGAAAAATTGCAAGGGCCAATTGGTTATTGTACTCCAGAAGCCTATTAGAAGGCTCTCATATGAAGCATGTACTGATATCTGCACTTTTCGGGCACATTTGCCACACGGTGCAAAGGCATCAAAAGCTTATGCTTTGGGTTCTAAGTTAGAAGACATTATGAGAGTAGCTGACTGAAGATTGGAGTCTACATTAAAAATGTTTTATTGTAAACCTATTCAAGATGTTAGGTTATGCACTGAATACGACTACTATTAGAACCAAAGATGAACTGTTTCAGGTGTCCGTAAAAAGGAAGTGCAATAAAAGAAACTGCATGGACACTCAAGATGCAAAGTTGCAAAATGTTGGCCTTCATTCAATGACAAGGTCATCCCACTTTGGACTGAGATAATCAATGCTTCGCTAGTACAAGAATCTGTTCCGGAATGTCTAAAAACGGGCCAAGTCATACCTCTATTGAAAAAACCTACTGAGAACCCTACGGATCCTAACAATTTTCGGCCAGTAACAAGCATTCCCTTACTAGCCAAAGTTCTTGAAAAATGTGCTCATCATCAATTGGGCCAACACATTACGGACTTTAAGTTACTAAACGATTGCCAATCGGGGTTCAGACCAAATCATAGTACGGAAACTGCTATTCTGCACATAGTGGTTGATGCTCTTCTCGCTCTTGACTGTAATGAAACTTGTCTCCTTGTCCTTTTAGACCCATCATCGGCTTTTGACACCGTGAATCATGCCAAACTTTTAGACTGTCTGGAAAACATGATGGGCCTATCGGGAAAAGTCTTAAAATGGTTCTATTCCTTCTTAGAGAACAGATCTCAGAGATTCATGGTGAACCACAAGCTATCTCCGCCTTCCCCGATTCAAACTGGAGTTCCTCAAGGATCAACTCCATCACCTTCCCTTTTCAATCTATACATTGAACCATTAACAGAAGTACTACAACAGGCTAACATTTCCTTCCACATGTATGCAGACGACACTCAGCTGTACATGAAGATTACATCATTGGAAGAGATCATCATAATGAACCAAGCACTTCAGAAGACTGTTCAATGGCTTTCGGGCAATCATCTCAAGCTTAACCCACAAAAAACAGAATTCCTTTTGATCTCCCATCCCAAAAGTGTCACCAGGATTAAGGAATGGACCAAGATGATTACTGCGCTAAACGGCTCCCCAATTATAGTAGAGTCAACTAAGTCTCAAGGAATAACTCTGGATAAGGAGTTAAACATGCGTACCCACATCAACACAATGGCAAAAAATGCCACATTCCATCTGAGCTACCTTAGAAAGTTGAAGCCATTCATTTACTCAAAGGACTTGAAAACGGCAGTCCAGGCGTTGGTCATTTCTAGAATTGAGTACGGATGCTCAACTTTATCTGGTCTTCCTAAGATTTCAACTGCTCCCCTTAAAGCTTGTCTCAATGCGTCAGCAAGACTTATATCTGGATCCCAAAAATTTGACCATATCACTCTTCACCTGAAAGCTCTCAATTGGTTACCGTTCGAGATGAGAATAACAGCTAAAGATTGCATGTATAACACACAAGGCTATTCACCACTTAACTCGTTACCTTGCCCAGAAAATTACATTGTCTGGAGGTAGTAGATCCTCTAGGGGGCGGGAGATTTTTTACTGAAACCAGCTTTCTTCCGGAAGAAGAGATCATATGATAGAGCGTTCACAGGAGCTGCAACTAGGATTTGGAACTCACTCCTGCCGAATATCAGAAGGATTACCCACGCTACTCGATTCAAGAAGGAGACTAAGTCCTTTCTGATAAGTAAATCCCTCCCATAACAATGGAGCGGTATAAGGTCAATTCATAGGACTGACGACAGGTTCCTTGGCCAATCCATTGTCCTTCTGGTCTTCTACTGTACTTGTCATACAATACATCACCATTGTGTATTCCGAGTAATGCTCAGTATTGGTTTGTAAATAAGGGTTATGCAATTTGTATTACGGTTGTCTATTACTATCAAGTGTGTGTTATTGTAACTTTTAGAACATGCAACGGGATTAAGTCTCATATTCCCGGTAGTAGGTTGTTAGAACTGGGGGTCTCTAGTTGGCAATGGTATACACCTTTGACCAAATAGGGACCCTTGCTTCTAGTCAGGGTAAGGGGGATACACTACTGGATAACCCCTGCTCACCCCCTTGGTAGCTTGGCACGTGCAGACAGGCTTATCTCAGAGGCAGTGTGTTAAGCATTTTGAACACATACAGTAATACAGTGAAAACACTACAGATGGACACCACAAAGGTTTTATAAAAATAAGTATTCTTTATATAGACTTAACACGACCACAAACGACAAAAAATCCACAATACTGTACTTAAAGATGGTAGAAGTAACTTAGTTCAAGTTGATGATAAATGCGACACGTTTCTCACAAAAGTACCTTGGATGCGTAACGCAGAACAAACAAAAGGGTCCGCAGGGAGGGGGAGCAGGCGCCTCGATGCGATGCGACGATCCGGTGCGATGAGAGTGCACCCTTGATGCGATGCGACGACGTGAAGACTATGCGTGCACGCCCGACGGCCGTGCGGCGAACACTGTACTTTGGAGCCGCGACAGGCCCTGCGACACGCTTCTCCTGTGATGCGACTGCAGGCAGCTGCGACGGCGACACGCTTCTCCGGTGATGCGACGGCAGGCAGCTGCGACGGCGACACGCTTCTCCGGTGATGCGACGGCGACCCTTGTGGTGGCGACACGCTTCTCCGGTGATGCGACAGCAGGCAGATGCGACGAAGTCACGCTTCTCCGGTGATGCGACGGCAGGCAGCTGCGACGAAGACACGCTTCTCTGGTGATGCGGCGGCGGCGACACGCTTCTCCGGTGATACGACGGCAACAGCTGCGACAGCGACACGCTTCTTCTCGTTGAGTCGTGCTTCCAGCTCCCAGCGACATGCAGGCTAGGGCAGACAGAATTCCCAGCAAGGAAATTCAGAGGGGAGCTGGTGGTGAAGACTTTTGTCCCCAAGACTTCAGCAGGAGGCAAGCACAAGTTCAAGCCCTTGGAGAAATATTCTGCAAGATGATGAAAGTTCTTTAAAAGTTCCTTCTCCTTTCCTTGGCAATGAAGACCACTGCAGGCCAACCCAGCAAACAGCACACTGGCAGAGGGGCAGTCCAAACTCCTGCAGCTTCCTTGGTTCTTCTCCTTGGCAAAGGTTGGTCTTGTTGTTCCAGAAGTGATCTAAAGTTCTGGGTCCCCCTTTTTATACCCATATATCCTTTGTCCTCTGAAGGCAGAGGGTCCTGTACCTAGTCCAAACCAGCTCTGGGTGCATTCTGCCAGTGCACACCTTCTTCCTGGGCCAGGGTCATCAGACACACCACAGGAGGTGGAGCCAGCATTGGGGAAGGCAGGCACAGCCCTATTCAGGCCCAGGTGCTACTCCTCCCACCACTCTACATGCAGAGAGGTCTATTCAGCCCTGTGCGGACTCACCCTGTCTCCTGGAGTCCCCCAGCCCCTGTCACTCACAAAACCAGACATACAATACACAAGCTATCAGAGGCAGGCTGGATGGTTAGGCAAGAAAATACCTACTTTCTAAAAGTGGTATTTTCAAACACAGAATGTTAAAACCAACTTCACTAAAAGATGTATTTTATCACTCGGAGTTCAGGCATACTAAATTCGTTTTTTCCTACCATGTTCCCTGGGTCAGTTAGGATTATAAGATGTTATAATCAAACTGCCCATTCTGGCCTATGGGGACAGGTAGCCTTGCAATAGTGAAAAACGAAATTGGCTGTAATTCACTATCAGGACATACCACACACACCAGGGCATGTCCTACCTTTTACTTACAATGCACCCTGCCCTTGGGCCTACCTTAGGGGTGGCTAACTTGTAGAAAAGGGAAGGTTTAGGGACTGGTAAGTGGGTGCACTTCCAAGTCGATATGGCAGTACTAGACTGCACACAGGCTCTGCAATGGCAGGCCTGAGACACACTTTACCAGCTGCTTCTGTGGGTGGCACAACCAGTGCTGCAAGCCCACCAGCAGCATTTGATTTACAGGCCCTGGGCACCCCTGGTGCACTATACTAGGGTCTAACAAGTAAATCAAATAATCCAATCATGGAGTCACTAATCCATACATCAATTTACAATAGGGAGCACTTGCACTGTGGCACTGAATAGCAGTGGCACAGTGCCCAAAGCATCTAAACCAGCAACACATATCAAAAACAGAGGAGGCAATCAGAAAAAAATGGAAGGGAGACTCACGCCAATGGTACCAGGTCTAACACGTGTCCCCTCCAGCTGCAATGTGGGGAGAACTACCCAACCCCTTGGGAGTTCTCTTCACTAAGGCGGAAAAATCTGGACAGACCATCAGCATTGGCGTGTTCTGTACCAGGGCGGTGTTCCACCGTGAAGTCCATTCCCTGTAGGGAAATGGACCACCTCAACAGCTTTGGATTCTCACCCCTCATCTGCATCAACCATCTGAGGGGCCTGTGGTCTGTCTGAACCAGGAAGTGAGTCCCAAACAGGTATGGTCTCAACTTCTTCAGTGCCCAGACCACAGCAAATGCCTCGCGCTCAATTGCACTCCACCTCTGTTCCCGTGGAAGTAACCTCCTACTGATGAAGGCTACAGGTTGGTCTAGGCCCTCCTCATTAATCTGTGATAGAACAGCCCCCACACCATGCTCTGAAGCGTCTGTTTGGACAATGAATGCCTTTGAGAAGTTGGGCGCCTGAAGCACGGGTGCTGTGCACATGGCAGTCTTCAGGGCGTCAAAAGCCTTCTGACAGGTGTCAGTCCAGTTCACTTTCGTGGGCTGCTTCCTGGAAGTCAGTTCAGTCAAGGGTGCAACAATGTTGCCATACCCCTTGACAAACCTCCTGTAGTACCCTGGGAGTCCTAAAAAGGCTCTCACCTGTGTCTGGGTCCTGGGGGGTTCCCATGCCAGGATGGTATCAATCTTGGGTTGTAGGGGCGCCACCTGGCTGCTCCCTACCTGGTGCCCCAAGTACACCACAGAACCCTGCCCGATCTGGCACTTACTCGCCTTGATCGTGAGGCCTGCCCTCCGCAGCGCCATCAACACTTCCCAGAGGTGGCGCAGATGTTCTTCCCAACTGGCGCTGAACACTGCAATGTCATCCAGGTAGGCAGCCCCTAAATCCTCCAGTCCAGCCAACACCTGGTTGACCAACCTCTGAAAGGTGGCAGGGGCATTCTTCATCCCAAAGGGCATAACCGGGAATTGATAGTGCCCATCTGGTGTGGAGAATGGTGACCTCTTTTTGGCCCCATCAGTTAAGGCGATCTTCCAGTACCCAGACGTTAAATCAAACGTGCTGAGGTACCGGGCAGCCCCCAACCGATCAATGAGCTCATCAGCTCTGGGGATGGGGTGCGCGTCAGTCCTGGTGACTGAATTGAGTCCTCGGTAGTCCACACAGAACCGGAGTTCGGGTGTGGCACCAGGCGCGGCAGTTTTTGGGACCAAGACCACTGGGCTGGCCCACGGGCTGTGAGAGGACTCAATCACCCCTAAGGCAAACATCTTGGAGACCTCCTCCTTGATGTGAGCTCTGACCCTGTCAGTCACTCTGTAAGCCTTGTACTTCACAGGAGGACTGTCCCCAGTATCCACATCATTGACGCACCACTCAGTGACACCAGGAACCAGGGAGAATAAATCAGAGAATTGTCCCAACAATTGGCGACAATCTTGCTGCTGTTCAGGGGTCAGTGTGGCAGAGAGGCTCACACCATCCACTGACCCATCTTGCTCTGTTGCAGACAGGAGGTCAGGAAGAGGCTCGGTCTCCTCCTCCATTCCATCATCTGTCGCTAGGAGCATGCCACTTCGGACCTCTCTAAGTGGGGCTTCAGGCGGTTGACATGCAGGACCCGCAAAGGGTTCCTAGGAGACCGCAAGTTCACCAGGTAGGTGAGATCACTCTTGCGCTCCACCACCTCAAATGGTCCGGTCCACCTGTCCTGGAGCGCACAGGGCTCTACAGGGGCTATGACCCAAACTTTCTGACCAGGTTGAAGCTCAGAGTGGCATTCTGATCGTACCACCGCTTCATTTCCTCCTGGCTGGCTTCCAGATTCGCCTCAGCGAGTTGTCTGAATCGCCTAGTCTGGTTCCTGAAGGCCAGCATGTAACTGTATACATCCTGGGGAGGTTTCCTGGGAGATTGCTCCCAGCCTTCCTTGACCAGACTCAGAGGTCCTCTTACTGGGTGACCATACAGCAGTTCAAAGGGACTGAACCCTAAGGACTTCTGTGGCACCTCACGGTAAGCAAAAAGAAGGCATGGCAAGAGGACGTCCCACTTACGCCTCATAGGTTCCTCAAGACCCATGATCATGCCTTTAAGGGTCCGGTTGAATCTCTCAACCAGCCAATTACCTTGGGGGTGGTAAGGAGTGGTGAACTTATAGGTAACACCGCACTCCTGCCACAGGGACTTCATATAATTAGATATGAAGTTTGTACCACGGTCTGACACCACCTCTCTGGGGAACCCCACACGGGAGAAAATCCCCATCAGTGCACGTCCCACCACGGGGGCCGTCACTGTCCTGAGAGGGATGGCTTCCGGGTACCGGGTAGCATGGTCCACCAAGACCAGGATAAACCTGTTGCCCATGGCTGTCTTGGGGTCCAGTGGCCCCACAATGTCAATGCCCACCCGCTCAAAGGGGGTACTGACTACAGGGAAAGGTTGGAGAGGAGCCTTATGCTTCCTCCCACTTGCCTGGCAAGTTTGACAAGTACTACAATGAGTATCTGAACTCTTGCGCATCTGGGACCAATAAAAGTGGGTGACAAGCCTTTCAAAGGTCTTGTTCTGCCCCAGATGTCCAGCTAAAGGCACATCAGGAGCCAAACCCAGTAGGAAGGCTCTGAAGCGCTGGGGTACCACCAGCACACGGGCTGACCCAGGCTCAGCAACCTTAGGCTCGCTATACAGGAGGTCGTTCTCCCAGTAGATCCAATGTGATCCAGACTGATCACCTGCTGCCTGGTTTGTGGCCTGTTGCCGCAAACCCACAAGAGAAGGGCACTTCTTCTGCTCCTCACAAAATTCCTCCCTGGAGGGGCCTACTTCCTGCTGCCAATGGGTCAGCTCGGGCAGCTCCCCCAGTTCGGCCACTTGTTCCCCTGTAGGTTCCAGGGCATCCCCCTCAAGGTCTGCCTCCTCCTGGACCGTGGGAACTATGGGGGCTGGTTTCCCGCGCCCCCTAACTCTTCTCTTTAAGCCAGGTGTCTGGGCCATATTTTCAGGCTCCAGAACCTCTTCAACACCCTTACTGGCTGCCATAGACCGAGTGGTCACACACGCCCACTCAGGCAGACCCAACATCTCCAAATGAGACCTTCTCTCCACCTTAGCCCAAGGAGAGCTCTCTAAATCATTGCCCAACAGACAATCAACAAGCATGGTAGGCCTCACAGCTACTTGAAGAGTACCTGAGACCTCCCCCCACTCAAAGGGAACTTGAGCCACCTCACACTGGCTCTGTGAGTTGTCCGCGGCAACTACAGGGAAGAATGCATGGGGGATAACCTGCTCTCTGGACACTAGCCGGCAATTGACAGCTGTCACACTAGCCCCAGTGTCTCTGAGAGCTTCCACCCTATGGCCATTGATGGTCAACCACTGCCTGTACTTCTTAGTGTTATCAGGTAGCTGGGTCTCAGGGACCATCTCAAAGTCTCCTACAGAGACAAGGGACATCTCTGCGGGACCCCACCCACCTTGGGCACCCATCTCCCCCCCCCCCAGGGCTACACTCGCCATCTGACGGGGTGGTGCACGTGGTGGTGCTTTGGAATCCCTCATGGGACATTGTCCATCATACCAACGGTGGCCCATTTGACCACACGTGAAGCACTTAGAGGGGCCCCTGTGAACAGGTTTACCTGTCGGGGCCTCTTGCTTTTTCTCAGGGGGAGGCTGGGAACCCTTCCCTTGGGAATTACTTTGGGGCCCTTTCTGGAACTCCCTCTGTTTACCCTTGTCCCCCCCACTCTTCTGCTGGGGACCCTGTCCACCTTTGGCGAAGTCTCCCACGTGACCCTTGTGGACCCCGGTGCTTACCCAGCGGTCCGCCTCCTCAGCAAACTTCCTAGGGTTAGTTAACTTGCTATCAATAAGGTGCTGGCGTAGCTCTGGAAAACAATTAGCAGACAAGTGCTCCCATGCAAAAAAAAAAAAAAAAAATCATAGAGCGCTTCAAAAGTATCCACTTTGCTACCCTTCACCCAACCATCCATAGCTCTGCAAAAGAAAGACTGATACTCCACCCAGGTAGTTGCCTCCAGCTTCTTACAATTCCTGAACCTCTGTCTATAGAGTTCTGGGGTCAAACCATACCTTGTCATCAGGGCTTCCTCATATGGGCATAAGACATCCTATTCTCACTGGGTGGGTCTAACAATGTATCCCTCCCATCACTCACAAAGCGGCCCCACAACCCCGCTCCCCAATCCTTCTCAGGGACCCGGTGGGCCAACATTGCTATCTCATAGGCTGCAAACCACTGCCCAATATCTTCCGGTCTGTGGAATTCCTTTATGACATCCTTGGGTATATGGACTCTGCTTTCTGCAGGCACAGATGGTGCGCTGCCACCAGAGGGATTGAGTTCTAAACCTTTTGCTTTGAGCTCTAACTCCCTCAACATTCTCTCATGTTCCAACCTCATTCTCTCTCTCTCTCTCCAAGGACAACCTGCTATTCTCTAGGTCCCTCTGACCCTCCATTTTGAGCCTGGCCATCTCCAGCTTGTGCACCCGGTCTCTTTCCCTGTCTTCCAGCTCTCCTGGGGACGGGCCTATGGAAGAGACGCTTCTGCCAGGCGGGGACGGTACCCCTTCCCTGGCTGGAATCAATGGTACATTCAGCTGCCCTTCTGCATCCCCAACTGGCTCCACCACCAGATCAGGGGTATTTCTTGCTTCCACCCAGGCCCTCAGCGCCTTTTGGTATTCATCCTTTTTGGCAATGCCTGGGGTAGCAATTTTAAATTTTTTGCAAAAGTGCTTTAGCTGTTTCACATTGTAGGTTTCTAACCTCTCTTCCTCAAAATCTAGATCCATAGATGCAACAGATGGTGGTCGGCTCTTGGTAGTAAGAATTGGCAGTTCTCAGAAAAAATAACAGTCCAAGGAGAAAAAAAATGATACCAAAAAAAAGTATGTGGTTGCGTTTGGTCTGCACTCACTAGTAGTGTCCACCAATCACTGTATATGAGTCACAAATGCAAGTCCAGAATCCTCACCGCTGACCACCAATGTTAGAACTGGGGGTCTCTAGTTGGCAATGGTATACACCTTTGACCAAATAGGGACCCTTGCTTCTAGTCAGGGTAATGGGGATACACTACTGGATAACCCCTGCTCACCCCCTTGGTAGCTTGGCACGAGCAGACAGGCTTATCTCAGAGGCCGTGTGTTAAGCATTTGTGAACACATTCAGTAATACAGTGAAAACACTACAGATGGACACCACACAGGTTTTATAAAAATAAGTATTCTTTATATAGACTGTACTTAAAATAGACTTAAAGATGGTAGAAGTAACTTAGTTCAAGTTGATGATAACGACACGTTTCTCACAAAAGTACCTTGGATGCGTAACGCAAACAAACAAAGGGTCCGCAGGGAGGGCGATGCGGCGAGCAGGCGCCTCGATGCGATGCGACGATCCGGTGCAATGCAATGAGAGTGCGCCCTTGATGCGATGCGACGACGTGAAGACGATGCGTGCACGCCCGACAGCCGTGCGGCGAACACTGTACTTTGGAGCCGCGACAGGTCCTGCGACACGCTTCTCCGGTGATGCGGCGGCAGGCAGCTGCGACGAAGTCACGCTTCTCCGGTGATGCGACGGCAGGCAGCTGCGATAAAGACACGCTTCTCTGGTGATGCGGCGGCGGCCTCTGCGGCGGCGACACGATTCTCCGGCGATGCGACGGCAACAGCGACACGCTTCTTCTCGCTGAGTCGCGCTTCCAGCTCCCAGCGACACGCAGGCTTCTGCAGACAGAATTCCCAGCAAGGAAATTCAGAGGGGAGCTGGTGGTGAAGACTTTTGTCCCCAAGACTTCAGCAGGAGGCAAGCACAAGTTCAAGCCCTTGGAGAAATATTCTGCAAGATGATGAAAGTTCTTTAAAAGTTCCTTCTCCTTTCCTTGGCAATGAAGACCACTGCAGGCCAACCCAGCAAACAGCACACTGGCAGAGGGGCAGTCCAAACTCCTGCAGCTTCCTTGGTTCTTCTCCTTGGCAAAGGTTCGTCTTGTTGTTCCAGAAGTGATCTAAAGTTCTGGGGTCTGGGTCCCCCTTTTTATACCCATAAATCCTTTGTCCTCTGAAGGCAGAGGGTCCTGTACCTAGTCCAAACCAGTTCTGGGTGCATTCTGCCAGTGCACACCTTCTTCCTTTGTCAGTGTGGGCCAGGGTCATCAGACACACCACAGGAGGTGGAGCCATCATTGGGGAAGGCAGGCACAGCCCTATTCAGGCCCAGGTGCTACTCCTCCCACCACTCTACATGCAGAGAGGTCTATTCAGCCCTGTGCTGACTCACCTTGTCTCCTGGAGTCCCCCAGCCCCTGTCACTCACAAAACCAGACATACAATACACAAGCTAGCAGAGGCAGGCTGGATGGTTAGGCAAGAAAATACCTACTTTCTAAAAGTGGTATTTTCAAACACAGAATGTTAAAACCAACTTCACTAAAAGATGTATTTTATCATTCTGAGTTCAGGCATACTAAATTCGTTTTTCTACCATGTTCCCTGGGTCAGTTAGGATTATAAGATGTTATAATCAAACTGCCCATTCTGGCCTATGGGGACAGGTAGCCTTGCAATAGTGAAAAACGAAATTGGCTGTAATTCACTATCAGGACATACCACACACACCAGGGCATATCCTACCTTTTACTTACAATGCACCCTGTCCTTGGGCCTACCTTAGGGGTGGCTAACGTAGAAAAGGGAAGGTTTAGGGACTGGTAAGTGGGTGCACTTACCACGTCGATATGGCAGTACTAGACTGCACACAGGCTCTGCAATGGCAGGCCTGAGACACTTTACCAGCTGCTTCTGTGGGTGGCACAACCAGTGCTGCAAGCCCACCAGCAGAATTTGATTTACAGGCCCTGGGCACCCCTGGTGCCCTATACTAGGGTCTAACAAGTAAATCAAATAATCCAATCATGGAGTCACTAATCCATACATCAATTTACAATAGGGAGCACTTGCACTGTGGCACTGAATAGCAGTGGCACAGTGCCCAAAGCATCTAAACCAGCAACACATATCAAAAACAGAGGAGGCAATCAGAAAAAAATGGAAGGGAGACTCACGCCAATGGTACCAGGTCTAACACGGGTGTAAAAAAAAAGGGATTTTATCTGAAAATGTAGTGCGATCTAACTGTAAAGCGCGCTGACACTCATTTCTTTGGGTCATGTTCGCGCTATAAAAAACACTGAATAAAAAAATAAAGAGTGTTTTTCTCAGAGCAGAACCTAATGTATGGAGTAATCCCGGAGAGGAAATCAGGGAACTGAGAATTAGCGCCGGGCATTTGCTCTATTTTTCCCTTTTTGATTCTACTATTCAAGATGTTGTTTATGTTCTTGTGGGATAGCTTTAAACAAGCATAATCTGAGCCTCTGGTCCTGCCATAGAATACAACTATTTCTAGTTACTGTGTCAAGCATTTTTAATTCTACCAAGGACACGGAGGCGATGAATACCCTACTCATTGATATTGTGGTTATCTGTCTAATGATTTAATATGTACGCGGTGAAACTAGCAGCTCAATGGGGCGGCATCTGTTCCTTGAAGACGGACTATAGGGGGATGCTCATGCTCGCACACCAGTTTCAGTGGATGGATTTATAAAACTCAGAACTACCGCAGTGTGATTACAAGGTAATGACCAGATTTGGTTAGATATCTCCCTACCAGAGATTTCAGGTAGTGGAATTGGGGCATTGTGGAATCCGTAGTCCCGATGAAGGCAGATTGACCCTGTTGGGCAAAATATATAACAGCTGAAACATGTCAACGTTTTTGCAGATGGGAGCATTACTGTCCTTTATAGATCTTTTTTTATCCTGGCCAGGAAATCCAAGAATAAAATGGTTGTGGGAATATTCCTGAGCCAGTTTTAATCACAGTTATATTAGGATTCTGCACAATTTGATCCCTCAGAGATATGCGTTTGTACTTTCTTCCCCTCCCCTTTGCTCCATCCCAGGCATTGGTCTGCGCAGGGATGTTTTCAGCAAGCCTGATGAAGCACCCCACCATTAGTGGGTGAGGGCATTTTTAACAAATATTGTGTTTTGTTGGTCTCACATTTATCCTAGGTTACTCTTATGTCCTCCTTTTCCCTTTTGTGTGTTTTAGATTTAATATGTACTTATGGTAACATTTTACTTAACCCCCCCCCCCCCCACCACCTGTATTGTGATGATTAGCGTTGGACAGACTCTCTTGTGGATAGAGTTACGCTCTGGTCTTCATTTTAGGAAACGACCAGACGCAGGAAAGAGGAGGCAGACTGGGTGACAACCAACCACAGCGATCTGGAGTTTCCAGCCTTTGCGTTGATTCTGAATTCCGGTGAGTGAGAGCTGGCCCAATAAGAATGGTCAGATGCGGAAGAATGATGACTGTTGTGGAACAAATTGTATGGTTTTGATGTTCTTGGAAGTTACGTCTGTGAAATATCGTTCTACAGTTTGGGTTTTTGGAAAGAAAGAGGCAGCAAGAAAGATTCTTTTGTGTTTGGAGGGGTACTTTCATGGTGACTGGTGGACTGTATTGTGACATGTACCTGTAGTCATACGAAATGTAGTTTATACTTTCAAATGTTTTGTTGGCTGCTTTATTTTGCAGTAAAGAGACTCAAAGCATAATTCTATGTCAGGACCGAAGGCTTCGATTTTGCTTCTATATCTTTACTGCACCTTAATATAAGCAGCCAATTACAATCAAGAAAACTTTAGAAAAACATTTCTCATGAACAGCATAACACATCAACAGTCACATGCTCCAAACATCATGAAGCTAACCCTATAATAGAAGTCACCACCATATTGAGTCCTATTTCTTTGCTGCTGCGCAGCCAGTTAAGTGCCTCTTCACTACTTTCATACTTGTCCATATTTTGACCTAAAAATCTTATATGGTGATTTTAGGAGATAAGATTATCACAGCTCGTTTGCTTAGATCGCATTTTCATTGCTGTTTAGATTGGTTGAACGTGTTCATAACAGTCAGGCTAGCACGCTTAGCACGACAGAAGTTCTAACATTTCTTTTCCCTATGCAGGTGGAGTGCGATCGGCCTCCCGACACCAGCGATCTTTGATGCTGGTGTTTTTCTGTCATGGGAAGCGGGACAAGCCGGTCTCTTTGACCGGCATAGTCTCTTTTCTATTGTTATGAAGGATCAGTTGTGTGCATGCGCACTGCGATAATTCGACTCATCCGAGTGTGGTTTTTCGATTGAACGTGTTAGCTGCATGTATTCTCATTTTCAAGACTGTTTGGCCCTCTTATCTACCTGGTAAAGCCCAGTGGATTCAGAATCTACCCAGGGTTGTATAATTCGATTAGGCATGGGCCTAGAGTGCTAGTTCAGGCAGCTCCCTCCACTTTTGAAATTGTTGCATTCGCATGACTGAGGTGTACACTCCCCTTGTGTTAAAAGGTGGTTTTAAAAAAAATTCACTCTTTTTATTGTACAAAAATTGGTCTTCTGATAGCCTTGCAAGATGGCCCAATGTTATCCATTTGATGCTGAAATAGAGCATTACCAGGAGGACCCTGAGGGCTCCCTAGAACAGGATCTCGTTGACGCACTGGATTCTAGCATCCAGCAGTAGGTATATAAAGTCCTTGCTACGGCATTGGGACCCTTCACACACCAGCTGAGAGGCTACACCCGACAGCAGGGCTAGATCCCTCCTCTTCCCCTATCGGAGGAAAACATGGCGCCCATTCCTAAAACCAGTAAAGCTAAGTCCAAGTCCACTAGAGGGCCTCATTCGGAGGCGTTTGAGAAACTGTCCGACACCTTAATGGAACATCATGGTAACAGTACACGCCCATCCCCCCATTCGGTTCAGCCCCTTTCCGACATCGATTTCTTTTGGGACTCAGATACGACGCAGTCCAGTGATAGCGACCAAGAAAAAAGAAACATTCTGAGCATCTGAGTGATCCCCTGTTGACCTTCAAGTCCTTAAAAGGATTGGACGTCGAACCCAGTGACATTGTGCATCCCTGGTCATCTAGATGGTCCAAGTACATTTCCTCCCCCCCCGGCTCCCCCAATCGAGGTAGCCGATAATGTACAGGTCCATATTAGGCAGGGCTTTGAGAGGGAGGTCACAGCCCAACTCCGTTCAGTGTACCCCAGAGTAGACCTTTCCGGCAAAGATACCGAGACCCCAGAGGTAGACCCTACACATTCATGCAAAAGTATGCTAAACACCCCAAGAAAGGCCTAGCCAGAGCTTGGCACAATTGCCAAGACAAATTGCTCGATATGGCAGGCCCTCTGACAAAAATCCTCAAGCTTGCCTTTCAAGAGAAGGAATTTTCTATGCCCATAGACACAGATGTCCTAGTTGGTTGGGCCAAGCCGTATGACAATTGGGGAACGCTAATTGGGCTATTTCAGCAGGAACACAGGCAGTCTGTCCTGATGCGTATTGTCCCAAGTTGAACGAGTTAGACGCATCCGAGGCCGGTCCCATGGCCCACGGTCTTCTCTTTGGTGGGCCGTTTGTAAAAGATCTTGCCAAGTTTGTGCCCATCTCCAGTACCCTAGAAAAGACACAACTGTCCCTTAAGAGGGTGTTCAAGCAGACACTTTTTGGCAGGGCCGGGCGATTTAGGGGGCACTTGTCAGGCCGTGGATTCTATCAGAACTCCCAGCAAGAGTATTCATCCCGTTGTCATGGGGGATGAAAGACTCAGCCTCTGGCACCACTTTCTACCCGTCCCGAGCCTTTGGGGGCAGAAACCACTTCCGCAGAGGACAACAAAGAGGAGCACAAGGATCTGGCCAGGTATCTGGACTTACAGGTGAAAGTTATTCCTCTTTCCAATGTGATTTTGGGGGGCAGAACTCGCCTCTTTTTATAAAACTTGCAACTGCTGACGCAGGATTCATGGGCCCTTGAGTCCGTTCAGGGGTACAAATTAGGATTTTACGACACCACTTGCTATCTCCATTTGCCTCTGTAGATGTGTTTTTCCCCTAAACTAGCACATTTTCATCTCCTCAGAAATTCAGACACTCTTAACGAAGGATACAATTTGCACTTTTGATCCTCATCCCAGCAGCTTCATCAGTACCATCTTCGTGTGGAGAAGAAAGGGGGCGGTTCTCATCTAGTCTTGAACTTGAAAGATTTCAACGCCTGAATTATCTATATGCACTACAAGGTGGAGGGAATCCATCTTCTAATCGATATTCTTCAAGAGGGCGACTCGATGGTCCGGCTGGACCTGAAAGACATTTACTTGACAATTCCCATCTTTGCTCCCCACTGTCACTTTCTAAAAATCATGTGGCAAGGACACTGTTTGAATTCAAAGTCCTCCCCTTTGGCTTCTCTTCCACTGTGTGTTTCATCAAACTCATGAGACTAGTGGTCAAATCTCTGCGAGTAAAGAAAGTGTGACTAATCATTTATCTCAACAACCTTATTCTGTTGGTGCAAGATCGTCAGACGGTGCTTTGTCAACTGACTTGAACTATTCAACACTTGTGAGACCTGGATTCCATAATAAACATACAGAAGTCAATCCTAAATCCCTCGCAACAGCTAGAATTTCTGGGATTCCAGATAGATTCTGTTGTGCCTCCACTGATTCTCCCTCCCCAGAGGATTCAGACGATCAAGAGAGAATTGAGGTCTGCTATGTGCAGTCCGACAATATCGTTGAGATCTATAGTCAAGATTGTGTGTCTCCTGGAATCCCTGATTCAGGCCATTTTTCCAGGTCCCCTACATTACAGGGTTCTCCAAATACTCAAGATTCAACATCTGTGGAAAGGTCCCACAGATTCAGACCCACTCAGTTTCCACGGAGGGCGTTGGCCAGCCTCCATATTAACTGCCTGGAAATTCTAGCAGATTCCTTTGCCATCAAGAGTCTTTCCCTCTTGAAGATGGACTGCTGCATTCTGCTGAGGAAGGACATCTCAGGAATACGGTATGTCAACAAACTGGACGGGACAACGTTTCAGCTCCTGGTGGAGATTGCCAAAGACTTTTAGCACTTTTGCCTCTGTCACGTAATTCAGTCATGGCAGAATACCTCTCTGGTCAGAAAATCACAATAGCGGGTTGGCATTCTGTATACCTCACGGATTTCAGCAACTGAAGACTTCATCCAAAGATCTTCTACGCTGTCAAATCGCCTGTGGGGTCCATGCAGAGTGGATCTGTTTGCCTCCCACCTCAAGTGACAGAGCCCTGTTTTCTTCAATTGGCGCCAAGATCAGAAGGCGCAAGCAACGGATGCGTTTCTCCAATATGTTAATGACTTCTATTATACGGGTAGCTTCATGGTGATCGGAGCATATGACTGTTGATGTGTTATACTGTTCATGGGAAACATGGTTCTAAAGTTTTCTTGATTGACATTTACAGCTGATAAAAAGATGAAGTAAAGATACAGATGTAGGAGAGTAGGATCTGCTTCACATGGGTACCCCCACTTTTTGCTGATGCTTCACTGTTTTTCGAAATTAGTCTGGCTGGGGCCCTGCTAATCAGAACCCCAGCCTAGCTGCTTCCTCTCTAAAATGGTTTCCATGTGCCTTAGGCACATCTCTGATTGGAATCTGGAGTGCCCTTATAAGTCCCTAGTATATGGTATTCTATGTACCCAGGGCATAGGTACCTCAGAGGCCTTCCAGGGGCTGCAGCATGTATTGTGCCACCCCTGGAAGGCCATCCAAACTGACACCACAGGTCTGCTACTGCAGCCTGGATAAGGTGGTGCATGCACCCCTTACTGTGATATAGGCTACCTATATCACTATATACATACACACATATAAACATATAAGTCACTCCTATGGCAGGCCTTATCAATTCTGAAGGCAGAGTGCGTGGTTCCTATGTGAGAGGGTGCCCCTGCATGAGCAGGGCCCCTCTGCAGCGTTCGGAGACCCTTCTCTGATGCTGTTTGTAGTGCAGCCTGACCATATACTCTTAAGCGCATTATAACCTCGCGTTAAATGCTAACTTTGGGATGGCTGCACGGAAACATGACGTGTTTGGTGTCAAACATCTTGGAATACTACCCCCCCGGCAGTTCTGGCAGCGGGGGTAGCATTCCACCCTTCTAGAGGGAAAGGCATGTACACACCGGTATGCCCGGTACTGACTTTCCAAGCCCTGGCATCACAAAATGGATGCCGCTGCCACAGACACGAGTCTGGCCTCCTGCTGCTGACCGAAACTCCGGCAGGGGAGGCCTGGACAATAGGTTTCCTATCCCAGGAAGGTGTGACCACCTCCCCAGACAGGATAGTGAGTATTGGGGCTGGGCGGGAGCACTCTCGGGTGCTTTGAAGTCCTGCACTGGGGGCACATTTGGTGTCCCTGTGCATACCCCAGTTCAAACCGGATCAGGGGCTTCCAGCCCCTGCTTTGGCGCGAACTGGACAAAGGGAAAGGGTGTAGCCACCCCTCTGCCCTGACCCACCCATAGGTGGGACCACAGAGTAAGTCCAACCCCTAAACTTAGTATAAGTATGGGACCCCAGTCCTTAGGACTTTAGATTATCCCTGGACGAAACTCTGACACAGAATCTTGGACCTTCGACGCTCTACTTAAAGATTAGAGGACAGAAGAATCTCCCTTGGGGTCAAGGAGTGACTCCCCTGCTTGGCAGGCACCAAAGAAGCAATTGTCCGGTCTGCATCGCTGAAGCTCCCGTCGGACGCCGAAGTCTTTGCATCACCAGAGGTGGATTTCCAGACTTCCCCGGGGCTGCCCTGAGTCCCCAGCAAAGCTGAGGCCCGTAGCTGTCGTGGGTAACGTGGAACCGTGACCCCTGGACACCGCACGCATTTGCAAGTGCATCCTCTTCTGGGTCTCCCACGAAGTCGTGCTTTGGGCTCCGAGTAGCCCTAGCCTCCAGCACCAACTGCACCGAAGATCACTGGCCTCCACTCCACGAGTGTCCTGTGAGCCAGCTCCACGTGCACCGTCTCGAGGCTCCTTCGCGGTCGCTAGCCCGTTGGCTAGTAGCCCTTCACGAAGGCCAATCTTTTTCTACTTAGGCTCCCTGGTTGCTCCAGGCTTGTCCTCACTTACCCTTGCTGGGTGAGTTCCTCAGACCTTGCTGGTCTGCACAATCGTCAATCTTCATCGAGACTTGCCGTTGCCAAGGCTTGTTGGGTCCAATCCGGTCGCCGACACCTCAGCACTCGACAGACATCGTGTACCAGCCCGAATCCTGCTCCTGGTCGCCGACAACGCCTCCTGGACCTCGTGGCTGAAGAGTCAAGACGACCGTCAACCTACCTGAAGCACTCGACATCGGTGGGCATCTGCTCATCGCCTTCCTGGTCACTGGCTAGTGACCCAGACTCTGTCCCCTCTGCTTTCAGGTTCTTCAGATCTCCGATCCACTCTTGGATCCACCCGGACACTTTTCACTTGGTCGCCAGCAGCACTTTGCAGCAGATCGCCATTCAAATCGACGACGAAGCCCGACCCCGAAAGGCACCTATGCACCCGGCTTCCCTGGGTGAGGTAACAAGAGTACTCCGGTGCTCCCGTGGGTAGAGACTCTAGAACGACCTAGTTCTCAAAGGGTTTGCTCCAAGTCCTTCTTTAAGTGTCCCTTTTCTTTAAATTCCAAACCGCGACTTTCTCCATAGAAGTTAACGGCGATTCGCGGCTGTGTTACTACACTGCACGCGTCCCCGTGGGTCCCCTGTGTCACTGCCTTGGGTGGTTCCTTGTGGTCCAAGCACTTCTAGAGGCTCTAGGCCTAGTGTCTAGCTCAGTCGTGGTTCTTATACCACTTTATTGGTATATGGTTTGGTACGCCCCTAGGGCCCAAACGTGTATTTGTGCTATTACTGTGTTTAAATAACTTATAACTTGTGTACTTCGAACTCTAGCCTCATAAAGAGACTAGAGGGGTGTGTTTAGCAATAAATACATATATTTTTAATATATACCTGGTGTGGTGCTCTTTCATTTGATCACTCAAGAGATTATAGACTGGTAAAACAAGCTGCTTTACATTCCTTCAAGACTTAGCCTGAAGGCTGCTCTCCATAGCTACCACTAGGATAGCTTTCAATAAAGGTTGTCTTTAACCTATCTCCAATAAGGGGTTGTTTGGACTGGTGCAAGGTGCCCACTATAATTAGTGGACAGCATATACCAGGCCAACTTCTCACATTGGTGTGCAGCGTGTGGGATTCCAGCTTGCTATTGTTTTACCAGATAATCTCAATTGAATTGATCAACTGAAAACCACTAAAGGTACCTAAGGTACATATAAATTAAGCTTAGTATACAGTAAGTTCTACTGAACTTAGAGTTGTGTGTTAAGGGATAGCACACCCTTTCTACAACTCAAGAGAGTTTAGTAGGCCACACTAGAGTAGGTAGTGCATACACCACACCTCACTAGTGATGTCTTCAAAGCCAGGACCTAGAGAGTCCTTGCCAGAAGCCACTGGGCTTCTTCCCTCCAAGTATGATACACTCCCATTCTTGGAATTAAGAGCAATATGCAATGTGAGGAAACTGAAGACAGGCCAAAGTCCCACCACCCAACATCTGAGAGAGATGTTAATGGCTGATGATCTCAACAGGCCCTTAGGGACTGAAGGGGTAGGTGCAGAGGGTGGGGCAGAAGATGAGGATGGGGCCAGGGGTAGCAACACCCCCAACCCCCTCTGGAACTGACCAGGAGGGTGACAATGACCCTGACCTGGAAAACCCAATCCCTCCTGTGGAAGAGGAGGATCAGAATGACCTCCACTTTGTCCCCCAGGAAGGATTATGAGTGTGCCTAGAAGGTCTAGATCTCCTTCTCAGGAGTCTAACCACTCTGACACCTCAATAGGGACCTCTGTCTCCTCTCATAGGAGGGAATCCTCTCATGAGAGGAGAAAGAGGCTGATTCAGTATGAGCAAGCCCAGCTTGAACTCAGAAAGCAGCAATTGGCTCTAGACAGGGAGTCCCTAGATCTCTACAGAGAGAGAAAAAAGTTGGGACTAGAGTCCCATGGTGGCAGCAATATCCCTAAAGATAGGGAAAGGTCTTAGGACCATAGAAACCTGAGCAAGATTGTCCCTCCCTATCAGAGTGGGGATGACATCCACAAATGGATAACTGCTCTAGAGAGGGCCTGTAAAGTACAGAAGGTCCCTCAGGAGCAGTGGGCAGCAATCTTGTGGCTCTCCTTTGCAGACAAAGGAAGAGACAAGCTCCTCACTGTAAGAGAAGAGGATGCTGATAATTACAAGGTCTTGAAGAGTGCTCTTATTGATGGGTTTGGCCTAACAACTGAACAATACAGGTTAAAGTTCAGAGATGCCCAAAAGCACAGACTCAAGACTGGGTAGACTATGTGGATTGTTCTGCTAAGGCTCTGGAAGGCTGGTTGATGGGCAGTAAGGTGTGTGACTTCACAGGATTGTACAATCTGATAATGAGGGAGCAGATTCTTAATAACTGTCAAAATCAGCTGTTGCATCAGTACCTGGTGGACTGAAAACCATGGTGCAAGGTCTGTAAGCAAAAGACCCACTGGACCAGTGATTGCACCAAGTCCAAAGACTCGACTCCAGCCCCCACCAATGCCCCTAAGGCACCTGCTCCCCCTAGTGCAGTTACAGTTGGCGGTGGGAGTACTACAGCCAAGGGTTTAGTAGGGTTGACCCTGGGTACTGAAATGGGCTCTGACCTAGTCAGAGAACTCACTCAGGCTGTCCTAGTCTGTGATGGAGGCATGGATATGACCTCCTCTATGAGTCCCAGTAATCTGGGCAAGTACAGACAACAGCCTTTAATCAATGGACGAGAGGCTTTGGCATTTAGGGACACAGGGGCAAGTGTCACCATGGTGACACAAGACCTTGTGAATCCTGGGCAAGTTATACTTGGTGAGATGTACCAAGTGACCAATGCTAGCAATGTCAGAACAGACCATACTCTGGCAGTTGTTAACTTCGCCTGGGGAGGGGTAACTGGCCTTAAGAAGGTTGTGGTAAGTGCAGACCTACCAGTCGAATGCTTGCTTGGCAATGATTTAGAAACTTCAGCTTGGGCAGAAGTGGAGCTCAGGACCCATGCAGAAATGCTGGGGATCCCTGCAGATGTGTTTGCTGTGACCAGGTCACAAGCCAAAATGTCTAGCACTGAACAGGCCTTGGATTCTGGAATAATGGACCAAGTGCCTTCCAAGAGGAGGAGTAGTAGGGTAAAGGCAGTGCCTTCCCCTTGGCTCAGAAGGAAGATCAGTCCCTTGAGGGGATGATCTCAGTCCTGAGGAAGGAACTGTCCCAGAGGAGCTTGAACCTGAACAGGTTGAGTTCTTGGGGACAGGGGGACCTTCCAGGGCAGATCTGAGCCAGGAGCAGCAGATCTGCCCCTCCCTTGAACCCCTCAGACAGCAAGCTGCTGCTGAGGCTACTGGGAAAGCTAGTGGTCCCCATACTGTGTATTGGGATGATGGACTCTTGTACTCAGAGTGTAGAGACCCCAAGCCTGGTGCTACCAGGAGGTTGGTTATACCTCTGAAGTTCAGGGGCTTCCTATTGACCCTAGCCCATGATATTCCCTTAGCAGGTCACCTGGGCCAGAACAAGACTTGGGACAGAATTGTCCCTCACTTTCACTGGCCCCACATGTCTGAAGACGCCAAGGAGTTTTGTCGCTCCTGTGTAACCTGCCAGGCCAGTGGCAAGGCAGGTGGCACTACAAAGGCCCCCTGATACCACTACCTGTGGTGGGGGTTCCCTTTGAAAGGGTGGGGATTGACATTGTTGGTCCCATGGATCCCCAAACAGCATCTGGGCACAGGTTTATCCTGGTGGTAGTGGATCATGCCACCAGGTACCCAGAGGCTATTCCCCTTAGAACCACTACAGCACCTGTGGTGGCAAGGGCCCTCCTGGGAATTTTCTCAAGAGTGGGCTTTCCTAAGGAGGTTGTATCAGACAGGGGTGCTAACTTTATGTCTGGATACTTAAAAGCAATGTGGAAGGAGTGTGGCGTGACTTACAAGTTCACCACACCCTATCACCCACAATGCAATGGTTTAGTTGAGAGATTCAACAAAACCTTGAAGGGCATGATTAAAGGGCTCCCAGAAAAGCTTAGGCGAAGATGGGACATACTCTTGCCCTGCCTTTTATTTGCATACAGGGAGGTGCCTCAAAAGGGGTTGGCTACAGCCCTTTTGAACTTTTGTTTGGTCACCCTGTCAGGGGTCCACTGTGCTTGGTGAAGGAAGGATGGGAGTTACCTCTCAAGCCCCCAAAGCAAGACATAGTGGACTACGTACTTGGTCTCCGCTCCCGGATGGCTGAGTATATGAAAAAGGCAACTAAAAACCTTGAGGCTAGCCAGGAACTTCAAAAGGCCTGGCATGACCAAAAGGCTGTCCTAACTGTTTACCAGCCAGGACAGAAGGTGTGGGTGTTGGAGCCAGTGGCCCCAGCAGCTCTCCAAGACAAATGGAGTGGACCCCATACCATTGTTGAGCAGAAGGGTGAGGTTACCTACTTAGTAGACCTAGGAACACCCAGGAGTCCCCACAGGGTTCTCCATGTCAACAGGTTAAAACCATATGTGGACAGGGCAGACATGGGCTTGCTCATGGCTACTGATGAGGGACAGGAGGAAGAGAGTGACCCACTCCCTGACCTGCTCTCACAGAACCCTGATGATGGGTCAGTGGATGGTGTAGCCTTGGCAGGCAGCCTCACTACCCAACAGCAAACTGATTGTAGACAGGTGCTCAATCAGTTCAGACACATGTTCTCACTGACTCCAAGTCAGACGACCTGGTGCACTCATGAAGTGGACACTGGGGACAGTCTGCCTATTAAAAATAAGATTTATAGGCAACCTGACCATGTCAGGGACTGTATCAGGACAGAAGTCCAGAAAATGTTGGATTTGGGAGTTATTGAACCCTCAGATAGCCCTTGGGCTAGTCCAGTGGTCCTTGTGCCAAAACCTCACACCAGTGGTGGGAAAAGAGAGATGAGGTTTTGTGTGAACTACAGGGGTCTCAATGCAGTCACTAGGACTGATGCCCATCCAATACCTAGGGCAGATGAGCTAATAGACACTTTGGCCTCAGCCAAGTATCTAAGCACATTTGACCTGACAGCTGGCTACTGGCAGATCAGACTAGCTGATGATGCAAAGCCAAAACAGCATTCTCAACCCCTAGTGGGCATTATCAATTTGTGGTGATGCCCTTTGGTCTGAAGAATGCACCTGCCACTTTTCAGAGGTTGGTGAATACAGTCCTTACAGGTCTGGAAGCCTATAGTGCAGCATATCTAGATGATATTGCTGTCTTTAGCTCCACCTGGGAGGATCACCTGGTCCACCTCAGAAATGTTTTACAGGCCCTGCAAAAGGCAGGCCTGACTATCAAGGCCACCAAGTGCCAGATAGGGCAGAGTCAGGTTGTGTACCTGGGCCACCTTGTGGGTGGAGGCCAGGTTCAACCCTTGCAGAGCAAGATCCAGACCATCATGGACTGGACTGCTCCAACTACCCAGACTCAGGTGAGAGCCTTCTTAGGCCTGACTGGGCACTATAGGAGATTTGTCAAGGGGTATGGATCAATAGTGACACCCCTGAATGACTTAACTTCCAAGAAAATGCCCAAAAGGTTCAGTGGACAGTTAGCTGTCAAAAGGCATTTGATAACCTGAAGCAGGCCATGTGCACTGCTCCCAATCTACAGAGTCCTGATTACTCCAAGAAGTTCATTGTTCAAACTGATGCATCTGAATTGGGGGTAGGGGCTGTACTGTCACAATTGAATGAAGAAGGTCAGGATCAGCCAGTAGCTTTCATTAGCAGAAGGCTGACCCCTAGAGAGAAACGTTGGTCAGCCATTGAGAGGGAGGCCTTTGCTGTGGTCTGGGCTCTGAAGAAGTTGAGGCCATACTTGTTTGGTACTCACTTCCTTGTTCAAACAGACCATAAGCCCCTCTTATGGCTAAAACAAATGAAGGGTGAAAACCCCAAACTGCTTAGGTGGTCCATTTCCTACAGGGGATGGACTTCACAGTGGAACATAGACCTGGGAGTAACCATGCCAATGCAGATGGACTCTCTAGATACTTCCACTTAGAACATGAAGACTTAACTGGGCAAGGTTAGTTTAATGTCCCTACGTTTGAGGGTGGGGGGTTGTGTAGGAGAGTAGGATCTGCTTCACATGGGTACCCCCACTTTTTGCTGATGCTTCACTGTTTTTCGACCTTAGTCTGGCTGGGGCCCTGCTAATCAGAACCCCAGCCTAGCTGCTTCCTCTCTAAAATGGTTTCCATGTGCCTTAGGCACATCTCTGATTGGAATCTGGAGTGCCCTTATAAGTCCCTAGTATATGGTATACTATGTACCCAGGGCATAGGTACCTCAGAGGCCTACCAGGGGCTGCAGCATGTATTGTGCCACCCCTGGAAGGCCATCCAAACTGACACCACAGGTCTGCTACTGCAGCCTGGGTAAGGTGGTGCATGCACCCCTTACTGTGATATAGGCTACATATATCACTATATACATACACACATATAAACCTATAAGTCACTCCTATGGCAGGCCTTATCAATCCTGAAGGCAGAGTGCGTGGTTCCTATGTGAGAGGGTGCCCTCCATGAGCAGGGCCCCTCTGCAGCGTTCGGAGACCCTTCTCTGATGCTGTTTGTAGTGCAGCCTGACCATATACTCTTAAGCGCATTATAACCTCGCGTTAAATGCTAACTTTGGGATGGCTGCACGGAAACATGTCGTGTTTGGTGTCAAACATCTTGGAATACTACCCCCGCCAGTTCTGGCGGCGGGGGTAGCATTCCACCCTTCTAGAGGGAAAGGCATGTACACACCGGTATGCCCGGTACTGACTTTCCAAGCCCTGGCATCACAAAATGGATGCCGCTGCCACAGACACGAGTCTGGCCTCCTGCTGCTGACCGAAACTCCGGCAGGGAGGCCTGGACAATAGGTTTCCTATCCCAGGGAGGTGTGACCACCTCCCCAGACAGGATAGTGTGTATTGGGGCTGGGCGGGAGCACTCTCGGGTGCTTTGAAGTCCTGCACTGGGGGCACATTTGGTGTCCCTGTGCATACCCCAGTTCAAACCGGATCAGGGGCTTCCAGCCCCTGCTTTGGCGCGAACTGGACAAAGGGAAAGGGGTGTAGCCACCCATCTGCCCTGACCCACCCATAGGTGGGACCACAGAGTAAGTCCAACCCCTAAACTTAGTATAAGTATGGGACCCCAGTCCTTAGGACTTTAGATTATCCCTGGACGAAACTCTGACACAGAATCCTGGACCTTCGACGCTCTACTTAAAGATTAGAGGACAGAAGAATCTCCTTTGGGGTCAAGGAGTGACTCCCCTGCTTGGCAGGCACCAAAGAAGCAATTGTCCGGTCTGCATCGCTGAAGCTCCCGTCGGACGCCGAAGTCTTTGCATCACCAGAGGTGGATTTCCAGACTTCCCCGAGGCTGCCCTGAGTCCCCAGCAAAGCTGAGGCCCGTAGCTGTCGTGGGTAACGTGGAACCGTGACCCCTGGACACCGCACGCAATTGCAAGTGCATCCTCTTCTGGGTCTCCCACGAAGTCGTGCTTTGGGCTCCGAGTAGCCCTAGCCTCCAGCACCAACTGCACCGAAGATCACTGGCCTCCACTCCACGAGTGTCCTGTGAGCCAGCTCCACGTGCACCGTCTCGAGGCTCCTTCGCGGTCGCTAGCCCGTTGGCTAGTAGCCCTTCACGAAGGCCAATCGTTTTCTACTTAGGCTCCCTGGTTGCTCCAGGCTTGCCCTCACTTACCCTTGCTGGGTGAGTTCCTCAGACCTTGCTGGTCTGCACAATCGTCAATCTTCATCTTCATCGAGACTTGCCGTTGCCAAGGCTTGTTGGGTCCAATCCGGTCGCCGACACCTCAGCACTCGACAGACATCGTGTTCCAGCCCGAATCCTGCTCCTGGTCGCCGACAACGTCTCCTGGACCTCGTGGCTGAAGAGTCAAGACGACCGTCAACCTTCCTGAAGCACTCGACATCGGTGGGCATCTGCTCATCGCCTTCCTGGTCACTGGCTAGTGACCCAGACTCTGTCCCCTCTGCTTTCAGGTTCTTCAGATCTCCGATCCACTCTTGGATCCACCCGGACACTTTTCACTTGGTCGCCAGCAGCACTTTGCAGCAGATCGCCATTCAAATCGACGACGAAACCCGACCCCGAAAGGCACCTATGCACCCGGCTTCCCTGGGTGAGGTAACAAGAGTACTCCGGTGCTCCCGTGGGTAGAGACTCTAGAACGACCTAGTTCTCAAAGGGTTTGCTCCAAGTCCTTCTTTAAGTGTCCCTTTTCTTTAAATTCCAAACCGCGACTTTCTCCATAGAAGTTAACGGCGATTCGCGATTCGTGGGTCCCCTGTGTCACTGCCTTGGGTGGTTCCTTGTGGTCCAAGCACTTCTAGAGGCTCTAGGCCTAGTGTCTAGCTCAGTCGTGGTTCTTATACCACTTTATTGGTATATGGTTTGGTACGCCCCTAGGGCCCAAACGTGTATTTGTGCTATTACTGTGTTTAAATAACTTATAACTTATGTACTTCGAACTCTAGCCTCATAAAGAGACTAGAGGGGTGTGTGGTGCTCTTTCATTTGATCACTCAAGAGATTATAGACTGGTAAAACAAGCTGCTTTACATTCCTTCAAGACTTAGCCTGAAGGCTGCTCTCCATAGCTACCACTAGGATAGCTTTCAATAAAGGTTGTCTTTAACCTATCTCCAATAAGGGGTTGTTTGGACTGGTGCAAGGTGCCCACTATAATTAGTGGACAGCATATACCAGGCCAACTTCTCACAACAGAAGCATAATCCTCTCCTCAGTTTCCTTAATGGAATTGAAAATTATTGACCCAATGGATAGATTTTTTTTTCCTGCATGGGAAACAGATGAGAAAATATAAATGTGCACATGTACATTTTCTTCCTTTCTCTATGGAAAACCTCCTCAAATAAATCACTGTATTTTTTCTTTGGGTATACTTTTTTTTAAAAACATATTAATGATGAATGTTGCCCACTGTTTCCATGCAACAGGAAAGACTTATAAGTTTCCTTTTTCGCGTCTCTCGCGCTTTTAGGCTATCTGTAATAATACATCATACGAGGTCTCTTTCTTGTGCACGAAACCACGAATTATGCGCTTCAAAAAAAATCAACAAGGTACCTAATACGTAACCATCTCAACTCTTTATCTGATCATAAAATTGTCGCCCAACCAGAACGTGGTTTCACTGTGCTGCCACAAGTGACTCATCTTCACTTTCTGAGTGGGTATGTGGACCGACATGCATGTCAGATGGCGACGCAAACACTAGCCTACATTTAGAGAGAAGGGGGGTGTGGCGAATCCAAAAACACAGAGGGGCGTCCACCATCCTCAACAGACGGTGGCGCTGTGCTACCACGTGAGGAAAATAAATGATACTATAGGCTTCGAGAGGCCGCTAGATGGCTCCGTTTCGAGATTACAAATACGGGGCGATAGATGGTTACATCGTTATAATGGTGCCAAGATGCCGCGGCAGTGTTTTCGTGAGTAGAACGAAGAGAAACGCCACTGCTGTCACTCTAGTCCGGGCGAGAGCGAGCAACCAATGTTTCCACAGTACATCAGAATAGCAGCTGTGGGACACGCCTACTGAAGCAGCCAATCGGGATAGTGAACATGGAGCTTTAGACGTTGGCAACACTGTGAGTGGCTCTCGCAAACTCGAAACCAGCCAATACCAAGCCATACTCTGATACTGCACTTCCGGGTCACAGACGTCACAAACCCTGAACCAATGAGCTACAGCAGCAGTATCTTGTGCTGAACACGAAAAATACTAAAGGACAGCGCCCAGAACACAGATTTTTCACCTGAGACTCGCGTATTGCCGAAATGTTAATGTTGCGGCATTAGGGGATTGATGGTTACATTTTTTGCAGCTTTATTTAACGCGAACTCGACCCGAAGGTATTGGAGCGTTTTACACGAGCACCAGTTACATCACACAATTTTTTTCAAGGCACTGGGAAATTTAGGGATTTCCCCAGATTCACAGAATGTTGAGCGGACAGCGAGGCAAGCTCCAAGGGCTACAAAAATCATTTTGTCAAACACCTCTTCGAACGTGTCAAATTCCAATTCATTTTTTGAATACCCAACATAAAATTCTGTGAACGTATGGGGCATAAACTATATAATACACATGAACATACCAAGAAAGAACGAACATATTTAAACAAAAATAATCTGGATTTTGTGTATCTTGATTACAGAGAAACATCCAAAACGCAATTTGAAAAGTTTATAAAGTTCATACTGGCGATGAAAGTTTCTCTCAAATGACAATTACGGATATCATTAGTGTGAAACTGAAGAAGAAATGGGGCGCAAAACATTACAAAAGGTCCCCGACATGGATATTTTTAACCCTTGGCTATCAAACAGCTTTGCATATCGGGGTCCTCAGTAACAGTCCCCAATGCAGAAGTTGGAGTTAGATGCACGGTGCTGCCCAGAGCAAACAGTATGTGTCGCCCACATTACGTTTGAAGTGACTGATTCAGGTGCACCAAAAGCACACTGCGTTTGCGCTCATGTGCTCTTCATAATCCAGTGGTTTGCCTCGTCTCACCGTCTGTGCCCTACAGAGCCTACACCCTGATGAACACCACAAAATTAAGTGCCATCACTAGGTGATCATCAGGTGTTACTCATAATTTGGGGAGCGGATCACCTAGCAAGCCATAGCATTTCGAGCAGCGCACTCCGGATCTGAGCCTTCTCACCCCCATCTTTGCAAGAGGGCCTAGAGTCATGCTAGGAATATCTGTGGGGCTCTCTTACCCCCTCCCACCCAATCCAAACCTAAATCATGCCTCCCTAAGGTCCGGTTCCCCGTCGCATGAGCCGTGATCGTACGTACCAGAGTCGAAGTAGGAAGCCCTTCATTTAAACAGAGAATGCAGATTAGGGTTTTATCCCAAAAAATGCACTACCCTGTGGGGCATAAAAATGCAATTGGCACATCAAAAGCAACAAAACTGCGACCCGTTTTTATCTACATGCAAGACGCTTTTAAAATGTGTTAGCTGAATTTAGTTTCCCTGATTACGGGCATACAATTCAGGTCGGAGGCACTCTATAACCAAAACAAAATCTAATGGAGTCACTGTTAAATGGAAACGTTGATTATAAGAGCACAAGGTACCCTCTAGTGGCGGTACTAAATACTAGCATAAACGCACCGAAATAAAGACCTGGCATGAGAACAATCATTGGCACCGCAATTCTCTCAAGAGGATACTAACTGCCAGCCGAATGCTAATTGATCTCCTGGTACATATGTTTACTCACACAAGTCATCAGGGACAATGCTTTCACACATAAAACCTTTGATGGCAAAGTTAACACAAACAATAGGTTTGGGCGCACCGAGCACAGGCATAAAGCACCCCAATCTAAGACCGGATACTTGCACACAAATTCACCACTGGCAGCACGAACTGCCGCTGTGCGGGATAATGGGCATAAATTACCTGCATATTTTTATCATGTAAATAGTCTTTTGCATTTTTTTTTTTAAATCACCCACATGGTCTCTCAATTTCTGTAATAAGTCAACTTGCACGTTATATGTAATATATAACATGTTAATAAGTAATTGTACACTCCTCTCTCTTTACACCCATACATTTGAGCGTCAATTACTTGCCAAACATTTTGCACTATCCGCTTACACGTTACAGTTATCTCCCACATATAGAACAGTGTCGCGGTACAGCGATATAGCTGGTGAAGATGCCGGCTTCTAAATATTATCAGATCAGGGGACTATCTTCTTGAACTATTTTTTTATTATCAGCATAGAATAAAACACGGTTATAAACTGTTCTGTTGTAGTGTTAAATAATGATTTACCCTACCCTTGAGAACTTTACTTTTACTCTGTAGTTTGAGAAATCGTATTTTGATGTCTATGATGTATTTCTCTTCCATATTTTTCACTGTTTAGTTTACAGGTTCCTTTCACAATATCTAACTGCAGCATCGTCTGACATTCTTCTTTACAGCTGCGCACTAAATCAGAAGAAGTTGTCAATCACAATAATCCAAACCAGGGCAAATATTCACGGATACAAAATACTAATAGAACCAAAGATTAAAGGGATCATCTTCAAACATCTTTTGCACAATGCTTAATATTTCTACAACTCACAATTGTCATAGAAGCTAGGGCGATGCCTAAGAAAGTCACTCTGCATTTGATATTTTTTTTTTTACAAATAAGGAGACGGTGCTAAATAGATATCTTTAAGGAACATGTGGTGTGTCATCCATGCTATTAAACAAAATCAGAAATTCTCAAAGATAAGACGAAAAAATTGAGTCAAACCTTTGCTATAATGGATGAAATGCAAATCAGTAAGTGCAAGCAGTCAAAATGACAATATCTGCCAAACAGTAGAGTGGTCACGTGGAAACCAGAGTACATTTTACATTAACAATACTAACAACTAAGCTTGATAATTGTTGGTCTAATTACAAACTCAGTCAGAATATGTCAAATAAGGATACTCAGCGTAAGATTAAAGGATGTCTGAAATGTGTAACACATATCTTGATACTGAAACGAATATATTAAATTATCTATCTGACAAGGATGCTCTCTAGGAGCAGCATTTCCACCCTCTTGCGAAATAAACGTTTCTACTTTAAATATGTTAGAGGTGGAAATGGCCATAGCCTAAATCGCAAGGTCTCTATAACTCGTTACGCAAAAGGTCTTTGAATGGAACCTGGGAACTCCATCTCAAGCCAATAATTTAGCTGCTCTATACACTCTACTGTTGTGAGGCGTTTTCGCTAGCACCATGTAAGACCTGAAGGGGTCCCACCATCCTGTATTAACAACTAGCGCAAAGCATAACAAATTACGGGGCATATTATCCAGACCGGCGTTAAAATTATCGCCGCTTTAGCGGCAGAAAACTGCCGCTAAAGCGGCGATAATGGGCTTGATAATATGCCCTTGAGAATTACAATAGAAGCCCATGTTGACACAAGAACATGGGCTTCTATTGGAATTCTCAAGGGCATATTATCAAGCCCATTATCGCCGCTTTAGCGGCAGTTTTCTGCCGCTAAAGCGGCGATAATTTTAACGCCGTTTCTTGATAATATGCTCCTTAGATGGCATATTTCTGGCAAAGCACAGTTGCAAGAGCATTTAACCTACTATTACCACCATGTGAGACACTTGTTCTGTTTCGATGTAAATTACCACCATTCCAGGACAAAATTATGGTTCTTCATAAAAATTAAGGAATAATACAGATAACTGAAACCATTTCCATACCTCTCAACCTATTGAGTTTACAATGAGGCAGTGTTTTCTTTTAATGGTACTCGGCACTAGCACTTCTTTTTAAATTGAGCGAGTACCTGCCCTCAGCAGAGGCAATACTTTTTTAAAGGGGAGAGTACTACCACTTCTCAGAAACGAACAGGCAGCCTAGAATAGTGAGTACCAGCACTTCTATATTCACCATTTCAAGTACTGCAAAGAGGGCGAAACGAGATATTTACTAGGGGAGAGTCCGCTTTTGTCATGGATATTTTACTCAAGGTAATGAAATAAACATTTTTTAAATGGTTACGGAGTTTTGCAGAGCTAGTGGTCCCACTAAGGTCTACAGGAACCACCTGTCATGGATAACAAATGGCTTCAACTCAGATAACACCCTCCAAGTGAGGGCGAGATGAAACATATACACCAGCTAGTATGGTAATGAAGGTTATTTAGAAAACAGCAAACATGTTTAATGGCACATAAATATGAATTCCATCTAAATGATGTTCTTTCCATACGTTTCGGGGTACAAAGATTCAGCTTCCCTTCATACAGTGGGGGGTAACAATATAAGAATTAGGACTTTCAAAGCTGCACCGGTGAGGGCCACTGACCATAAAATGGCCGACCTGTTGCCATTTTGTTCACGCAGCGCCTTCTGACTCACCTCTGGGCGCTGTCAGGTGCTCTGGGAGGAGCCTCGGCCGATATGCTGGGCGGCGGGGCCACCACCTGCCTGAACTGGCTCATGTCGAAGTGGACAGCAGCTGGCAGGAGAGCGCCGCCCTTCACAGCCTTAGCAGCAGGTGGCGCTGTCCTCGTACGGACGGAAGCTCCTGGGACGTGCCCGCTTCTGCGAGGAAGCGCGCGCAGGGACCCCTATGAACCTAAGGACGTGCAGTGGGAGAGCTTCAATATCTGAAGAGCAGTAATTCGGGCGAAACAAACAATTAGCGCCGCCAGCTGCAGCTTAATTCCGCTTCGCGCGGGTGTCATTTTATGCTGACCCCGCCCCTCGGCGCGAGCTGCTGTAGAATTATTTCCCAGAATCCCTCGGGGCGGGAGCGGCCTTGTCTGTTTTTACGGCGGGCCGAGGCAGAAGACCGGGCCAACTGAGCCTTTCGCCAGTAGGAGGCGCAGTGCACGTCATATCACTAGGCGTGGCTTCAGTATTTTTTCTGACTAGAAACCCACGAAGCAGTTACTGCGGCTGCGCGATCCAGAGTGTGTAATGTCGAACGCTCTGTGAGTGGCTAGTGTCCGGTGACAGCCAGCCAATGCCAGGTTACATCCGGTTTAAGTGTTTCCGGTTTATAGAAGCTATTGAAACGGCTTTAGTATGAATAGAAATGTTTTTAACAATTCATACGAAACTCTTTTAATGTCCAGTCAGACTTACAATAGAACAAACCAAATACTGATTCAATTAGAAGTACTTCGAAATTGCTTTTATTACAAATTCACATCTTTCTTGCATTGTCAGTGTTTTGAGGGGCACATTTGACCAGTTTTTAGACATTTAGGGGCATATGTACAAGCCCCTATCGCCATCACAACGTTACTTTTATGGACGTTGTGTTGGCGATAGGGGCTGCGCCTTATGTACAAGGCAGCGTTAAGCCACTTAACGTGGCTTAACGCTGCCTTGTACATAAGGCACCCTTTCACGCTATGGTTAGCATGAAAAGGGCGTGCAGTGGGTGTTGTGGTGGGCATTCCCCTGCAACACCCATTGTATTTGACGCTGCCCCCTATGTACAAGGGTGGCGTACATAGGAGGCAGCGCCAAAATTAAGACCAGGAAAGCCCTGGTCTTAAGTTGGCGAAACGAGGAGAAATGCATTATTTCTCCTCGTTTTTGCTTTTTCCATGTGTGCTGCCTTGTGCAGCACACAAGGAAAAAGCAAAACGCCATGGTTTGTTTATGTACAGGAAGGTGTCCCTTCCTGTACATAAACAAACCTTTAAAAAAATGCAAGTGACAGAATGGCATTTTAGGATTGTTTATGTGCAGGAAGGGACACCTTCCTACACAAACAATCCTCCCCTGCACGCAGACACCATTGCACTCTGGTGCTAGGGTGCGTGCGTTGGCGCTAAGTTGCTAAACTTAGCGCCATCACAGGGGGAAACGCAAGGCTACACCACATTCTTGTAAATATGGGGCAGCGTTGCGTTTCAGAAGTGGCGGAGCGTGTCGTTAAGCCTAAGGAGACTAACAACACGCTCCGCCTATTCCTTGTACATATCCCCCTTAGTGTTTTGTAAATTAAGCTGAATTTGAATGTTGATTTCACTTGTGCATACGCTGATGATGTAGTATCCCGTGTGTTCCTTGCCCTGGTAGACGGTATAGTGCAGGGTTCTTGTGCATTGAACTGTGTCTGTAGCATGTTACCTATCTCTTTTTTTTTTTTGGGAAACAATTTCTATTGGCATTTCATCATTTCACATTGAGGCAAGTATGCAAGAATGACAATCAACACTTTACAATCGCATGGTGCAGTTTGTTAGTTCAGGGGAGATCATGAGATTACAAGTCCAAGTAATAAAGAAAAATGCAATTAGATCCCACATAATCTTGCGGCATTGGGTTGGTCTTGGTGTGTTTCAGTGTTTGCTTAACATAATATCTTGTGACTCAAGCAAGGGTATTATTTTAAGGTCAAGTACATGTGGCGCAATTAGTCACGGTGGATTAAATCCAAAGGGGGAGAAAACCAGGGAGACATTTTCATGTAAAGGTAAATTGTATTTCAATCGATAAGCATGTTGGACATATTAAACTTCAATGTACAAGCATATGGGATGGTAGCACTGCGTTACATTAAATGACATGTAACCTACAAAATACTGTGCACAAGTGCTCGTGAAGTTTTGTGACGCGCAAGTGACACGTGATCTGGTATATACAGCGATGGTGATGGGCGCGACAAGAGACATGTGGGATTTAAAATTCTTTACATATTTGGGATATCCAGGCAGTTAATGATACATTAATACAAAAATAAGTGGGGTATCCGTAAAAGAGGGCGCCAGGAGTTCCGCTGTTGAAGTCGACGGCGTTTCGGCCTGCAGAAGTGTTAGGCCATCAACAGGACCAGGTTACGGTTTAGTTAAGGATGCAGTGTTGAAATTCAAGAGCGGGCTAGATCCAGGAAGATGCTGGAATGCACCTGTAGAGACTAGGTGTAATCTGCAAAGGTGGGAACGAATCCACAAAGCCAGCGGGAGTCTGGCTAAGTCGATGGGGCTCAGTCCACGAAGCCGAACTCCTGGCGCCCCTTTTTACGGATACCCCACTTATTTTTGTATTAATGTATCATTAACTGCCTGGATATCCCAAATATGTAAAGAATTTTAAATCCCACATACAATTTACCTTTACATGAAAAATGTCTCCCTGCTTTTCTCCCCCTTTGGATTTAATCCACCGTGACATGTACTTGACCTTAAAATAATACCCTTGCTTGAGACACTGTTGTTTGTTACAGATTATTGCCCTAGTCTCCTTGGGGTATATGGGCTACCTCCTGTAGTCTGATACTGCTTAACATAATATCTTGCCATGGAATATGAGGCCGGTTTGTTGGGGGATAATTTACCGGCATGGGTAACCAACTGGGGGTTAGAACTGGGAAGATTCGGTCAGGCGACCTAGGTTTGCCTGCTGTGTCTTTGCCACTGGATTCAAGATAGCCTGGCTGATGAGGGTTTTGAACCCGAAACCGGTCCCAAGATGCTTGTTTCCGGTCCAGGGAAGACATGGCTTGGCAGTTCGGGCTGGACTGTTCCCATGAGGCACAGGGTCAGACTGATTTGCATATGGCCATGTCTGAACTGGGGTGGTGGAGTGAGCTAAAGAATGATGATGGATTAAACCCAGATCAGTTGACTGGGGGTGAGTGTTTGATTTGCTCTAACGCTCCGTCCATCATCCCCTTTGGTATCGCTTTGTTCGCCCTAAGTTGGCAGGGTATGCCCAGACGTGGGTCCCTTGCTCACTTTGCCACTGGATTCAAGATAGCCTGGCTGATGAGGGTTTTGAACCCGAAACCGGTCCCAGGATGCTTGTTTCCGGTCCAGGGAAGACATGGCTTGGCAGTTCGGGCTGGACTGTTCCCATGAGGCACAGGGTCAGACTGATTTGCAAATGGCCATGTCTGAACTGGGGTGGTGGAGTGAGCTAAAGAATGATGATGGATTAAACCCAGATCAGTTGACTGGGGGTGAGTGTTTGATTTGCTCTAACGCTCCGTCCATCATCCCCTTTGGTATCGTAAAGGAATAAGTGTCATCATATATTTCCGTATGTGGGGGGGGGAAAGGGCGGGGCCTTCACAGGGAGCGCATGAGACATTGAGAATGTCGTGCGGCTAGGGCGTTGCGTGCATGTCTTTGTGTTCCGATCCAGGGCAGTGTCATTCAATCATGACTCTAGGGGATGCTGGGGGTCACTGTCGTCTGCCTCCAGGGAGGGTCTAAGTTGTGTGGCGTGGCCGGAACCCTCAGGGGTGCTCGGAGGTGTCACCGGATGTTGCGTGCCGACCCTATGGTGGTGGAACTGATGTAATAGGATGGTCCATTCCATGGAGATGTGTTGTTTACATATCCCTTGCGCCTCCTCTCTCCTAATAGTATCCTCTTCCGCTAAGCCCCATTTCTTGAACGCTCCTACCCAAGCCGCCAATGGGGGACCACTTGGGGTTCTCCAGAGCATGGCAATCCCCCTCTTCGCCAGTAAGAGAGCCAAAGAAGTGAAGCGCGCTTGGACTTTAAGAGTTTTGCGTTTGCGGAAGAGCCCCAGCCCACTGGCCTCCCATGTGTCGATGTCTCCGAGGCCTGTTATCTCTCGCAATGCCTCGTGGATATCCTGCCAATAAGGTCGCAGTGTGGGGCATGACCAGAACATATGCATGAACGTTGCGTCTGCAGACTGGCATCTCGGGCATACCAACTGTGCGTCTGGGTAGAAGCGCTGAAGCCTTGCTGGAGTGAGGTAGGCGCGGTGTAGTATGGAAAATTGTATGTTCTTAAAGCGGGTATTTCTGGACACCTTTTTCGGGTATTCCAGAACCCGTTACCATTCCTTGTCGTGGAAGGGGCGACCTATCTCGTCCTCCCACTGTGATCGTAATAGGACCAATGTAGTGGCAGTGAGCTCTCGGACTGCTTTATAAAGCCATGTGATCAAGTGCCGTCCTAACCCCATGTGAAGAATTGCATGTAGCACTGGGTGTGTCTTTGGCTCCCCTCCGGTAAGATCCCATATGTGGCGACTGCTGAGTATTAGCTGCCTGTGTAATAAAAATTGCCCCGGGGGGAGGCCTGTCTCATCTGAAAGACGGTTGAACGGCAATAGTTGACCTCCTTCATACAGGGACCCAATTTCCAGAACATTATGGTCTGTCCATATTTGCATCGCGCAGGCAGTATAAAACCCCCCCCTGTCTAGGGAGACCAGCTAACGGGTACAGGGGAGTGTAAGCATGTTCCCTATCTCTTATTCCATGTTTGTCTGTTGGAAGGGTTGGAGAGGACCTGGAGGATGAACTGGAAACATCAATAGATCCTGGTGGGGTTTAGTGTTACGATAGTACTTGAATCTTATGTGTAACTGCAAAGAAACCCACTCTATGTTGTACCTGAATGCTTGAAGAATGCTACTTTCCACCAGTGGCGGCTGCTACTTAATGGGGGTGGCGTGGTGGGAAAAAAATCACTTACCTGCAGACCGGCTGCCGCATCCCGGTCCTCTTCGGTTGTTGACTCCTAGAAGCTGGAAGCAGGATAACATGTTAGGTGTGCTTGACTGTTTGGCCGGCCCAAGTCGGCCGGCCAAACCATCATGCGCACTTAGACAGTGCCCACCACTCCTCCCCCTGCTCTGGCCAGCCCAGCCCCACCCACACCTAAGCCAGTATAGAAAAATAAAATGATAATAACATTGAGTTATTATCATTTTATTTTTCCTTTTTGAACTGCGGACAGAGCAGTGGCACAACGCTCCTCCGCCTTAGCAGAGAATCCGCTGCTGCTTTCCACCAATGCCCCATAATACATGCTGTCCACTATCAATATGTGAGCAACCTAACTAAGTATATTATTGTGCACCATTGGTGTATGTTAAATGAATAATTTATAAAGCCCTATATTTTTATTATAATAATTAACACCCACACTGCTGACTAATAATCTTCATTCACAAGCAGATAGGTTGAAAATAACATGAATTGGCAAAACCGATAGGTGTGTTTTACCACTGCCGTTCAACAGCGGCAAAAAGAAAAAAAATGATGAATGTCGATGCCATCTGCCAAAAAAAGTCACAATGATGCATTCCCTTGCATGTATTATAGCACATAGAGGTGGGCGAGCCACTGAAAGCCCAAGCCAGGATCAAGCCTGAAGCCTAGCTCTGGCTCAGCTCAAGGTCCTGTCAAAACCTCAAGCTCATAACAAACTGAGCTTTCAAGTGGCTTCTGCCTGCCATCAACCCTCTACCCAAGATGTGGCATACTGCCAGAGCTGCTGACTTAAAAACTGGAGAACCAGGTACAAGTCCAGCTCAACATCCTGTGATTCTGGGCAAATCACTTAATCTCCTCGGGCCACATGTATGAAACAATTTTGCATTTGCCGTTTGCGAATGCAAAATAGCCTTTCATGATGTATGAAAGGCTTTGTAGTTGCTATTTTAGGTCATTGCAATTTTTTGCGATGACCTAAAATTGTGAATGCATATAGGGAATAGCAATTTGCGATTTTGTAAGCACATGTATGAAGCATTTTCTAAATGCAAACTGTGTTTTTAGGAAAATGCAATTACCATCAACTTCAAGTTGATGGTAACCATGTGCAAACTTTGAAAAATTCACAAAACTGCATTTTTCAAAGTGCCATATAGCACACACATGCCCCTAGGGCTTGTGTGGGCTTTACATTTGCACATTTATTTTGGGGGTGTTCTTCAGGGGGGCCTTAGGCCCCGGGCACCCTTGGCTTTCCATTCGCTAATTTGCGATTACCAATTAGGTAATCGAAAATTAGCTAATGCAAAACCATTCGCACTTATTGGCCTTTCGGCCATAGGAACAAATGGAGTAATATTACCTAATAGTGATTCGCTATTTACCGAATCACTATTAGGTAATATTAAGGAATCGTGAAATCTTTGGCGATTCCTTACATACATAGCATTTTGCGATTACCAAACAGCGATTCGGTAAAAATCGCTATTTGGTAATCGCAAAATGCTTTTTTGATACATGTGGCCCCTAGTGCCTATAAAAATAAATTCAACTGGTGCTCATGTTAACATTAACAAGGAAAGACAAATAGATAGCCATTTAGTGGCTGATTTGTGCAAAGCGAAACCAAAAGACATCGATAAATTGAAGCCTCCTTACTTAAACTGTGTGATCTTAGGCAAATATTTTATTTCTTCAAAACTCCTTTTTCTTCATTACCTCATTAGAAACCACTTCCAAATATGTGCATTCTGAATACCAGTTGTACAAAAATCTATTGCGTTTGATTTAATAGACTATAATGTTGCTCTGTAATAATCTGGACCATGTGAAAGGTTTACATGACAGTGTCAAAGTTTCCACATGTTAAAACATACACTTTTTTGAATTTTGAAGAAACGTTATAATATTTTATGAGCTATTTCTTATATGATTTACATAGCACACATTTTCAGACCTTTGGGCTCTAAGAGCCGAACCAGACCCTTGGCTCAGCTTTCACTGTTAATTTGTTGGCTCGCCCACCTCAAATAGTACATGTGCACATATGTGTCATGACGCTAGAGCACCAGTAGCAATACCAACCTTGCAGGCACATGCTTCGTAACATTGTTTTTTGTTTTAGTTTTTTATTCAAAGACTGTAGCCGCTCATCTCAGAATAGTAAATTTAAAAAAAGTGCACCAAAGCATATTTTTTTTATAAAAAGGGAGCATCCCCGTCATAGTTCCTGGGCTTCCAAGAAAATGAAAGAAAAGAATGAGATGCTAGACGGGGAGGTTAGAGAGGGTAGGGGTGAAGGGCGTTAAATAAGCACTGATGAGCAGCAACGGAGCATCTGATTGTGACATATCAAAATAAATCTGGAAAAAAACTGGAAGGGGCAGTGTATCCAATGGATGAGTAGCAGGGGTTAGATGGTGCAACACAGAGAGCAGGAAAGAGGGATGGGATTTCCATGTGAAAGCAGCACATACGGGAGAGAGCAAGAACCCACAAGCGCTCACATGGAGTAGTGAAAGAAAAATAAATAAGCATTGTCAAAGCAAATAGGTCTCCGCAGTGAAAGCTACTGACTTTGCCTGTGCTTTTTATTAAATAGCTATCTTTGGATGCATTTGTAATATTTGAACAAACCCATTTAAAGATGTCCACAGCAGATTTGCATGCATCTGCCGGCAATCTTTAAATGGGCTTATTTAAATAATACAAACCCAAGCAGGGAGGGGTTAGGGAGCAACAGAGTAGCAGGGTTTGGGGAATGGGATATTTATAAGACAGTGTGAGATGGGAGGGGCAAGTGAAGCTACAGACGAGGTGGGGGAAGAAACAGAGCGGCGGGTGCAAAGTGAAGAGGGAAGCAGCACATGTGGAAGAGAGCAAGAAAACACATGCTCTCCTTTAAAGTCCTCAAAGGAAAAGAAAGAAATAAGTTACCTGAATGCAAGCAATGTTAGCAGTGGAAGATTACAAGTCAACCAATCAGAACACTGTGAGATCAAAATGATCATGGGAGGGAGAAACAGAAGAATAGGGATGAAAACAACTGAGATAGACAAAAAGCCATCCAACCATGAGCAAGGGACAGACCCAAAGCCCACTATGTTTGTTAGAAACAATAGAAGTGTTAAATAGACAGCGAAGGCTGGCTGTACCAGTAAAGTAAAACGTTGTTCTCTGAATGGAAGTAGTGGAAGGATATAAATCATGTGAGAATTACACTTATATCCAAGTCATGCAAGTTTATTTCAGTAACACTTTAACGGAGTTTAAAGAGCCAAACCAGAATTACGGTCCAAAGCCCTGCCTAATCATAGTAAGTAGTAGTCTCTCTAAGTACCATGTCACTAAAACAAGCTGCATACAAAAACAATTTATACTGTGAAACAAGTCTAAGTAGCAGCTGTACATATGCTGAACGACTATTATGCTGGTATTTATTACTCCTGCATGGCTGGCACTGCACCATGTATAACACTTGTGTACAAAAAAGGGATGAGGAGCCTCACATCCAGGATAACTGAAGCAATGGCAAATCTAATCCAAATACACTCACACTGCTTCCCACCCATATGTCCTAGGTAATATGAAACAAAAAAACAACATCCATCTTTTGTCATCACCTGAAGAAAAGGGAACCAAGACCTGCCAGGCAGGGTACGAGCCAAAGACCACCCCTTCCTGACCTTGTGTAGCATCCTTGGTAGAAGAGGAAAGGGGGAAATGCAAATAAGAATGCCTGAGCCACTGAAAGGATAAAGAATCCACCACTCCTACCAAAATCCCGTTCACATTTCCTGCATGCAAAAAGATGACAACTGAGTGTCCTGACTGGAGGCAAACATGTCTGTCTAAGAAACCCCCAAATAACTCGATCTCCTGAAAAACCTCCAAACAGAGACAGAAGTGCATCAAGTATGGAATGCCCTCACCCAAGGATTCGGCCTGTACATTCTGCGATCTTTGGAGAGAAGAAGCTTGAAGCAAGCGTTTGCTCAAGAAAACAAAGCTGGGGAGGGAAATCCTGCCAATTGATGTAGAAAAAAAGAAAAAGTGCCTTCACTTGGACCTTCACAGATAAGGACTCCATTGCATCTGCACAACCTACACCCCACAGTCGACTTCCTCCCATGAGCTGAGGTCTCCTGACAGCACCCAGTCCCTTGCTGCTAATACCCTTTGTCAGAATCACAGGAGGCATTAGATGAAACTATAACCCACCACATAGATGGGCCCTAAGTGATCACTGACAGACAGAAACCATCGAGAAGGGAAGTACTGCAAGGAGGAGATATTAGTCCTGCAACCCCAGTCTCAGTTCTCCAGGATATGCTGGTGATACATATGGCTCAAAGGGCCCATATGGTATTTGATGGTTTTTCAATAGCACCACCGTCCTCCTTCCTGCAGACACAGCTGGCTGCGCTCATGCTTTCTCTATGTGTGCATCCGAGCTGTCGATCAGCTGATTGCTGGAAGTATGGCAGCTGCTCAGCTCGGCTGCACTGTGCTCGCACACCTGTTGGAGAACTGGAAGGTGATGCGAGCAAGTGGCATGGTACAGAGAAATCAACACCAATGCCATGTGGCATAGGTGCTGAGAGTATGGATGCAGGGGGTGCTGCAACACCCCCATAATAAACATGCTGGAGTTCAGAAGGTGAATGAGCAATAAGGATACCTTTACATTTTGTTTTTTTCTAGTCACATTTGCTATGGGTTCAAAAATGTCAAATGTCAGGCTATGTTTTTTGACAAATTGCTGCTTATTGTTTTAACATGTAGATTGTTGTTTACTTTTCTTTCTCTGACTGAAAAGGTAGAGAATTTTGTAACGTGAACTATCTGATAATAATGCTAGGGTCAGGGAATGTGAAAGGGAAGTCTGCAGGATGTAATTTATTTCTAACACAGAACATTTAAATACCTGTAAATGAATTGTACAAACATTTTAAAACATAGCAATTAGCCAAGCACAAATGAAACACATTGTTTTTGTAATTTTAAAGTGTGATGGAAACAAAGATTTGAATAGGATCAAAAGTAATCAAGACTCTTTACTTGGTAATGTGCAAATGATAAATATTTGGTGAAATCTGTTTTCCACACATTATCGTTTGTGCGCTATATGGTTTTATCAGTAAAGCTGCATGTCAGTGCGAATTCTGTTGCCATTTCAATGGAGAATGTGGTGTCTGTAAATAACAGTGTGCTACCACACCATGCTTTAGTAATATATACGTGACAGTGTGCTCCAAAATGCACCACTGCAACATACCACACCCTTACCACTCTTTGGCTGAATTGTCATGGCTCCTTTACTATACTTGTTTGTGTGATGCTTAGATTTTTCACAATCCCTATAACTTCAGTGATGTAACATTGAAGGCAGCACCCGCACTCTGAAAACTGTTCCAGCACTACTGCCATGGGAAGATAAAGCAGCAACCAGTGCGATTTGCAGCGCTCGTGCCCTCTCACTGACGCTGATAATACGGATTGCTACAAATCAGAAACTGGAGACTACTAATGCTGATGGACAGATGAATGGAGTCTCTCTAGGAAGAGAGCAAGGATTGCTAAGGGGGCTTCATTGAAAGAACAAAGAATAATCCCGGAAAAGGTACCCCTAGAAGAGGTACACACCAAGTGATATAGAAGGATTCCATGCTGTACCAAGTTTAGCCATGGTTAATCTATTTAAAAGCTCCATGAAGAGTTGGTTTTGATAAGCATTAAGAATTGCGCTGATTTGAAACTACTATTGTCAACGCTGAACTCCTACTGAATGTGTTGCTACTGAGCACAGTGATGTTCTACGCTGCATGTATTACTGCTAGAATTCTCACCACATCTATTGACTTACTACACATGCTCTGACTGCTCAGACAAAAAATGAAAGGAATATTTATTGTACTAAGTGGTTTTAGCAGTTTATGCACGTGGATACAGTTATAGTTGATTACTGTAAGGACTGTGTCAAAGGATATTTTGATATGGAACTAGGCTTGGTGTACAAACTGCACATATAGAGAGCTGAGCACTGAGTCTGAAACCTTGTCAGGTGTGCTGGCCTCCACAGACAATATAGTAGATATCTAAAATAGCAAATTGTGCACTGAGAATTTTATCAGAGCAGCCACTGAGCTCTTGTTTTAGAAACCATCAAAAGAAAGTTAGCGAACATAGTGAAAAATATAGATCCAAGGAGTAGGAAGGTAAAATTGCCAGTTCATTTGTCAGTTGATTCTGTGGAAGTAAGGAAAGTTGGAGGAAATGTGAAATAAACAGAAATCCATCTAACATGGAATTAAATGGGTAGAAAAAAAAGTCCAGTCTACATTATAATATCAAAGAGACTAATGAAAGACAAGTTAAACGAAATAACCCAGAAAGGACTAATTAATGTTGTACAGAATCAGCAAGCGGAGAGTTGAAGTGATCAACATACAGCAGTGCCAAATCGCTCTCTACGCTAATGGGCAAAAATAAGGATCCTAGAGTACTTTGTCAACCTGTCTTAGAGAATATCTTTAGTAAAAACAAAATACTAGGCTTTTACTTGAAACAGGCTATAATCCTAGGGGAAACAGATGTGGTGATGCAATCAGGTAATAAGAAAATTAGAAAAAGTGAAACTGTACGAGTGGAAATTGATCAGTTACCCAGAGGAAGCCCTGTGCAAAAGGGTGGCAGGTCAGAATGGAAGAAAGAAAAGTGTGTGGGAATATATTGTGAACTAGGTGCATTGAACAATGGTGAACTGTACTTAAGTAAGGGTGATATGCCATTATGTTCAATCTTATCGTTAGTGGTGAATCTTGGGGACAATACAACAAGCTATTCACTAATCAAAGGTGAGTGAAGGAGGTGTCAAACCCACAATGGCTCTCACTTTCATTACCCACAGTATCATTACCACTGGACGGAACAGTGATAAATGAAATAGATAATTGTCCAATTCAAACTGTGAATCATGAGATACATATCCTACAGTTATATGATGTTCCTCTTTTAATTGATCCAGTGCTAGTTCTCTTTATGTTGTGGTCAATCCAGGAAATCCACCATCATCTGTGGTCATTCTCACATGTTTACACTGGGCAGGCAAGGAGACATGTTCCTCTAAACTTCATTAGTGGTTGAGTCTTCTGCTGCAGAAGTCACCAAGACTGTAGGCAACGCTTGGTGTAAGGCTTTGCAGCTGCAATGCCTGCACAACATGAAACATGCAAGTGGAATCAAGACAGACTACTTTTCACAGAGTGCCACAAGACTCACTAGACATGCAATGGGGGCAGAATTTTAAATCCAATGAAAATTAGTTCATCGTGCTTCAGAGGGTTCCTTGTTAGGCAATTGTAATACTTAGCTGCTGCTGTCAGAATCGTGTTGCCAGGCGATTGGAATTACCCACGCTTTCATCAAAAGTTGTCAAGGACCTCTTTATTCGAGAAGTATTCTGGATAAACATTAGATACCAAGAATTAAGACTTTGATTAGCACTTTAGTTTTGGAATCAGCCTTTCAAGGATTACAAGCTCCATACACAACAATCATCCTTTCTATGCTTACAGACTCTATTGTAAATTTTCATGGGAGAGCTAGTGAATTCTCTATGTTTTACAGACTTTGGGCCTGATTTAGAGTTTGGTGGACAGGTTCTTCATCACCAAGTCCTTTGTTTTTATCACTTGAATCACGTGGTATTAAGGTATTGCCAGTGGTAGGGACGTGAAGGTATATTGCCAGGAGAGAGAGCACAATACTAATGAGTATTCATTATGTTACAGCTCATGCACTGTGTGTATTGAGAATCATTCAGATCACAGACATGACTTCTAACTTGCAGAAGGTAGATACAGATGTGTATTATTTTCAGGTTATTCCATACAATACCTACAAAGGTACTTATATCTTTCAGCTCTAGGAAGGCAATGAGTTATCAGCAATCACAAAGAGAGGGATATACAGAGAATGCCACAAGGTATATCAAATGTCATAGTAAAAATAGTGATCTGTAATATCATTAACTAAGTAACATGATTATTTCTTGTTGTATATATCAGTGCCTTTTATGTACAGGTTGAGTCGAGTAAGAACAAGCGAGGTAACAATATCTTGTGTCTCTGTTTCTCTCTTTTTTGTCCTATTCCCCTTTTCCCTGATCTACTGCTGACCAGAATAGTTATTCTATGTATAGTCATCATTGGGTTTAGGGAACTGTGGATGGTGTTTCGACAAAATATAGATTTGGAAATATCGGATGCAGAATATTGTTGTGGTAAATATCATTTTGAATAATATTGTTGTAAAAAATATCATTTTTTTAAATATCTTTATGTGTGTTAGTTTATATATAATTTTTTTGGCTTCTAGTTGTTTGTATGATTGTTAATAATATTTTGACATATAGTTTGTAATATTAAGTGATGTATTGTTTTTAATGTAATCATAATAGTAATATATATTCACATAGCAGGTTGCTAGGTTTGTAGGAGTGTAGAGTTGGACATTAGTTAAGTATAATTAATTAATTATTATTTTATTATTAATTATTTAATTTATTATTGATTATTTAAAATGTGTAATAATTATATTTTAAAAGTTATTTATTAGGTGTGGATTGCTCGGTTTGTAGTGGTATAGGGTAGGAAGTTAATTAAATAATTAATTAACAATTAATTAACCATTTATTAACAAATATTTAATTGACTATTAAATATGTACATTTTGTAATAACTATATTTTTTAAGTTGTTAGGTGTGGGTTGGTGGGTTTTTAGGGGTATAGGGTGCAACGTTCATTATTAATTAATAAATAAATTAATACATAATCATTATTTGACTAATTAATAACAAATATTAATTTATTAATTAATATTGAATTCGTTATCAATTATGTTGTGTTACATTTATTTATGTTAGTTATATTTTAAGTGTGCGCTGCTAGGTTTGTGGGGGTATAGTGTGGTAAATTAAGTAATAAATAATGGCCATTTTTCAAAAACTGATAATTATATATTAAATTGGTTAGTAATTATGTTAACTGTTTAATAGTTTTTTCATATTTTTGGGGGGTTAATTAATAAAGTTTATATTGAGTTTTATATTTTTAATAAATTAATAGGTTTATGTTTCATACATGTTATGTGTTTGAAGTGAAGTACTTTCCCTACTGTTGCTTAGACTGGAGTGGGAATAGTAAATTTTACCCCTCCGAAGTCCAATGCTTTCCCTACTGTCGCATAGACCAGAGTGGGAATAGTAAATGCTACCCCTCGAATTCCAGCGCTTTCCCTACTGTTGCACAGACTGGAGTGGGAATATTAAATGTTACCCCTCCAGAGTCCAACGCTTTCCCTACTGTTGCATGGATTGGAGTTGGAATAGTAAATGTTACCTCTCCGAAGTCCAACTCTTTCCCTACTGAATGAATGAAGGAGCACTTATAGAGCACATGGCTACCCGGAGGCATCCCAGCGCTATGACACCCTAGAGAACTGTAATAATAATGGGGTCACGGAAAGAGGAAGGTTTTCAACAGTTTTCTGAACTTGAGATAATCAGGTTCGGAGCGTATGTGGAGGGGAAGACCGTTCCAAAGTTTGGATGCATTGTACGTAAACAGTCGGCCTCCACTACGTGATCGTTTAATCTTAGGAACTAAGACTAAACCTTTGTTCGTAGATCTAAGGACCCGATTAGGCACATAGGGTTGAATCCAAGAACAGATCAAGGAAGAGCCCTTGCCAGAAAGTAAATTGTGGGTAATACATAGGGACTTAAATTGGATTCTTTCCTGAACAGGGAGCCAATGCAAAGTAGCGAGTGCGGGTTTTGCAGAGGAGCGTTTGGGAATATTCATCAGCATGCGAGCTGCACAATTTTGTACTGTTTGAAGAATTTTGATGGTACCCTGCGGGGCTCCCAGGTACAGAACATTAGCATAGTCCCAGTTGCACAGACTAGACTGGGAATAGTAAATGTTAACCCCCTGGAGTCTAATGTACGCTTTCCCTACTGTTGTACAGACTGGAGTGGGAATAGTACATTTTACCTCTCTGAATTCCAACGCTTTCCCTACTGTTGCACAGACTGGAGTGGGAATAGTACATTTTACCCTACCGAAATCCAACTCTTCCCCTACTGTTGCACAGAATGGAAGGGGAATAGTAAATGTTAGCCCTCCGGAGTCCAACACTTTCCCTACTGTTGCACAGATTGGAGTGGGAATAGTATATTTAACCCCTCTGAAGTCTAGTACTTTCCCTACTGATGCACAGACTGGAGTAGAAATACAAAATTTTACACCTCCAGAGTCTAACACTTTCCCTACCGTTGCACAGGCTGGAGTGGGAATGGTAAATGTTACTCGTCTGGAGTCCAACGCTTTCCCTACTGTTGCATAGACAAGTGAGAACAGAGAATGTTACCCATCTGCAGTCCAACCCTTTCCCTACTGTTGCACAAATAGGTGTGGTAATAGTGAGATTTAAAAAAAAAAAAATTAACATTTACATAATCTATCCGTGCACTTCGTTTTTTTTTTTTTTAGTTCTGTTTATTGAAAATGTCTGTGGGTACAAGTAGGATAGTAAGACAAATCGCTCTCATTTTGTTTTTGCATTGAGATTTATTTATTTATTTGTTAGGTGCACAAATCATCCACAAAGGGATCTGCTAGGCGCCTTTGCAGTGGGGGGAGGTGGGGCAAGCTGTAAATGAAGAGCTTACTGAGTGAATAGCCATGTTTTCAGACGTTTTTTAAAAGTGGTGAAGTCAGAGCATGCTCGAATAGATAGAGGTAACTTATTCCAGTGATGGGGGACCAGGAACGAGAAGGAGCAGCTTCCAAACCTAGTCATTCCAATGCATTTGGGGCATAGTAGTAATAGGTCACTTGATCTAAGCTGACAAGCCGGGATGTATGGCTGCAATTTGTGCCTAAGGTAGAGTGGACCCTTTCCATGCAGGGTCATACACACCAAGCAGAGAAGTTAAAAAAGGTCACACTTTTTGATCGGGAGTCAGTGAAGGGAACGGAGAGAGGGCTCCGACGGGGAGCGGGGGGAAGATTCAGGACCAGGCAAGCAGCAGAGTTCTGCACCACCTGAAACCTGGCTAGGAGGCTTTCGTTGATACCCACCAGAAGAGCATTGCCGTAGTCCAGACGACTCATTATCAGTGCTTGTACCAAAGGCTTCCTGGCATGGAGAGGGGTCCATTGAAAGACCTTTTTAAGTGATTGCATGAGGCCAAAACAGGTTCCAGTGACCGTTTTGACTTGCTCACTGATAGGTAGCTTGTCATCAATCAGCACTCCTAGGTTCTTTGCATATTTATTGGGAATAGGTGGAGGGCCCAGCTCCGATGGCCACCAGTCGGCTGACCAAGCTCTGTGTGCCTTCACGAACAGAAGAATCTCTGTTTTAGTCATGTTCAGTTGTAGACAGTTGTTGGACATCCATGTAGCTACTGTCAATAAGCATTTTTAAAATTTAGCTTTGGTCAAAGTTGGGTCATGGTCCATGGTGATGACCAGTTGTGTGCCATGGGCGTAAGAGATGGTTTCAAAACCACATGATCTTATGAGTCTCACCAGGGGGGTCACATACACATTGAATAGAGTGAGGCTCAAAATTTAGCCCTGCGGTACCCCCTTATCAAGAACTGTGGATGCCGATGTGAGCTCGCCCAGCTGGACCGAGTTTGTACGTTCTGACAAGAACTCCTTCAGCCACTCAAGAGCTTTTCCTCTGATACCAAACTCCCTAACTCTTTGTACTAAGATATGATGGGAGATGGTATCAAAAGCAGCTGAAAGATCCAGAAGTAACAACATGGCCAGGATCCCTGGTCTAATGCCAGTTTAATTGTGTCTGTCACTTCCACTAAAGCGGCCTCAGTGCTATGAGAGGCACGAAAGAATGACTGCGAGGGGTCCAGCAGATGATTAGATTCAAGGTATGATGCTAGTTGGGCATTTACTGAGGACTCTAGAATTTTGGAGACAGAAGGAAGCAGAGAGATAGGTCTGTAGTTTGCCAAGTTCTGCGGGTCTGCTGTGACTTTTTAAAGAAGGGGCTTAATACACGCTGTCTTCCATTTGCAAGGTATGGTAGCCTGCTGCAGGGAGAGGTTGCATAAGTCTGTAATGGGGTGCACAGAATAGGGAATAGAGTAGTGATCACATGGAGGGGGGTAGTACTGCCGGGGACCCAGATTTTATGGTGTTTATTCGGGCTTGAGTTTGATCCTCTGTCATCCGACTAAAGGTTTCCAGAGTGGAGGACTGTAGTGCCCATTCAGGTTCCTGGCTTATGGAGGCTGCTGTGTTAGTAAACGAGCTGTAAATGTTGTTAATTTTATGTTCGAAGTGGGCGGTGAGGTTGTCGCAATGAGATTGTGACACCGGTATCGTATGATTGCCACTATTGGGGTTCGTGAGTTCATTGAGAATTTTGAAAAGCTCCTTGGATTAGTTTTTAGCGGAGTTAATTCTCTCTGCTATATGAGTTCTTCTGGCCAAATTGCAGTATTTGAGATATGTTCTCAAGGCAGCTTTATAGGCGAGTTTGCCCTCATTGGTTTTAGCTTTCCTCCATTTGCGTTCTAGTCTCCTTTCTGTGGCTTTCTCCTTCTTTAGAGATTCGGAGTACCAGGGAGCAGGGGGGTTTTCTCCTCGTGGTTTAGGTTTTTTTAGCGGAGCAATGGAGCCTAAGGCATTTATAAATGAGTCTTCAAAGGCAGTCAGGACCAGATTAATATCTTTGTGGCCAGTAATGGTGGGATGAGTAAAGACGAGGAGAAAAGCAGAGGGCACTACCTTCCTCCAATGTCTTATGTGCTTGGTTCCATGACTGCGGGTATCCTTAGGGGTCTTTTTTTTTTTTTAAACATATTTTATTGATTTTTCCATTTGTGTACAATATACAGACTTATTTTATCTCGTTATACATTCAATACATGTGTCAAGAGAATTGGCCTTATTGCTGCTTCCCGCCGCATTCAGTTAATAGTCTCAATCAAGTCTATTCAGTGTTCAATCTCCCTCCCCTCCCCAATCCCCCCCAACTATACTGAAACCCAACTACCACCCGCCCTACCCCCGCACTGCTGTCCCCTATGTTCACAGGTCGGATATAAACAATTGCTTCCGCTACCCCCTGCCGTGTATTTCTGCACTATCCTGTCGCTCCCTTCTGACACTGGCCCCCCTCCGGTCTTAGGCTTCTAAGGATTCTCATCCCCTGGTGTCTGCTCTATTACCCCTTCCTGATTCTGCCTCTGAGGACTCCCCTGCTGAGACGGTCCCTCAGGGGTGGTGGCGTCAGACCCCGAGTCATTGGTCCTCATTTCTTCCATCAGCACTTCCCATGCTTGAGCCCTCTCCACCTTACCCAGGCCCTTTCTTGCATTTCTGAGGAAGATTCTGCCCTCGCACCCCGCCCATTTCTCTAACTCTCGTTTCCATTTATGGATGCTGGGGCCGTTTGGCGCTTTCCATCTGCTAGTAATTTCTCACTTTGCTAAGATGAAAGCGAGGTCCTGAAACTTATCAGTGACTTTAGTCTTAGCTGTGTGTGGGAACAGATTGAGTAGGACGTGCGCTGGAGTACATGGGACTACCCTTTCTGTCATCCTGGCCGTCTCCCTTGTTACCTCCTGCCAATATTGCGTTAGGGACTGACAGCTCCACATCATGTGAATAAAATCCACCCCCGTTCCTTACACCTTGGGCATTCGGCATCCTCTCTGTGAAAGAACAGGTTAATACGTTCCAGTGTTATGTACGCTCGGTGTAACGTGTAGAAGCTAATTAGACTGAAGTGTGCATTTCTAGACACCTTATGAGTCCGCAGTAATATGTTCTCCCAGTCCTTATCATCCAGTGGTCTGCCTATGTCTTCCACCCACCTATGCCTCATCCGATCTAGCGGTTGGGTGGAATCCAGCCCTATGGCCCTGTATAGACACGTGGCGGCTTTTATGGTTCCCCCTGCTAGGCCTATATATTCGCAGGTGTCATGCCGTGGTGGCTCCGTCGTGCCCATTCCCCAGTGTCGCCGTATTGCCCCCGTGACCACTCCATATAGTAGAAAGTGCCCCTGTGGGATGCCCCAATCAGTACTGAACTCTTCAAAGGGGAGTAGTTCCCCATCCTGGTATAGGTCTCCCACTTTCGTGGCTGCCTCTTGCTCCCAATCTTCTATCCCTCTCCATTGCCCCCCATGTGGTAGTGCCTCCAGCAGTGTCATTGGCAGTTCCAGTGAGTATGGGCGCCTTGTCCTAGTCTTCTGCAGACATCTACCCCAGCATCAGCTTATCGCTTTGTGCTCATTATTTTGGACATGCTGTGGTTTCGCAATTCCCAACAGGGTGCGGAATACATGCAGCCGAACCGGGGCGAAGGGAGGCGTTCGCCTGTCCGGTGTCAGGCTCCCTGCCACCGCGTGAATCTCTGCAATTGCCCAGCCAAGTAATAGGCCTCATGTTCGGTACGGCGAGGCCCCCTTCCGCCCGTGTTCTTTTCAGCGTGGTTAGGGCTACCCTCCTTCTGCCTGTCCCCCATATAAATGCAGAAATGCATGAGTCCAGCTCTCGGAACCATGCTCCTGATATCCACACCGGCAGCGTGGTAAAAAGGTATAGTAGCCGGGGAAGGGCCACCATTTTTAGTAAGGAAATGCGTCCCGCCACTGAGAGGGGAAGTTTTCCCCAGAACGTCATATTGTCCTTGAGGGACCGTAGAGCGCCCCCTACATTCGCTTCCTGCACATCCGCCATAGAGTGAAGCACCTTCACTCCCAGGTACCGAAAGCATCGGGGTTCCCAGCGCAGCTCTCCCAGGTCCCCCGGCGGCGGGGTTTCCGCCTCAAGTGGAAACAACCGGAACTTCTGCCAGTCAACCCGCAGCCCCGACAGTGCACCAAACTTTTCCATCATACTCTTTGCTCCTTGCAGCTCCCCTTCCGCATGTTTTAGGAAGAGCAGAAGATCATCAGCGTATAACGCTATGTGGTGCATTTGCTCTCCCAGCTAGAGCCCTCTGAATTCACCCCCGGACCGTGCCTTACACGCTAGTGGCTCTACGGCCAATGCGAACAGTAATGGGGAGAGGGGACACCCCTGGCGTGTGCCCCTCCCCACCTGATACTGCTCGGATATCGTGCGTCCCGTACGGACCCTTGCCACTGGGTCAGCATATAACAGTCACACCCATTGTATAAAGCCTTGCCCTATCCCCATCTTAGACAGAGTGGCATAGAGAAACTCCCATTCAAGGCTATCAAAGGCCTTCTCTATGTCCCGTTCCCTTGTCGCACCCAATTCTATAATGGAAAAAAGACGTCGTATATTCAGGGTCGTATTTCTGCTTGGGATAAAGCCTGCCTGATCCTGATGCACCATGGATGTCATATGTGGGAGTAACCTCGTTGCCAATATTTTGCTTAGGATTTTAAAATCGAGGTTCCGCATCGACAAGGGTCTGTACGCCGTGCATTCGATGGGGGGCTTGTCGGGCATAAGCAGCGGGATTATCACCGCTTCTCGGGTGGTGTTTGGTAGTCGACCTTTGTCTCTAGCCTCCGGGCTAATTCCTCCGCATACGCTGCGTAAAACTCTTTAGGGAGTCCATCTGTGCCTGGGGTTTTTCCTCTCGCCAGCTCCTTAATAGCCACTCTAACTTCTCTCTCCGATATTTCAGCCCCCAGCTGGTCTGCGTCCTCCTCTGACAGGACATGAAGAGGAAGCTCCGATAAGTATTCCTCAATTTCCCCATCCCCTCTAGGCCCCGAGCTCTTGTACAGCTGTGCATAGTAGCTATGAGATCTGTTGTTTATAGCATCCTGCCTGTATAGTGGCCACCCTGTCGGGTCCGCTATTTCAATTATGGTGTTTCCTCTACGAGAGGGGTTGGCAAGCCATGCTATCAGTCTACCTGTCTTGTCCCTCTCAGCATGGGTCCTGTCTAGGTATACTTTAAAGTCAAAGCACCTCAGCCGTTCTTCTTGCACGGCTACTTCTTCCTTCGCCTCCAGTAACTCCTGACGGGCGTCTAAGTTCAACCTCCCTCAATGCTCGATCTGCCCTTTCGACGTCCGTGAGGAATGTGCGTCTCACCCCGATAGACGTTGCCATGCACCTTCCCCTGATTACTGCCTTAAAGGCCTCCCATTCCGTTATCCTGGAGCCAGTGGAGTGAGCATTATACTCGAAGTATGTTACAACATGTCCCCTGATCTCGTGCAAGAACACTTGGTCCTCCAGGGCCTCGGGCTTAAGGCGCCATGTAGGGATAGGTTGCTGTGGTGTCCCCCAGTGTAGTCTGGTCAATATCGGGTTGTGGTCAGACACAGTCCGCGTTAAGTATTCTGTGCCCTGAAGGAGTGCATGCATGTCTGGCGAGCAGAGAAAAGTGTCTAGCTGCACGTGTAGGTCGTGGACATATGAAAGGTGCGAATATTCCTTCTCTAGCGGGTGGGTGCGTCTCCACGTGTCTATAAGCCCCCATCGGGTCTTCCAGTCCCTAAAGGCCATGGCTGTTCTATGTACCGGGGAATCGCGGAGAGGTGAGTGGGACCGGTCGAGGTCCTGGTCCGCGATGCAATTAAAGTCCCCTCCCATGATGATCGAGCCAATCATGTAGGGTGCCAGGGTTCCAGACATCTGTTCTAGAAAGGCCCCCTGATCTACGTTCGGGCCATACATGTTTATTAGCGTGATATCCTGTCCATCCAATCTCCCTGTAACTATGACATAACAACCCTCTGGATCCACCTTGTGTCCCGTGTGCTGGAATGGGACCCCGCCCGTACCCAAATCAATACCCCCCTTGCGAATGCCGAGAACGAGGTGTAGTATGCCTGTCCCTTCCACCTGCGATGTAATGCTGCCCCCGCCAGGGTGTGCGTTACCTGTAGCATTGCTATGTGAATCCCTCGTCTGTTTAAGTGGGAGAAAATTTTGTAGCGTTTTTGCATGGAATGCATACCTTGGACATTCCAGGATAGGAGAATATATGTCGTCTGATTTGGCATTGCAATTTATTCTTCCCCCCCTCCTCCTGGCCTCTATCCGTGTGCCTAGCTGCCAGCGGTCCGCTCTGAGCGACAGGATCCTTCCTACTATAACTCACTTCCCCGTTCGGTAGACAACAGTGCCTTCAACTTATAACTAAATAAACACCCCAACTCCCCCTCCCCAGGACAAGTGAGGATCTCTCCCCCATCCAAACTACCCACTCGCGTGCAATCAGAACCAGTGTCCAAAGTTCGGGTAGTGACGAGGATAGTGCTCACCTAGAGGAAAGCCTTCCCCCCTGCCCCCCGGATTCTCCCACCCAGCATTCAATACATAGAAGCACCGTAGTGCCCATCCCGGGCCCCTCCTCTGTTCATGCAACCCCAGACTCAGGTCATTTCGACCCCCCCAGCTCAAAAGTCCTGCTTGTACTTGCGTGGCGTGCATCCTTCAAATGATGTAATCTGCCGATCTGGGAGTCACCTGAGGAAGGATCTGGCTGTTCTCCCCCAGTGTGCTTGTGCTGGTGTCAGAATCTGATTCTCTTGGGTCCTCCCCTGACAGTGAGGAGGTGCCTCGTGTTCCGTGGGCACTCAATGACGCTATTGCCGCCACTGCACTCTCCCTGTCTCGTCGTGATTCCTCCTCCGTTGGAAGGCACTTGGGTTTTCCCCCTTTCCCTGGAAGTCTCGAGGAGTCCCTTTCTGGCTTTTCCTGTCCTTCATCTCTCCGGTCTTGTGGGCCTTGCTCTTCAATCCAGTCCCACACGTCCTGTGGTGTGTTAAAGAACTTCGTCCCCTCGGTTGATGTCATCCGAAGCTAAGCCGGGAACACCATGGAGTACGATATCCCCATTTGTCTCAGTTTTCGTTTGGCTGAAACGAAGGACGTTCTCTGTCTCTGCACTTCCCGAGAGAAATCTGGGAAGATCCTGACGGTACTATTGTCTATTTTGAGGTGGCCTTTAATCCGTGCTTGACTCAGCACATGATCCCTGTCCTTGTAAAATAGTAGTCGCGCTACTACAGGCCTCGGCAGCCTCCCAGGTGGGGGCGCTCTAGCTGGGACCCTGTGGGTCCGTTCCAAGGCAAAGTAAGGGGACAAGCCCTCTTCCGCCACCTCAGTAAGGATCCAGTTTTCGAGGTAGGTGACCATGTTGTTCCCTTCAACGTTTTCTGGCAGGCCTATCACACGAATATTGTTCCGCCTCGCTCTGTTTTCCGCGTCCTCCGCTCTGAGCTCCAGCACGTGCACCCTTTTTTCAATGTCCGTAAGTCTATGAGTAGACGTGGTCACCTGTGGCTTCAGGTCTCTGATATCCCCTTAGGCTGCCGTGACTTGGTCTGCAAGTTTCCGGTGGTCCGCCCTCAGCAGGCCCAGGTCTTCGCGGAGCATGTCGATTTTGGATTCAACAGCCGTTCTAGACGTTTCTATGGCCTGCAGTATGTCGTAGAGAGATGGATCTTCGTGGGCTTCTTTCCATTCACTGTGGGCTCCGGTCCGTAGCCGTGGCTCACCAGGATCTTCCCCTGTCGGCTCCTGCTGCTCTGTTCCTGTCTTTTGGAGACTTTCCCCATGGTGAAGGCTGCTCACTGAGAGGGGTGTTCTTCCCCCTGGTATCTCCGTGCAGGCCTCCCGGGGTTCACGTACCCTCAAAGTCTTCCACCGGCCACCGCAGGTGGTGTCCGGTGCAGTTGCTCTTGACCACTGGTCCTGTGGCTCTTTCTGCCCCCTTCGTCACTGGACTCTGAATGTTCTCAAGCAGGGTCCCTCCCGTTATCCTCTGTGCCCTGCTTATTCTGGGCTGTCCCGTCTCTCCTCCGTTCGTTCTCCAGTAGCAGTCGCCCTGAACCTCTTTCTACCGCACCCTTCACCGTCTATGAGGTGGTGGGGCACCACTAGGTCCCACGTTCCTTCCTCTCGCCTCGTCAGGGCCTCCCTTGGCGCAGTGGCTATTGTACAGGCTTCACAGTTCTCCAGACACTCTGCCTCCGAACAAGGTGGTAGTCTGTCTCGCCCGCCGCCCCTTCTCCTCTCTGTGTATTCTTTGCCAGGGCGGGCTCCTTTTCTTCAATGCTCTGTATGGGGCGGCCTGTTACTGCTTGTGATCTTCTCTTAGTGTCCAGGCCGTTCCCAGTGCTCTTCCTCCTCGCTACATGCAGGGGGACTCAGGCTCCGGTCCCCTCGTCCCAAGGCGCTCCGTAGGAGAGTGGGTCTATGTTGGCATCAGCGGGACCAGCAGGATCCCCGCGCTGCCTCTAGGAGCCCTGAAGAACCCTCACACTGCTCTCTCCTGGGCCCTTTTCCACTGCGTCTCCTGACAGGATTCTGGGGCCACACGGGCTCTGGGCCCACGTCCTCCCGGTCTGGTAATTGCACACGCTCGTTGCCCCTGGAGTCTCTTAGTAGTCGCGACCCGCCTCCAATCAGGCCTTGGTCGCCATCTTGTTGAGCCCTGCTGTTGCTTCCCAGATCCGCTAGAGTCGCTTCCTAGGGTGTTGCAGCCCCATCCCAGGTGATCTCCTGCGCTCTGGTCCCCCGCTCCCCACGAGTAGGAGCGGGGCTCAGTTCACAGTATGCCGGCGCCATTGGTATGTCAGCGGGGGGTTTTCCTGCCGCCCCCCCTATGCCGCCAGACTCGCGCGGCAGCACCCGCTTCGCTGTTGCTCCGGGGCCCTCCGCCCTAGCGCCTCCTTACTGTTCTTAGGCAACGAGGGCTCCGGTTCTTAGTCGTCCCGTGGCTACGGACCGCTATGCCCAATGTTCGCCGAGCCTCTCAGGTTCTGCCAGGCGCCGCCTCTCAGATCGCGGCTGCGGCGCCATTTTGACTGGCCTCGCGGTCTCTCCTCCAAGCTCGCCGTTTCTGCTGCTTTCCGCCTGTCAGCCCCTTTTTTCCTGCGACCGCTTGACTCCTCGGTGCTTCAGGGGTCAGGGAGCACGTTATCTGTTGTAGGGGCCCCCCTATATCGGGCAGGATGGTACTGGGTGGGGGATCACCGGCAGGAGCTCAGGTTCAGGCTCCTTGCTCCATCGGCGTCCGGCCACACCCCATCCTTATGGATCTTGATATCTAAGTGGAAGTTAATGGAGAAATGGTCGGTCCATATCTGCTCCATGGGAGCGTCTACTGCTAGGTTTTTGGCATCAGTGAAGATTAAATCTAATGTATGCCCTCCCGTATGTGTGGGGCCTGATACCAATTGATGGAGACCGAGTGACTCCATATCTGCTAATAGCCGCATGGTGTCAGTATTGGTTTGATTATCTATGTGATAATTGAAGTCTCCTAGCAGCAGGAAATTTTCTGACGTTAAGATATGAGGTGCTACCTGTTCCATCAGCTTGGTGCTGAAGTCTTTTTTCCCTTCCGGGGGGCGATAAAGAAGGGTTATGTTAGTTGGGGCATTCAGTTGAAAGATTATCATTTCCACCGTAGGTGTAGAGCAGGAGTCCAAGGTGTCTATTCTTAGAGGGTTTCTTGTCGCTATGGCTACCCCTCCACCCTTTTTGTGCTGTCTATCGCACCCAGTTATGCTATAGCCTTGCGGAAGTGCTATGGCTATGGAAGGGGAGGAGGACCGAGTTCACCATGTTTCCTTGATTAAACATATATCCGGCTTTGTGGAATCTAGGAGGTCCCATAGTTCTGAGGCGTGTTTAGGAATCAAGCGCGCATTAAGATATGTGCAGTGTAGCTGGGACGGGGTACTAGAGACCGTTTCCAAGAAGGTATTGTTGCTGATAGATGGTTGTTTGCTTTTAAAAGGGGAATCTATTGAGGGCCCAAAGTCATTATGCCTGTCTAGGGGCGACCTATTGGTCCATATAAATTTGCGAATGCCACATTGCCAACAAGCAAGATTCTACGCAGGGTAGAGTACCCCCGGAGTATGTTTCCCTAAGGTTATAAGTTCCTCGCTTGAGTAGGCCTTAACAGCCATCCGCAGTTATGGTAGCCTAAACCCGGGGGTATAGATGTGGGGAAGGAAAGAAAGTAAAAAATAAGAAAAAGATGCAGCCCTCCTGGTGGCTGGCGGCGTTCCGGCGCGGATGGGCACAGACTGGCTTGCCTTTGGCGCGCCAGTGGCGCACCCGCTGCGCGTGTCCACTGCGCGTCCGCGTCGGGCTCCTGAATAAGTAGGGACCGGAAGCCCGAGAGGAGGAAGGCGCGCAAGAGACTAGGCCGTCAACTACCCAAAGTTGGTGGGCATTTACCTTCAGAATCGCCTTCCGGGCTCTTCTCTCCGCTCAAATGGCACCAAGGGGCCGCGGTGGACCGAAGAGCGGCCCAGGAAGACAGCAGAAGAAGGGGAAGAGCAGGCGAAGCAGGTAAAAATAGTTAGGGAGTACAGGTAGAATTTACATAGTCAACGTAGATAACAGTGCAAAAATGCTTAAAATGGATAAAATAAAGATTACCAATTACGTACAGTTAAAAATGCTAAAACAGAGGGGGATACCTACGGTACTACCCCACACTGCAGGCGCGTCCACGTCGGGCTCCGGAATAAGTAGGGACCGGAAGCCCGAGAGGAGGAAGGCGCGCAAGAGACTAGACCGCCAACTACCCAAAGATGGTGGGCGTTGACCTTCAGAATTGCCTTCCGGGCTCCTCTCTCCGCTCAAACGGCACCAAGGGGCCGCGGTGGACCGGAGAGCAGCCCAGGAAGATAGCAGAAGAAGAGGAAGAGCAGGCAAAGCAGGTAAAAATAGTTAGGGAGTACAGGTAGAATTTACACAGTCAACGTAGATAACAGTGCAAAAATGCTTAAAATGGATAAAATAAGGATTACCAGTTACGTACAGTTAAAAATGCTAAAACAAAGGGGGATACCTACGGCACTACCCCACACTGAGATGTAGCAGGGGCTCCGAACAGCCTGTACATATCAGTTACTAGTGCCGGAGCCCATCATCGTATGCCATACAGTTATATACGGAGTTCCCGGGAACCCAACAGAGAATCCCAAGTGGAAAAAAAAAATGGAACCAGAGGAGAGAAGGAGGGGGTAGGGGGTGTGGGGAGGCTGGCCTCCTCATGTTGTGCCCAGTCATCTCACTGTTGCTAGTTGCTATCAGTCTGAACCAATTCTTTCAGACCCGTTCGGCAGTCACAGAGCCTGGGGAGGGAGAACGACTTTCATTCTTTGCATGCAGCTGCAGGTAGGTCTGTAGCGGCTCCCAGATATCCCAGGGGCGCGCTTGGATAGGTATGAGGTCCCAATAGGCAGACAACTGCCTGTGGTAGAACGCTGCATCTGGGAGCCAGTCCTCAGCGCGGGGAACCTGGCGGCGGCCCCACCACATCGCTATGCATCGTTTAGCAAGCAGCGAGAGCATGGACTTTAATTTCCTGTTACCCACATGTGCATTTCTTACATATCCCAGCAGCGCAGTCAGGGGGGAGCATTCTATATGTAGAGCTAACATTTCAGCCATTGCATCAAAGACAACTCCCCAGTAGTGATTGATGTCAGGGCAGTCCCAGGCCAGGTGCAGGAAGGACGCACCTCATGCATCGCGCAGTTCTCTTCCCTGCGCGCAGCAGAATGTCCACTGGTCTTCTGAAATAGATATGCCAAGCTGAGCCTCCCATTCCTTGCGCGCTTTGGAAATGCATACTGGAACTGTGCGCTGCAATCCAGTGTAAAGCTTTGTGATCAATTTGTGGGGTGAGGGATTGCCCAGGAAGTCCTCTAGCATCTGAAACATGGGCGGCGCAACTGGGAAGGAAGTGAAGCTAGCACGCAGTGCAGCTCGGAGCTAATAGTAAGTCATTCTGTCAAGTACCCCTACCTCTTCTCTCTCCAGAACCTGGTGCAGTTCAATGAAGGTTCCCTCTGGGAACGTATCACCCATTTTGGTGAGTCGGAGTCTCTCCAATCCAGTGCAGGACCCAGCGTCTGACAAGAACGGTAATGCAGGATGCCTGAGTAGCGGTATAGAGGGGGCGTACAGCATCTCCAGCCCTGTGGCGCAGCTCATGCCACGCCCACACAGTGCAGCCAACCGTGTCCACCCTGGATCAAGGTCTAAGCTGCGATCTGTAGAGAACCAAGTTCAACGGATCTGGCATCGCTTGATCATGTTCAGATGCTGTATGCACTATAAATTGCGTTGGGTATACCCAGTGAAAGCCAAACTGCGCTTGAGTGCAGCTATCGTAGAGATCCATGTCCGTACGTCCAATCCGCCCTGCTCAAAGGGTAAGGTTAGATCTGCCCTGCTCAAAGGGTAAGGTTAGGGTTTCCCAAGAGAACCTACATTGTTTCCCTGCCCATGCCAAAGAGATGTTCGATCGCAATCTACGCCTAAAACCGCTGTGAAGAGGGAGGGGAAGATTAGTAAATAAATAGAGGAATTTGGGCAGGATAATCATTTTGGCTATCACCAGCCGGCCTGCTAGGGACAAAGGCAATCCCGAACCAACCTCTTCAGTCAGCTTTTCAGCCATTCTATCAGTCGTCCGTAGTTGGAGCACCATAGTTCTTCAACATTAAGGCTTAGCCAGATTCCCAGATATTTCACTGGGCCCTCCGCCCAACAGAGCGGAAATTCCAATTGGAACTGCTCCGTAACCTCCGTTAACGGAAAGATTACCAATTTTGCCCAGTTGATGAGTATGCCCGAAAACCCTCCGAACCGGATGAACTCTCTGATCAGGGGCTCCAAATTCTCGGCCGGGCGCTTTACGTATAGAGTCACATCATCTGCACATAAAGAGACAAGTATCACGCGTGGAGAAAAGGCCAAACCCCGGTGCTCATGATGCTGCCTTAGACAGGTAGCCAGGGGTTCCATGGCAATGGCAAAAAGAAGGGGGGCAATGGGCACCCCTGCCTCGTTCCGAGGGAGACTGGGAACGGAGGCGATATTACTCCATTAACACAGAGCCTCGCAGTGGGACTAGAGTATAAGAGGATGATCAATTTAATGAATTTAGCGCTAATTCCTAGACGGTCGAGAAGTGCAAAAAGTTATGGCCTTTTGAGGGAATCAAACGCCTTAGTGGCATCCCAAAAAATTGCAGCCGCCTGCAGCGAGGTGTTGATTTCTTGCATTGTGGCAAAGAATGTGCGCAGTAGCCCTACTGAGGACGAAGCCACATTGGTCAGGTCGCATCACGAGGGGCAGCAAGGGAAGAAGCCTCGATGCAATGAGTTTTGGCAGAATTTATTGTCCAGATTAATCATGGACAACGGCCTGTAGGAATCCATGCTCTTCTTGCAAGCAACAGTCCATCTATTTAGGTCCGTAAATATTTTAAAAATAAGGTCACATTATTCACAATAATCATTGTACTTTATATTTTTTTAATGCTTTCACCGTTTTAGCTGATGCATGAAGGTTTTTAATTCTTATTTTTCTGCATTTATTGAAATCAAGACATGCATAATATTAAATAAATTTTAAAAATACTTTGCTGCTGGATAAATATCATTAAGGACAACATTTAACATTATTAATCTTAAAATGATTTAGGAAAACAATAATGAAATTGTATGAAGTTTTTATTTTTATTCCAGAATATATACTGTGTTCATATAAATAAATGAAATACAAAAACAAGTCAGACTTATCACTCAATCCTAAAAGGTTTTAGTAATGGGATCTACAAACTTATAACCAATCTTCTGATGCCACTCAGTAATTTAAGCATGATGGTGTTACCTCTAAAATGCAAAAATAAACATACCAATTAACAAAATGCATTTTTAAAGCCAAAATTGTTTTTAAAAAGAAAAAATATTAAACCAAACTCTACATATCACAGGCAATAGTCATATTGGCTACTTTTCTTTGCTTTTTTAATTGCCTGCCTTGTGGTATTGGTGGATCCGGCAGGCATACTTGGAAGCCTCATAGGTGAGATAAGTTAGGTAGGTGTCATTGAGCTCCCATCGGCTGTTGTTTGACTACTTCCAGTGCCGATGAAACTATGTTGACACTGCTTCCCACAGACTCCTCCCACGGTGTTAGCGAAAGTGTAGGGGCAGGATCCCTTCCAGTTGCCAAGATGTCATATTTGTGTTTTTCTTATAGCTGGCCCACTCGACATTTAAGGTCTTGGAATCTTTTTTTTACAACCCTCAGTGGTGCGTTGATGAGAATATACAGCAGTAACCTTCTGCAGTATATTATTCCAAAGTTGAGTGCCTATCTTTGCACTTATTTTGTATATCAGATGTCCAACAAGGCCTGCTTTCTCTTTTAAAACCTCCTTTCCCAGAACAAGTAACTCATTGTTATTAAATTTAAATTTTCTAACTCTATCTGTAGATTAAGGGCCTGATTCAGAAAGGTAACTTACAGTTTTGGGTAAGTTTATACTTTTGACTAAGTTTACTACATTTCAGTATTCACAGACAGCACCTTTGTAGTAATTTACACTTTTGTAGTAACTTACACTTCTGTAGTATGCCCAGCACTACACTCAGTCAACCAGTGGTCCTGCAAATCCCTCCCATAGAACATAATGGAGGTAGGGAGTTAAAATAAAACCCTGTAGGAAATAATGTTACATTAAATTGGATTATTTACGATAGTCAGAAATATGAATAAATAAAAATTAATTTAAAATATATATAAATATAGTACATATTTATTATTTAATTATACAATATTTAATAACCTATTTTTAATTTAAAACATAATGTAACATAACATTTTATTAAAAATGATTGCATCAATTTTAATTAATTCCAGACATAACTTTTAATGGAATAATCACATACTGCATTTATAGACCTGATAATATAGTTGTATTTATGTATACAAATAGTTATAATTTAGAATGATAAGTGCAATAAACGCATACTTTATTTTTCCCTAGTAACAGCACACTCTTGAACAGGAAATACAAGAAGTGTAAATTGTAAACAATCACTTTGTTTTAAGTTTATGTGACTACAAGCAATATATAGCTTTTTCAGAAGATTTTGCATTGAAGAATAGTCCTTTATTCCTAAATATTTGTTTAAATGGTTGTAGGAAATTGGATTTTAGCTTGAGAGGGTGTGAACCATTCTCAAGCAACAACCACAATCCTTGTCAGGGTGAACCACAAAATGTCACTAAATTAACCTGTGCTTAACTCTCTAGTAGCATGGCACAAAACCATTAAGGCTTAACTTAGAGGCAATGTGGAAGGTATTTATGCAGCACACAAACAGTAATAAAGTAAAAACACAACACAAGAAAAATCCCACACCAATTTTGAAAAATAGAGAAAAATCTAATAAATAATTTGACACCAAAATGACAACAGAGTTATGAATTTATAAAGTTAAAAAGAAAATCTAGCACTTAAAGATCATAGCACCAACTGCGTGCTTCTAGTTGCGTGAGAACGGGGCAAAGTCAAAGTTATGGCCATCAACGATGGAGTGCGATTCGGATTACCAAAGTGGATTGGGCACAGCCTCAACTTACCTTCGGACTTAGAAGAAATTTTGAAGAGATAAGCCTGAGAAGGTAAAGTTCAGCGTAGCAAGGTAGATGACGGTGTTAAAGGAGGAGGCGTTGTCATCGGGAAACTGCTGGACAAAGTTGTGGTGAATATTTCTAGGTTTGGACTTGGTCACTTTTTTGGAAGTCGAAAATCTTCAGTGGGACAAAGCTGCAGGCTGTAGCCGACGAGGGCTCTGCGAGGCCAGATATCTCTTACGAGAGGAGCCCCCGAACAGGATTTGCTGCTGCGTAGAATAAAGTGGCAGGACCTATGTGAAGTTAGGCTGACAGGCGATGCTTCTCAGGTGGATCGGCGAGCAGGTTGGTCCTGGTCTCCTGTCGGTTCTCAGGTCACCTTTTGGTGAAAAAGTTTCCATGTCCCAGGTTTCAGGTTTTGGCACATTTAGCACCACATCCAAGGGTCCAGGACTGGGTGGGCACCACTTGAAGGGCATGACTCACTGCAGGCAGGCTCAGGGTCCAGGGTGTTGGAGTTTTTTGAGCCCCTGTAGCTCACAACAGGAAGTTAGCCAAATAGACCTTGGCGTCACTCTGCTATAATTGGGTTCAAGCAGCAAGGCAGGCCTCAAGCAGCAGGGCGGTCCTTTGAGGGTACAAGGCTGCCTTCAAAAAGCTGCACAGTCCTCTGGTAGCAGCAGGTCAATTCTCTGAGGTACAAAGCATGCCTCAAGCAGCAAGGCAGTCCACTGAAGTACAAGGCAGGCCTTCTGAGTGTCTTCGAAAGTGTACTGGAGAGTTTGTCTGATGGTCCAATATTTATACCTCGTGCCAGCTTTTGAAGTGAGAGAAACTTCTAGACTTCTCCCCACGTCTGGTTCTGGAATTTCGTAAATACACTGCACCCCACCCCATGGGCTGGTTAGGGCCTACCTTAGGGGGTGAAATATGTATTAAAATGGAAGGTTTGGGCTTAGAAAAAGGTTTATTTTGCCGAGGTTTATTTTGCCAAGTCGAATTGGCAGGTTGAGACTGCACACAGGCTACAATGGCAGGTCTTGGACATGTTTTAAAGGGCTATTTAAGTGGGTGGCACAATAAGTGCTGCAGGCCCTCTAGTAAAATTTAATTTACAGGCCCTGGGTACATGATGTACCACTTTGCTAGGCACCAATAAGTACACTAAATGTGCCAATAAGGTGTAGGCCAATTTGACCGGCATAAGCACTTTAGCACTGGTTAACAGTGGTGAAGTGCAGAGATTCCTAAAGCCAACAAAAAAAAAATTCAGCAACAGGAGGTGAGCAGGCAAAAAGTTTGGGGGAAGACTTCACCTAAGGCAGATATGTCTAACAGTTGATATTTATAGTAACCATATTTTGACAAAAAATTGACAACAATCAATTTGTCAGAAGAAAGGCATAGAAAGTATAAATGTACAGACAGAGAACCTAAAGCACTGACATATGCAATTATGAAGGAGAGGTGCGCCTGATTGCCAAAAACATGCTTAAAACTAGTGCAAAATTGTGGGAACATTTATGGCAGTCTGTGGCGCAGCAAGTAGATGCTGTTTGTGCAAATACATTTTGGGTAAGTTTATACTTTTTATTAAGTTTCCTGCATTTCAGTTTTTCACAGACAGCACCTTTGTAGTAACTTAAAATTTTGTAGTAACTTACACTTTTGTAGTATGCCCAGCACTACACACAGTCAACCAGTGGTACTGCAAAACCCTCCCATAGAACATAAAGGAGGTAGGGAGTTAAAATAAAACCCTGTAGGAAATAATGTTACATTAAATTGGATTATTTAGGATAGTCAGAAATATGAATAAATATAAATTAATTTAAAGTGAGCACAGGACTCACGTCTGGCATACCCTTCCCACTTAGGGCGACAAAAGCAAAAAGAACAAATAATGGATGGAATGCTGAACAAATCAAACATTCACCCCCAGTCACAGATCTGGGTTTAATCCATCATTTTGTTGCTCACCACGCCACTCCAGTTTGGACCCAACCATATGCAAATCAGTCTTGACCCTGCTCCCCATCGGAATAGTCTAGCCCGAGCTGCCAGGCCAGTTCCTCTCCGGACTGGAAACAAGCATCCTGGGACCGGTTTCGAGGTATCACCCCTCATCAGCCAGGCTTTAGCACTGTTTATGCATAATATTTTATTTATTTTAGTAAATTAAAAAGAAACAATTATTATTTTTATATTTATATTAACATTATTAAAAATCATTAAGGCTTTCAAATAAATTCTACATTTTATTTTTTACATTTACATGTTAATCATAGTTAAAATGAAAAATGTATATATTTTGGAAATATGATATCTTAAAGTCCAATACAGCAATGCAGTAAAATCAACAATTGGTAATTTCGAGTGCAGAATTTATAAGTGAAAATGTCATTTTGATTTTAATGCATATGATTTTTCAGTATGGTAAACTACGAGTAACAACTCATATTAGCACCAACTTTCTGTTTTACTCTCTAGTATTGGTAAATCCAACACTGAATCCAGCACACGAATACCAAGGAACTCAGAATGAGGGCCTTAGAGTTGGAGACTGGGAGAATGTGGAACAATGGGCCTGATTCACAAAGGTAAAGTTAGACCAAAATTCTAACTTTACGACTTTTTGGTATTCACAAAGGGACTTACAAGCAGTATCTTTATGACTATGGAGTTTCCGCACTCGAGGCGGAATCTCCGCAGTCTGGGAGTAATGTCCTTAGTCGGGGCAGAATCTTAACAGTTGTGGCAGAGTAAGTGTAATTTCACACATTGGCAGACAATTAATGTCACCTGCAACCCATTCACTACAAACCAAAAAAATGCAAGGCTCTGGTTTTTCCACACCTCACTTCACCTGCCTGCTCTGCACCTTGCCTTGCCATCAGCATGCTAAATTTGAAAAGGAAGAAAACTTTAATGAGGAAGAGACCCAGTTGATTGTTAGTTTTTTCGTGAGGAACTTAAAAAAAATGCATGGTCTTCCTCCATACATCAGCAGTGCAACACAGAAGGCAGCCCTATGGCAGCACTTGGCTACTTCAGTCAGTGCATTGGGGGAGGATGTTCAGACCATCACAGATGTCAAAAAGAAGTGGCAGGATGAGAAGAGGCAGGTGAAAGAGAAGTTCACCAGGATAGAGGTGGCTAGAGCTCTCCCTGGTAGACAAACTGGAACCCGTCACTGTCTCAGACCACTAGAGAAGGACGTCCTCTTCACCATGCACACCCACATCCTGAATGGACAGCTTGTGCATGATGCCCTTAATGTTGTGCCAGGTAATATGTGATGATTTAAACTATGACTTACAATGATAAATGTGTACGATACACTGCAAATGAGACTATGGAAGTCTCTTCAGGTTTGTGATAATATTCATGGTGAGTTAAACTCTCATGTGTCCTATTTTGTCCATTGCACTACAAGTCCCAGAATCCTTTGTGATGTAAATGGTGACTTCCAATTTCTCATTTACAAACAGTGGCCCATCACTGCTGGTGATTTCACTTCACACTGGTATATGGCACTAGAAAATGTGCCTGATTTAGTAACCATCACAGTTGCCTTGTAAATGCAGTTGAGTAAATATGTGAAATGTTGTACCTAATCATCATTAGTTGGTATTGTCTGTTGACTTCTTCTTTTCATTGCCAAATACAGTCAGAGTAGATTCACCCACTGGAGCAGAGGTTCCTGCACATGCAGGAAGGCAAAGTCATGGGGCACATCAACCCATGCCACCAGCACAAACTGATATGTAAATATGGCCAGAAGAGTGTCCCGTATAGTACATTGTGATCAGACAACCTATAGATATTTTACATAGAGTCCATCATTAGTCTCAAACATGTGAACTGAACTAGGATATGTTGTTCATTACATGTGTTAACTTGAATGGTAACTAGATACACTCAGATCAATTTAGGCCCTGTGACATTGGCCAGAAAAACCCAGACACACAGCGTTCTCTGCTCCACGTACAGGTGTGACAAATGGTCAGGCACCACACACCAGGCGGATGGTGGACCCCGGTAAGTACACTGAATAATTACTTTATAAAAGGCTCATAGTCTGAAATCTTGTATGATATGTCAACAGTATGTGGTGTGTGTCTAATATCCCTGGTGCCACTTATCCCAATTTGCTCAGATATGGCTCATAAGTCTATATTACTTCATAACATGTTGGCTAATGAAAGGATGACTCTGCATTTATGTTAAATAAATGTAGTATGCACCAAATTGCTTATATTGTCTCATCTAAAGAGGAGTAGCCACAACAGGGTTGAAAGTTCATACCTATGACGGTTACATGTAAATTTATTCACATCATCCTTTGTATTGAAATATGGATATGTTTGGCACATTACAACTGCTGTCAAGCCTTCATCAGTTATCCAAAGTACACCATCTAGGTATTTGGGAGACATCCTGGCTACAGCAGTCAGACCCACTACCAGGTAAGTGTGCCATATAGTGTTGTAAACTATTGATTCCCAAATACTGCACAGTAACCAAATCCGTGTAAAAGGATATTAGCAGATATTGCCACTTCTTTGTAGCATCTAAAGTTGGTGTGTGACATTTTCCCAACATAATCATTAATGTCTGTGTTAATTTTGCATGTTCACTTATAATTCATGCTGAACATTAATTACAGTATCACTTCCTTCTGAAGCTGCTGGATCGAGGACCACATCATCCATCACATTCTCAAGCAGCCAGGCTCAGCAGCTGACATCACGGGGGATCCCAATTCTACACAGAGCTGTGTCTGGAGCAATGAGCTTGAATTTGCATTGCACATCTGCATTGAACATCTCAATGCTACAGAGTGAGCTGTCACATGTAGGTTTACACAAACCAGGTCACATGTGGAACATCAGATAGATGCAAAGATTATTTTACCCAACACTTGTGTTGTAGCACATTATATATTATGGAAAATACTTATCATGGTGTAACCTTGGCAGGCAATTCAAGGAGAGAACCCAATCCTCCTCCAAGCAGCAATGTCAGCAGCCTGCACTGCTATACAAGACAAGGATGAGGACGACGATGATCAGCAGGTGCGGGTTGCAGAGGAAGACCTGGATGTCAAGGAGTGCATTGTTGGACCCCTGACCAAAAGACTGAAGCCAGCATCAGGTCTGGACAGTATTGTGCTTCTCACATCACCTCTGAGGATTGCCCATTCCCAGCAGTCAGCCAACCAATCACAGCATTCACCTACCCAAACACAACCTGAACTCCTCACAGCCCCCACATCCAAGATAGTTGTGTTGCATCTCCTATTCACTCCTCCCATGACAGTGCTTCCCAGGCCTTCTCTCCACCATGTGAGGAGCAGGTATCCCCTTGGCACCAATAACCTTCCCACAGCCTGCCACTTGCCACCCCTACCCGTGCTGGTGGACCCGATGGTCATATCAGAGGCGGTCCTATGCAGAGAGGGACTGCGGATGGTCATGGTGGCCAGTAGGAGGATTAATGTTTCCAGCGACAGGCTGATGTGAGGCAGGACATTCGTGCTATAGGGGCTAATTTGTCTGACATTTCAGACTCACTACAGGGAATACAGCAAATCTCTCAGATGATTAACAGACAGACTCGTGTCTTGGACAGGATTGAAAAATCTTGCCAAGACATGTCAAGGAGGAAAAATTACATTACAGCAATATATAGGGAAGAGAGTGCAAGACATCATGCCTTGGCCGTGAAGTTAATGGAGGGCATGTTGAAACTGTTTCAAAGTCTTCCTTCCTTCTACTGCACCACACCCCACCCAGCCACCTGCACCAAAACCTGCACCAGCACCCCCTACCTACACAGACACCACCCCCTGCACATGCTCCCCTGCACAGCCACGTCCCCCTTGCCCATTCACCTACCCCACCTGTACAGGTACCCTCACCCCATGTACAGGCACCTTCCCCACCTGTTCAGGCCCCCTCACCCCCTATACAGACACATTCCCCACCTGTACCGGCACCCTCACCCCTTGCACAGGCACCTCCCCCACCTGTACAGGCACCCTCACCTGTAAGGTACCTCCCCCACCTGTACAGGCAGATGCACCGCACCGACCCACACACAGCACCAACACAGTAAACACATTTACTCACAGAGATCCTCACCATCACAATTGCGAAGTTGCAAGAGAGATCCCCCATGATCACTGTGAAATATGAATACCCCCAATGCATGTAAACATAAAGATCTTCTTCACAAGTCAATACTGAGTTATGTAATAGTTGATGATGGTAAACTGGATTCTGGTTGTAGGCCATATATGTGACCATAAATGTGTGAGAGTAAGACATGTAGATTTGTAGGACCATCTGTGTAACAAGGTATCATGTTGAAAGCATAGCTAAACCCCTACCGATGTTGACTTCCATACTTTTAATCCAGCATATATAAAGAACTACACAAGCACAAGACAGAGATGGTGTTCGAAAAAATCTTTATATTTTAGCAAATAAATTAAATGAAAAAACCTGCCCATTGGAAAGGGAGAAAGGAACCAAATAAAATCTTCAGGCAGAATGGGCAAGGGAACTTGGCGGGGGGTGGGCAAAATAAATAAAACACGTCACGAAGCGCCAGGGGAACCAGTCTATGTTCATGGGGTAAACCAAAAGTCCACAGTCCAAAGATAGTCCAGTCACTGGTCATCCTCATTGTCCTCCTTCTGCACAATGTGGAGATCCTCTACTCCTGTGGACTCTTCCTGGCTGGCCGATGCAGGACCAGACACCGGGAGCAGGAAACATGAGGGGTACGAGGGGTAACAGGGAAAACAAACTGGGAAGCACAACTACAGTGGTCTGGATGAGTCACTGGGCCAACGCATACAATTTGGCTGCACCCAAGGAAGTGATGGAGGCATTGAGGTTAGCCATTTCTCTGGAATGTGCCTCTCATAACACATGGGACTCCTCTTGGATCTCCTGTAAGATCTGAGAGGACATATTCTGGTCACCATCAGATGCCACCATCACTTCCTGGGATGAAGCCACAGGAGTAATCACACATGGAGGGGTTTGGGTAGAACAAGAGGGATGTGGGGTGTCTGGCAGATGTCTCTCTCAGCTCTTCCGGGCAGGCACTTAGAGGGGGACTAGTGGCAGGGGAGGTCCCGATGGGATGGGGGCCTCAAGAGTTAGGAAGGGGTTGGTAGCAGGCTCAGATGGTGATGAGGCCTGCCCTAGGGACACCATTTCAAAGTCAAGTTCATGTGTGCCGAGGGAGGGACGCATTCCTCCTCCCACTGGCTTGTCCCTTTTATTGTCCCCCCCTTCAGTCTCTTCGGCCTCCATCTGGGCTGTTACTGTGAAAGGCTCCTTACAGGTGGATGCACTACCCCTGCCTGATGGTTTGTGTCCCACCTTCTCTTTGCTGGTGGAATCCAGAGGACGTGCCCACCGACGAACCGAGGATCTCCTACTCTGCCCCTGGTCCTGTCATATTGGTCCTTGGCCAGCCTGGACCACTGAACTAGAAGGCAAACAATTATGTAGTTGGTATACAATTCATAACACAGCAGGAGACTACATAAAGCAAGTGCTGACTTTGAACTTCTTTGATCTCACTAACCAATTATATGTTTCTTGGACCCAAAAGTATGTGTACTATCACTGTAATGTCCAGAATTTACTCACACCATAACATCTTCCTCAATTTAGGTCATTGTACTCTTCAGTATTTACTAACCTTCACCATCAGCATAAATGCAATGTGAATTTTCTGCCATTGAAACATATTATCTTCCAATGTAAGCCTTCAAGTGTAGATGGGACACAGTGTGGATGGATATATCAACAACTAAAAGTGGATCCAGGACTATCCTGTAATTTGCAGTCTCAACAGTCATACACTTACTATTAAATGTCATCTGTTGTGTAGCATAGTGAAACAAAACATAAATGCATTATTGGGTGTACATATAAAAACAAGGCCTTGGATATGACCTTTGCAAAGATGTGATTCGAAATATTGTATTACCCCTTGACAAAATCAGATACTCTACATGGCAAGTGCCACATTTAGCTTGTCAAGACTGCTTTGTTTGTGCTGCTCACTGGATAGTTAGTACAGCAACCTAGATATAAAAAATAACATATGTGCCACTGTTGAGAAGATGTGTGCATTTCGTCCCCCTGGGATATGTTTGAGTAAGACAAGTATCACAAAGTCAGCCTTTACTTCATGGTACATAAATATAATATTTTACCTGGAAATAAATACACACAAAAAGAATGCATGATACAGCGTCCAACTGGCGAACCCCTCTCATACCAACACTAGACATTGTCCAAGCCATTCATTCACCATAGCATACAAGAGTTATAAGGCCCTTAGTTCACCAGTCATGATGATGTAAGTGCATTTATGGATTACAATGCTACTGTAAGGGTAATTTGCCCAGTTGTGTTTATAACACTACAAGTCGCAGAATGTACACAGAAAACAGCATTCCAATTGCTCCAATGATGCATAGACCTTATAGGAACTGCAGCCATTACTCAGATAAGGTGAAAGGAGACAAAAGAAACATGATGGTCCATCTCTTTCACCACTCACATCATACTACCAAACACATAATGCAGTTCATGCGCTTACCAGGTTTCTGCTACTCAAACTCCTGTAGTTGAGCATGGAGGGTCAGCCAGGCTGTCTTCCGGACTTTCCTGTACAGTGGGCTAAGTGGGCGTGTACCTGTTGCGGCCCAAGATGTGCCATAAGCGATGGGACGATGTGTTAGTACAACAATAACAGCTCAAACAGTGCCAGCCACTCCTTGCCAAATATCTCACATGGTACCTGAAAGTTTCCATGAGACAGTGACATATGATAATAGGTGGACATTAGACCTGCGTGTGTGATGCATTCAGCCTTACTCACAATACAAAATGCCTAGCCTTTTTTAATCGGGTCCTTCGTTATTAGGTGGCTGCATGAAGGAGTCTGTTTCTGAGCATACAGTTCTGCCAAGTTTCTCAGGTCTATGCATGATGTGCTGCTCCAGTCCAGGTTTTACCTATGAATTCTGGGACTTGTAGTCTTGTTTATTCCACAGTAAAACAGGACTGCAAGTCCCAGAATTCAAAGAAAACAATGATCGCCTGGAGTGGTACATTACGCATGGGATGGGCCTGCAAAACTTTCCAGCTATGGGCATAGACAATCCATGTCATTACACAGGTCCACTTAAACAATGGTGTACTGCCACATGAGTTGCAGCACACAAAAATACAAGGGGTCTGATTCACAAAGGACCTCCACACTCGTCACGGAGGCCCTGCAGTCGTGGGGGAGTCTCTGCACTTGGGGCGTAATATCAGCAATGTTAATTCTCTTTGCGGAGATTACGCCCCCGTTCTGGAGACTTCTCCATGACTGTGGGGCCTCCGCGACAAGTGTGGAGACCCTCTGTGAATCAGGTCCAAGATATTCTCAATACCTTTACATTCATATGTTTCATGTTACACACCCTAAACACAACTCCACACATGTTACCATTGTGCATTCAGTAATGTTGAAGTACATCACATATGCAACATGGAGATAGAAGGAGTGTGTAGTAATGTTACTATGTTATCTTGCTAGCATCATGATACAACATGGGTAAACAGTAGATCATGGGCAACAAAGTGCTGAGCATTCCTGGACTCACTATGTCAGCACCACAACTACTGTGTCTCAGACACCAACATTAAGTTCCTATTGTAATTCTGTCCAGGGAGGTCTCACACATGCAGTAACATTTAATCCCCTATGGCAATGGAGTCCTTTGAGACGTTGTCCACATTAATCACTGACATGTGCACGAATCGTGTTGCATGGCCAGTCTTTGACTCTTGACAACAGGTGTTGTTTACATACCTTATGTATGGTTTACAGAGTAGTCTCAGGCTAGAATTTATGGACAGAGTGTTAAATGACCAGCAATCATCATTGACAGCAGACTGTGAGCCACATAAAGGCCGTAACACAACTGGTTGCTCAAGAGAAAAAAGTATCAACCAGCTGGTCATGCACCTGCATACCCTGCCCTCTGCTTTGTACAATGGCCTTGTACCCTGGATTCAGACCTAGGTGAGGTTTCAGAAGTATATGTAAGTCATGATTCACTGCAATGTTTTGCAAGACACAACAGGCTACTATTATCTTGCGCACAACTTCAGCAGAGTTCAGCAGCACCCCCCGTACGGTCAAGACATCTGAATTGCAACTTTAGGAGGCCAAAAGTGTCTCTATGATGGCCTTTGGGGGTGTATGAACATGTGTGCATATGAATGGGATTTGTGTTCGTATGAATGGGATATATGTGCCTGTGTTGTATGAACTTGTCCCACAGGACATACCTTTTGCCATACATGGCACCGTTACATGTATAAACACAAGGAGATGATGGACGGAGCGCTGAAACTTTTCAGACACTCACCCCCAGTCACAGATCTGGGCTGAATCCATCATCATTCTTTAGCTCACTTCGCCACTCCAGTTCAGACCCAACCATTTGCAAATCAGTCTTGACCCTGTTCCTCATGGGAACAGTCCAGCCCGAACTGCCAAGCCAGGTCTTCCCTGGACCGGAAACAAGCATCCTGGGACTGGTTTCGGGGTAACACCCCTCATCAGCCAGGCTAGCTTGAATCCAGTGGCAAAGTGAGCAAGGGGCCCACGTCTGGGCATACCCTGCCAACTTCGGGCAAACAAGGCAAACACAAGGAGATGATGGACGGAGCGCTGAAACTTTTCAGACACTCACCCCCAGTCACAGATCTGGGTTGAATCCATCATCGGTCTTTAGCTCAATTCGCCACCCCAGTTCAGACCCAGCTATATGCAAATCAGTCTTGGCCCTGTGCATCATGGGAACAGTCTAGCCCGAACTGCCAAGCCAGGTCTTCCCTGGACCGGAAACAAGCATCCTGGGAACAGTTTCGGGGTAACAGCCCTCATTAGCCATTCTAGCTTGAATCCAGTGGGAAAGTGAGTAAGGGACCCACGTCTGGGCATACCCTGCCAACTTAGGGCGAACAAATCAAACACAAGGAGATGATGGACCGAGCGCTGAAACGTTTCAGCTACTCATCCCCATACAACTGTTTTTTTTAATGGGAGAAATTTAAAGTGCAGAAAAATGTTCTGCAAAAGTGCTCATAATATTGAACATTTGTCTGAACTTAAAATTTCTCCCACTTAAAAAAAGGCTGTATTTTTCACTTATAAATATAGCACCGTGCCTCCCAGCCACTGGGAGCAAAATGCCTGCTGGTGTAAATGTGACACTTTGGAATGGGAGAAAATTAAACTGATGAGTTAACTTTATGTTTAGATAGATTCCATATAACTCATCATTTAAATGTTCTCTCATTTCAAAGTGTCACATTTACAAACAGCAGGCATCTTGCACCCAGTGGCCTATAGACATGGTGCCATATTTATAACAGAAAAATAGAGCAATTTGGTTAAATGGGAGGAACTTAACATGAAGAAACATGCTTAATTAAATATTAACTCATTAAAGACAATGGAGTAAACCCTGTGTCCCTCAGAACATGGGTATCAGCAATATGAGCTACAGTAAGTTCTGTCTGGGGAAAAAATTGCTGAGCAAAACCTAATTAATAGTAAAATGTATCTATCCCAAATAACACAAAATGTCAATGAAAGGTCTCATAATTGTTTAAGACAGGGATAAAAGTCAAAAAGTTAAAACGCACCACAAACGATGAATCAGTTTTTTTCAAAAATGTATTTGATATTTATAATAGTCAAATTTATAAATGGCTTTCGCATACACACATGATATAACAAACAACAGGATAGTGAGGTGACTTTGGTAAAAAATTGTGACATAGGGTGCTCATGAGAATTAAGACGGAAATAAACATAAATTGGGTAACCAATAATAAACAAGTTATAGGTCTGTTCGGTTTCAAATTCAAAGGTTCTAGCCACCCTTTGGAAAGCCTTCCTCTTAGTGCAAGGGTTGAGAGACTTGGGAATTGGACAGATAAATGAAGCGTCGATGTTTCGACCCAAAGGTATGCATAATTAATGAGCGCCACAGCGGGTCTTCGTCAGGACCGATGTACGGACTGTGGACAGTCTCTATTAAAGAAATTAATGTAATGAGTGGGGTGCGTTAAAACTACTAGATAACTTAAATGAGAGAGGGGAAAGAAACTCACCAATTCTGAAGAACTCCTCCAATCCTTGGTGGAGTATAAGTATACACGAGGGAGACTGCAATGTTGTTTCTCATCGAATTCTCTAGTTAGAAGTCGTCAGGACAATATCCAAAATGAATCAATTGGTATAAACCACCGGAAAGAATTACCAGCAGGGCGTGAATCTATAATAAGGAATTGGGATAGGGTCTAATATTCCAGAGTTGCCCAATCTGATACGCGTTCATGGATGAACGAGTGGTGAACTTACCATGAATAACAATCTTGAATAGATTGTGGTGATGGGCAATGAATCCCAATTTGTCCTTAGATAAAGGAGTGGGCAAAAAATCCCAGAGTTTGTAAACGCTTCCACCATCCAGTTGGAATCGGAAGGGAAAATGAAAAAAGGGGATAGGGGGGGGGGTTTAGGGATGATTGAAAAGCCTCAAAAAATATATACGGAAAGCCATAAGTCAAGACTTACCTCTTCCGACGGTCGGCAGTAAATGGCCGCGTTCTTTGGATGTGCTAGGGGGCCCGTGATTAACCGGAGCAGTGATTAAGTGATCGAGGCAGACGCTGCATTAGCGTGCACGCCGCGGGCCTGTCAATTGACAGCTGACGCGTCAGAGTGTGGACGCGTGTCTTGCAAAGATGTATGCAAATCGAGTTAAGTGGTGCTCGGTAAAAGGGGGAAAGAAATAGGAGGCCCAGCAACTGAAACTAGAAAACGTGGAATAGCGATCCAAACATGATTATGTGTTACAGTGCCTGACAATTGATTTATTTACGGTGCTCAAGTAATCTCCTCCTTTAAAGACACAAAACATTGAGATTGCAAATAATTGCAAGCAAATATACACAGTGATTGAATTGAAGTAGAACAAAGGAAACTCATCACATAAAATTAAATTGTGCAAATATACCGGCCAGTGATATTGCCAGGCGAATGATGGTTAACAATATTAGAAAGGTTGAAAGCCTTTGCAATAACAATAACATTTCATTGAATAGTCAGAACAGCATGTTACATTATGGTAAGTAATGATAAATTATACAATTGATGCCATCTAGGATGTTTCTTGAATGAAACGTTTTTAGCAAGGGTGATATTTTCAACAAAGCAATAAATATACACAAGGTGAAAAGCAGTTTAGTTCCTAGCAATAGAATTGATAAGTGACTGCACTTCATGGGCGAAACAAGAAAGAAACATTAATTAAATTAACCGGTTAGTATCATTACATGTACCGAGGCAAAGTGCATTAATCATAGGGGATAAAAGGGAGTATATTTTACAAAATGCTCTTAAGTAATATAGACCAGAACAATCTATCAAAGAGCAATAGATGACACATGTGGAGACCACTGCGTGAGTAAGGCGTACTATGAGTAGTTAATTAAACCCATTTGTCAGTTGGTCTCCTCGAATTCATTAAGGCCCTGTTCAACCGTGTTAAGAATGTGCATCCACCGGCACTCTCTCTTATTCAGTATGGAGGAAATGTCACCTCCTCTCGGGTGGTGGGATATCTTCTCCAATACCCACCATTTCAAACTGTCAACAGGGTGGCCCGCCTTAAGGAAGTGTTCAGCCAGGGGGCACCCTGAACTTGGCAGCAAATTCTACTGCAGTGTTGTAAAATCCTGGTTTTCACCTTTTGTTTCGTCTGTCCAACATATATCTTATCACATGGACAGGAAATTGCAAAGACCACCTCAGAGCTGTTGCAATTGGTATGGTGTAGTAGTGAGTGGGTGTAGGAAGCTGGCTCTGTATATACTATAAGACAACAAGGAGGGACTAAGGGCCAATTGAATAGGTCCAGCATACAGGCCCACGGAAGCACAACAAGAAAGAGTATGCTGTTCCTAGAGGATCCTACAGGTCAATGGTTGTGAAAAAAGGGCATGTGAGTGCTCATGGAGATCGGAGAAATTCTTATCTCCTTTCGGAAAAAGACCCTCACACACCCAACAAATGCAAAGTTGTATATCCCACCGCTGCCACCACTGTAGGAAGCTGGCTCTGTATATAATATACCAAAGTGAGGTATAGTGTGCACAGAGTCCAGTGGATCCCCAAAGGTAGGCAGAGGTAAAGTTAGATAGCACCTCACTCTCTATTTGTGGTAGTGTGGTCGAGCGGTAAGGCAGTATCAGAGGACAGTGTTAAGCATTTGTACACACTCAGTCAGCAAATGAATTCACACACTCAAAGACTGACCTTCAGACCAATTGTTTTTTATAAAAATATTCTTTTAGTTATTTTATTTTCTAGAACCAAGCAAGCCTGGCACAGGTAAGTTGATAAATACTTTGCAGTAAATATACAGTTTGAAATGCAATTGTAAATGTACTTTGAAATGGTTACAGTTTGAATTACTGGTAATGCAATACTGTGAAATGCTGTACATATACTTTGTATCGATTTTGCAATAAGAATTACAGGTAAGTTACTTTTACGTTACTTTTGAGATTACTTTTTAGATTACTTTTTCTACTCAGTGTGATATGCCTAGATATCACACTGGGACATTTCCTAGAGAAAAGGTAAGTAAAATCAGTTTTGCACAATTGTTATTTTTCAGGTTTTCATACAAATCAACTCCACACTTAGAACATTTTTCAGAGAAAAACAGTCAATAGGTTCCTATGGAGAGAAATGAAGTTAACGGTTACCAGGTAAGTAATAGGTCTTTGGAGTTGAGCTTCTGGAGTTAGAACAAGGGTTCCCCCAGGGTCAAGGATGCACTCTCGTTACACCCTCAGCGGCACTAGGGCGGCCGGGTGCAGAGTGCTGAGGCCCAATGTTATCCAATGGGGGATGGGGGCCTCCAGTTGGTGGCTGCTGGCAAGCAGGCCACTGGGTTGTGGGAGCAAAGCTCCTGGACTTTAGCTCAGGGCAAATGGGGAAACAAAGTAGCACCAAAGGTGCACCCTCAGCGGCACTAGGGCGGCTGGGTGCAGGGTGCTGTTTCGACGTCGGGCGCCCTGTTGGTTTCAATGGGGAACCTCCGGTTTGCAAAGGCACTGCAGGCTCGGGGACGAAGGTCTTCTGGGTGCGACCACCACTTCGAGAGGTAAGTTGGGAAATTTGGGGTTGGTTAGGCACCGTCGGTTTGGGCACACAAGGCCGTGGGGCGTCAGGTGCAGGGGTGCCTTTTGGGGTTGGATCTTCTTACCAGCTCCTGGTCGGTGTTAGGGGGGCCTTCTGGATTTAGGCTGCAGGCATCGGCTGGAGGCTTGAGGCAGGTCAGGGGTCACCGGATCTCGGGTCAGGATCGCCGGGGTGACCTCCTCATGGTGTTTGCCCACTTGAGCTCGGGCCGTGGTCGGCGGGTGCAGAGTGGGGCGGATCCGTGGTGTCCGGCCGGAGCCAGAGGTTGCAGATGAACAAATTCAGTGTTCACGGGAGACAGAGTCTTTGTAGTTGAAGGCAGGCAGGTCCTCCGGGGTTTTCCAGGTTGCTGGCTGCAGGACACACCAGGATTTCGCAGGAGCAGGTTCGAGGGGGAGACAGGCTGGTAGGGCTGGGGACGAAGTCAGTGGGCGTCTTCCTCTTGTTAGCTGCTGCACGGCTGTTCGGTCCTTCTTCTTCTTCATCTTGCCGTTTCTTGTCTGAGGAAGCAAGGTTCAGGGGTGCCCCTAAATACTAGATTTAGGGGCGTTACAGGTAGGTAAAAGGCAGGGACCAATGGGTCCCTTCCCTGGGGTGAGTACACCCCCTATTATGCCACCCTCCAGTGGGAGGGGGGCATGTGCCTGTCCCTGGTTGGCTGAGTCCCCCCATCTTGAAGATGGCATGGACTGAGAGTTATGCTTCACCTCGCCTCCCCCACCTGAGGGGTGGAGTTGGCAGAGGTGGGCACACCTCTCTTCCTCACTTGTTTTTCCCGCCGGTTCTCCCACCCAAAGTGGGGGTCAGAACCAGTGGGGACCAGTTGCTGAGAGCAGCAAGTGGCCTGTGGAAGCTCACAAAGGTGGCAAGCCTTTGAAGCTTCCCCTTCGTGAACCCTGCCCATCCTGGGGGAGGAGGCTTGGCACCTCGTCCCAGGTTGTGCATTGTTTCAGGCCCCAGAGAGCAGCAGGCTCTCGACCCAGGGGTCCAGAAACATGTCTGGTGGTGGCAGCTGAAAGCAGCCACTCAGCCTGGACACTAGTGGTAGGTTAGTTTTCGGGGGGCATCTGTAAGATGCCCTCTGTGTGCATTTTGCATTAAATCCCACACTGGCATCAGCGTGGGTTTAATATGCTGAGAAGTTTGATACCAAACTTCTCAGTTTTCAATGTAGCCATTATGGTGCTGTGGAGTTCGTAATGACAAACTCCCAGCACCATATACTCTTAATGGCAGCACTGCACTTACAATGTCTAAAAATGGACTTAGACACTGTAGGGGTACAGGGCTCATGCACCTGTACCCTGATCACTGGTATAGTGCACCCAGCTAGAGGGGTGACTGATCTATGCCAGGGCAGTGGGTTGTAGGCATGGCACACAGAGTTGTGTGCCATGTCGACTCTTCACTTTGTTCTGCACCAAGACACGCAGCCTGCAAAGGCAGTGTGTGAGTGTCAGGGTACAGGACCGCTAAGGGTGGCACAATAAGTGCTGCAGCCCTTAGAGGCCGTCTCTGGTCACAGTGCCCTGGGTACCTGTGGTACCATTTACCAGGGGCTGACCAGTGGGCAGAGATGCCAATTGGGTTTAGGCTTCAATGCAGTTTTAGGGAAAGAACATAGGCCCTGGGTACCTGATTAGCAGGAGCCCAGGGCACACTCAGTCAAAGCACATCAGCAATTCAGCAAAAAGTGGGGGCAACCATGCAGAAAGAGGGCACTTTCTCACACAACCCCGCCCAAATGAAAGAGGATGAGACTAACCTTTCCCTAGAGAGTCTTCATTTTCTAAGTGGAAGAACTTGGAAAGTCCATCTGCATTGGCATGGGCAGTCCCAGGTCTGTGTTCCACTACAAAGTCCATTCCCTGTAGGGAGATGGACCACCTCAATAGTTTAGGATTTTCACCTTTCATCTGCATTAGCCATCTGAGAGGTCTGCGATCAGTTTGAACTAGGAAGTGAGTACCAAACAAGTATGGTCTCAGCTTCTTCAGGGACCAAACCACAGCAAAGGCCTCCCTCTCAATGGCACTCCAATGCTGCTCTCTGGGGAGAAGCCTTCTGCTTATAAAAGCAACAGGTTGGTCTTGGCCTTCATCATTGGTCTGGGATAGGACCGCTCCTATCCCTAGCTCAGAGGCATCAGTCTGCACAATGAACTGCTTGGCATAGTCTGGAGCTTTGAGAATTGGTGCTGAGCACATATCCTCTTTCAGGGTGTCAAAAGCCTTTTGACAATTAACTGTCCAGTTTACCTTTTTGGGCATCTTCTTGTAGGGGAGTTCTGTGAGGGGAGCCACAATGGACCCATATCCCTTCACAAACCTCCTGTAGTACCCAGTCAAGCCAAGGAATGCCCTGACTTGGGTTTGGGTAGTTGGAGCTACCCAGTCCAGGATGTCCTGGATCTTGGGCTGTAAGGGTTGTACCTGGCCTCCACCAACAAGGTGGCCCAAGTACACCACAGTTCCCTGCCCTATCTGGCATTTGGATGCCTTGATAGTTAGGTCTGCAGTTTGCAGGGCATTTAAAACCTTCCCAAGGTGGATCAGGTGATCCTGCCAGGTGGAGCTAAAGACAGCAATATCATCTAGATAAGCTGCACTAAAGGACTCCAATCCAGCAAGGACTTGGTTAACCAACCTCTGGAAGGTGGCAGGGCATTCTTTAAACCAAAGGGCATAACAGTAAACTGATAATGCCCATCAGGTGTGGAGAATGCTGTCTTTTCTTTTGCTCCTGGGGCCATGCCAATTTGCCAGTACCCTGCAGTTAAGTCAAAGGTACTTAGACATTTGGCTGCACCCAATTTGTCTATCAACTCATCTGCTCTTGGGATAGGGTGAGCATCTGTCTTGGTGACAGAGTTGAGCCCTCTATAGTCCACACAGAACCTCATTTCTCTCTTTCCACCCTGTGGATGAGGTTTGGGGACTAGAACTACTGGGCTGGCCCAGTGGCTCTCAGAGGGTTCAATAACCCCTAACTCCAGCATCTTGATGACTTCAGCTCTGATGCTTTTCTTGACTTGATCAGACTGTCAATAGATTTTATTTTTGACAGGTGAACTGTCACCAGTGTCCACATCATGGGTACACCAGTTTGTCTGACCAGGGGTCAAGGAAAAGAGTTTAGCATACTGCTGCAAGACGTGCTTGCAATCAGTCTGCTGTTGGGCAGAGAGGGTGTCTGAAAAGACAACTCCATCCACTGACCCATCTTTTGGGCTGTATGAGAGGAGGTCAGGGAGAGGTTCACTCTCTGTCTCCTGATCCTAATCAGTCACCATCAGCATGGTGATGTCAGCCCTGTCATGGTAGAGCTTTAGGCGGTTCACATGGATAACCCTTTTGGGTGTCCTGCTTGTGCCCAGGTCAACCAAGTAGGTGACCTCACTCTTTTTTTCTAGGATAGGGTAAGGGCCACTCCATTTGTCCTGGAGTGCCCTTGGTGCCACTGGCTCGAAAATCCACACCTTTTGCCCAGGTTGAAATTCAACCAGTGCAGCTTTTTGGTCATACCAGTGCTTCTAAAGCTCCTGGCTGGCCTCAAGATTTTTGGATGCCTTTTCCATGTACTCAGCCATTCTGGACCTTAGGCCAAGCACATAGTCCACAATATCTTGTTTGGGTTCTTGGAGAGGCTTCTCCCAACCCTCTTTTACAAGACAGAGTGGTCCCCTCAGAGGATGGCCAAACAGAAGTTCAAAGGGGGAAAACCCTACTCCCTTCTGTGGTACTTCCCTGTAAGCGAAAAGCAGGCAGGGTAAGAGGACATCCCATCTCCTTTTGAGTTTTTCAGGGAGCCCCATAATCATGCCTTTCAATGTCTTGTTGAATCTCTCAACAAGGCCATTGGTTTGTGGGTGATAGGGTGTAGTAAACTTGTACTGCACTCCACACTCTTTCCACATGTATTTTAGGTAAGCAGACATGAAGTTGGAACCTCTGTCTGAAACCACCTCCTTGGGAAACCCTACCCTGGTGAAGATACCAATGAGGGCCTTGGCTACTGCAGGAGCTGTAGTAGTCCTAAGGGAGTGCCTCAGGGTACTTAGTGGCATGATCCACTACCACTAGAATGAATTTGTTCCCTGATGCTGTGGGAGGTTCAAATGGACCCACTATGTCCTCACCTACCCTTTCAAAGGGAACCCCCACCACAGGTAGTGGTATCAGGGGGGCCTTTGAGGGGCCACCTATCTTGCCACTGGCCTGACAGGTGACACAGGAGCTGACAAACTCCTTTACTTTTTGGTACATCTGGGGTCAGTAAACGTGGCTAACTATCCTTTCCCAAGTCTTGGTTTGGCCCATATGTCCAGCTAGGGGGATGTCATGAGCTAAAGTTAGGAGGAACTTCCTGTATTTCTGAGGCACTACCACTCTCCTAGTGGCTCCAGGGATGGGGTCTCTGGCCTCAGTGTACATTAGTCCCTCTTCCCAATAAACTCTGTGGGTACCACTGACATCTTCCTTTTCCTGTGTAGCAGCTTGCTGCCTCAGGCTTTCAAGAGTTGGACAGACCTGCTGTCCAAGGCACAGCTCTTCCCTAGAGGGTCCCCCTGGGCCTAAGAGTTCAACCTGGTAAGGGTCAAGCTCCATGGGCTCAGTTCCCTCTGGGGTGTGCAAGTCCTCTCCCTGAGGAGAGGGATCCTGATCCTTTTGCTGTACAGAAGCTGGTTCCCCAGTCTTCTTACCTTTTCTCTTGGAAGGTTGGGCCATACTTTCAGGCTCCAACACTTCTTTTTCACCCTGTCTCTTGCTCTGTGCTCTTGTTTTTACACGCACCAATTCAGGGATATCCAGCATTGCTGCATGGGTTTTCAGTTCAACCTCAGCCCATGCTGAGGTTTCCAGGTCATTGCCAAGTAGACATGCAGCTGGTAGTTTTGGAGAGACCACTACCTGTTTCAGGCCAGTAACCCCCCCCCACCCCCCCAGTCTAATGTCACCATAGCCATTGCATGGTTAGTGGTAACACTGTCAGCATTGGTGACTGGGTAAGTTCACCCAATCAAGTATTGCTCAGGGGAAACCAGTGTGTCTCTCACCATAGTGACACTGGCACCTGTATCCCTCAGAGCTTCTATCCTAGTTCCATTAATCCAAGGGTATTGTAAGTACTTTTTTAAGTTGAGTGGCCACACAGCTACAGTGGCAAACTCAACTTCCCTTTCTGAAACTAGAACTGCTTCAGTGTGCAACCCGATTTGCTCTTGGCACACTGTTGATTCCATCTGGAGACTTGCTACCCCTGGAGTAGCTGTAGTAGGACTAGGGGCCTTCTTGTTTGGGCAAGCAGCATCTCCAGTTAAGTGTCCCAACTTTCTACAGTTGTTGCACCAGGCCTTTAAAGGATCAAAGTTCTTTCCCCTGTACCTATTATTGGACTGGGAAGAGTTTTGGGACCCACCCCCCTGTGCAGGTTTTTGGGGCCCTTTTGAAGACTAAGGCTTTTTATCTTGGGGATTCTCACCACCTTTCCCCTGGGGAGGTTTTGTCACCCCTTTCTTTTGGTCACCCCCAGTGGTTGTTTTTGTCACCCTTGTCCTGACCCAGTGGTCTGCCTTCTTTCCCAATTCTTGGGGAGAAATTAGACCTAGGTCTACCAAATGCTGATGTAACTTTTCATTAGTGCAATTACTTAAAATATGTTCTTTCATAAACAGATTGTAAAGTCCATTGAAATCATGCACATTGTGTCCAGTTAACCAACCATCTAGTGTTTTAACTGAGTAGTCTACGAAGTTAATCCAGGATTGGTTTTGGGTCTTGTGATCCCCCCATAATCTAATTCTGTATTCCTCAATTGTGAGTCCAAATCCCCGAATCAGAGTTCTCTTCATGAGGTCATAAGACCCAGCATCTGCCCCTGTAAGGGTCAGGAGTCTGTCTTTGCAGTTACCAGAGAACAGTTCCCAAAGGCGTGCCCCCCAGTGTGACTTCTTCACTTTTCTCATTTCACAAGCCCTCTCAAAGGCTGTGAACCATTTTGTGATATCATCACTCTCTTTTAGGATCATAAGATTGCTCTTTATCCTTATTAAGTAAATTGCTGCCACCATTGATGGGTGCTAGGCCCACCTCTGCTCTCTCTCTTTCTAGAGCCAGCAACCTGGTCTCTAGATCCAGTCTTTTGGTCAGCCTTACTAAAAGGCTGTCCTGCTCATTGAGGCTGTCCTCAATGTCCTCAGTAGTGCCTGACCCACCTGTGTGGGATCTAGGTACTGAGAGGTTGATTCTTGGAGTCAGGGGTACTTGGACCCTTTTCTCCCTAGGAAGTGGAGGGGGTTGATGTACCAGGTCATCCCCTTCCCCTCCTTCTCCATCTGACTGGTCTTCACCATTTTCAGATGGGTGGTCCTTAGCATACCCAGCCAACAGCTCCTGTAGCTTTTGTTTGGTGGGATGGGGACCCATGGCTATGTTTTTAAGTTTACATAGGGACCTTACCTCCTTGAAAGACAAGTGAAGGTAAGGGGTGAGGTCGAGCTCCTCAACCAAGTCCTCTATGTCATTGTGGTTATTTCCACTAACAGCTGGGTTCTTGTTTTGAGACATAGTTAAAAAAAACTTCTAACCCCTCTAACCCTAGCTAAAGTGACTATTAGTTTTCTAAAATTCTAAAGGGACTTAACCAAGGCCCTACAAGACTTTTAGTAATTTTGCAAAAAATTGCCAATTTGAAAAATCAGAATTTTAAAGACAATTTAAGAGTTCTGTCGTGTGATCAGGTGGTAACCAAGTAGTCCAACAAATGCAAAGTTGTATATCCCACCGCTGCCACCACTGTAGGAAGCTGGCTCTGTATATACTATACCAAAGTGAGGTATAGTGTGCACAGAGTCCAGTGGATCCCCAAAGGTAGTCAGAGGTAAAGTTAGATAGCACCTCACTCTCTATTTGTGGTAGTGTGGTCGAGCAGTAAGGCAGTATTAGAGGACAGTGTTAAGCATTTGTTGTACACACTCAGTCAGCAAATGAATTCACACACTCAAAGACTGAACTTCAGACCAATTGTTTTCGTATAAAAATATTCTTTTAGTTATTTTATTTTCTAGAACCAAGCAAGCCTGGCACAGGTAAGTTGATAAATACTTTGCAGTAAATATACAGTTTGAAATGCAATTGTAAATGTACTTTGAAATGGTTACAGTTTGAATTACTGGTAATGCAATACTGTGAAATGCTGTACATATACTTTGTATCGATTTTGCAATAAGAATTACAGGTAAGTTACTTTTACGTTACTTTTGAGATTACTTTTTCTACTCAGTGTGATATGCCTAGATATCACACTGGGACATTTCCTAGAGAAAAGGTAAGTAAAATCAGTTTTGCACAATTGTTATTTTTCAGGTTTCCATACAAATCAACTCCACACAGAACATTTTTCAGAGAAAAACAGTCAATAGGTTCCTATGCAGAGAAATGAAGTTAACGGTTACCAAGTAAGTAATAGGTCTTTGGAGTTGAGCTTCTGGGGTTAGAACAAGGGTTCCCCCAGGGTCAAGGATGCACTCTCGTTACACCCTCAGCCGCACTAGGGCGGCCGGGTGCAGAGTGCTGAGGCCCAATGTTATCCAATGGGGGATAGGGGGCCTCTGGTTGGTGGCTGCTGGCAAGCAGGCCACTGGGTTGTGGGAGCAAAGCTCCTGGACTTTAGCTCAGGGCAAATGGGGAAACAAAGTAGCACCAAAGGTGCACCCTCAGCGGCACTAGGGCGGCCGGGTGCAGGGTGCTGTTTTGACATCGGGCGCCCTGTTGGTTTCAATGGGGAACCTCCGGTTTGCAAAGGCACTGCAGGCTCGGGGACGAAGGTCTTCTGGGTGCGACCACCACTTCGAGAGGTAAGTTGGGAAGTTAGGGGTTGGTTAGGCACCGTCGGTTTGGGCACACAAGGCCGTGGGGCATCGGGTGCAGGGGTGCCTTTTGGGGTTGGATCTTCTTACCAGCTCCTGGTCGCGGTAGGGGGGCCTTCTGGATTTAGGCTGCAGGCATTGGCTGGAGGCTTGAGGCAGGTCAGGGGTCACCGGATCTCGGGTCAGGATCACCAGGGTGACCTCCTCATGGTGTTTGCCCACTCGAGCTCGGGCTGTGGTCGGCGGGTGCAGAGTGGGGTGGATCCGCGGTGTCCGGCCAGAGCCAGAGGTTACAGATGAACAAATTCAGTGTTCACGGGAGACAGAGTCTTTGTAGTTGAAGGCAGGCAAGTCCTCCAGGGTTTTTGAGGTTGCTGTCTGCAGGACACACCGGGATTTCGCAGGAGCAGGTTCGAGGGGGGAGACAGGCCGGTAGGGCTGGGGCCAAGTCAGTGGGCGTCTTCCTCTTGTTAGCTGCTGCACGGCTGTTCGGTCCTTCTTCTTGCCGGTTCTTGTATGAGGAAGCAAGGTTCAGGGGTGCCCCTAAATACTAGATTTAGGGGCGTTACAGGTAGGTAAAAGGCAGGGACTAATGGGTCCCTTCCCTGGGGTGGATACACCCCTATTATGCCACCCTCCAGTGGGAGGGGAGGATGTGCCTGTCCCTGGTTGGCTGAGTCCCCCCATCTTCAAGATGGCGTGGACTGAGAGTTGTGCTTCACCTCGCCTCCCCCACCTGAGGGGTGGGGTTGGCAGAGGTGGGCACATCTCTCTTCCTCACTTGTTTTTCCCGCCGGTTCTCCCGCCCAAAGTGGGGGTCAGAACCAGTGGGGAGCAGTTGCTGAGAGCAGCAAGTGGCCTGGGGAAGCTCACAATGGCGGCAAGCCTTTGAAGCTTCCCTTTCGTGAACCCTGCCCATCCTGGGGGAGGAGGCTTGGCACCTCGTCCCAGGATGTGCATTGCTTCAGGCCCCAGAGAGCAGCAGTCTCTCAACCAAGGGGTCCAGAAACATGTCTCGTGGTGGCAGCTGAAAGCAGCCACTCAGCCTGGATACTCGTGGTAGGTTAGTTTTCGGGGGGCATCTCTGAGATGCCCTCTGTGTGCATTTTTCATTAAATCCCACACTGGCATCAGTGTGGGTTTAATGTGCTGAGAAGTTTGATACCAAACTTCTCAGTTTTCAGTGTAGCCATTATGGTGCTGTGGAGTTCGTAATGACAAACTCCCAGCACCATATCATCTTAATGGCAGCACTGCACTTACAATGTCTAAGAATGGACTTAGACACTGTAGGGGTACAGGGCTCATGCACCTGTACCCTCACCACTGGTATAGTGCACCCAGCTAGAGGGGTGACTGATCTATGCCAGGGCAGTGGGTTGTAGGCATGGCACACAGAGTTGTGTGCCATGTCGACTCTTCACTTTGTTCTGCACCAAGACACGCGGCCTGCAAAGGCAGTGTATGAGTGTCAGGGTACAGGACCTCTAAGGGTGGCACAATAAGTGCTGCAGCCCTTAGAGGCCTTCTCTGGTCACAGTGCCTTGGGTACCTGTGGTACCATTTACTAGGGGCTGACCTGTGGCCAGAGATGCCAATTGGGTTTAGGCTTCAATGCAGTTTTAGGGAAAGAACATAGGCCCTGGGTACCTGATTAGCAGGAGCCCAGGGCACACTCAGTCAAAGCACATCAGCAATTCAGCAAAAAGTGGGGGCAACCATGCAGAAAGAGGGCACTTTCTCACAGTGGGTATGTCCCAGATGTGTGAATTCGCTACCCTCTATTGTGAGCTTACATGCTTTACAGTGACTGCATTTGAAATGGCCCACAAATGGGGGAGGGTTAGTTGCATTCTAAGGTCAGGTGCATGTGGGGTCTCCAAGAAGGACCTAACTACATAATCTTTGACATTTCTACCCCTCTTAAATGCAAACAAGGGGTTTTCAGTCATGTCTATTTCAGAGACCACAAGGTTCCAGTATTTCATAATGACCTTCTTGATGTCGTGGCTCCTGGTGTTAATTGTGGTGACACAGAGTAGTTTGTTCATCTTACTATCTTTGGGTCTCACCTCCAGTAGTGTCTCACGTGGGCAGTACCAAGCTCTTTTCCTCGCTCTGTGCAGCAACCCTTTTGGGTTTCACCAAAGCCACCTCACTATCTTGTTGTTTGTTATATCATGTGTGTATGCGACAGCCATTTATAAAGTTGACTATTATAAATATCATATACATTTTGAAAAAACGGATTCATCGTTTGTGGTACGTTTTTGACTTTTATCCCTGTCATAAACAATTATGAGACCTTTCATTGACATTTCATGTTATTTGGGATAGATACATTGTACTATTAATTAGGTTTTGCTCAGCAATTGTTTCCCCGGACAGAACTTACTGTAGCTCATATCATTAAATATTAAGACGTAATTGACATAATGGAAAGTGGAGAAAAAGATTAACTTAGTGTTTCATAGAAATATGTTTCTTCACTATTTCTCTCATTTAAAAACAGTTACTGTATTTGTCACTTATATATGGTACAGTGTCTACTGGCCACTGGGAGCAAGAGGACTGCTGTTTGTACACTTTAAAATGGGAGAAAATTAAAATGAAGGGTTAACTTAATCATTAAGGCAGCTCTTCATTTTAATTTTCTCCCATTTAAAAGCATCCACAAACATCATTTTATTCTCACACTCCAATTTTGAGTTGACAAGGACTTTTATTTAAGATTTAAATACCACAGTGCTTCAGTTATTCACTTCTGTGTCCTGGGTCATAAATCTGACTCCAGCACTGCTCATTACCAGGCTCTGCTATCTGCAGTCTGAAGATAATAATGCAAAATAAACACAGAATTCCCCTAATCTTAAAAGGAAATTGTGACCCTGTACTTATTTATAATGAACTCATGGCTATGAGCTACTCTGAAGGTGTCTGTGAGCTATTGGTAGCTCCGGATTGACTGGGTTGAAACACCTGGTCCATACACTTCCTGAAATAGAGGGGTATATCTGCATCCCTGGCCAAAGATGCGTGAGGATTGTCACCTGGAATGTGACCAGGAAAACAAAAATTCCAGAAGTGCATAGAAGATGAGCTTTGGAGATAATAAATAGTAATCATTGCTCTTCAGGAAACTTAGCATATTACTGAATTTGAGTATAATAACTTTACTTCTGTAGACACTAAAGAAAACCAAGTATTGGCAAAGCAATAGGTCTGGCGTTGGCTGCCAGCCTTCCGGCAATTCTTGTTTTGTCATGTTTTTTTCAAAACTTTATTGTTTGGGAATATGCTGGACCCTTATCAATCTAAAAACAAAATCATTGGCCACAGGCCAAAACGTTTTTTGGTCTTAAAAACCCCACACATGACCATGGTACTCCCTGGCACTGAAGGGAACTACTTTGTGTGTGGATGTGTTCCTTTTGAAAGGGCAGTATGCCGTAACTCACAGTGAAGTCAAAGAATGGCTGAAGTGGGTTGATACATTGCCCCATAATGCATGCTGGAGTGGGTGGAAAATATGTGAATGACAACAACCATAGACTAATGGATGATGTCTACCTGAAACCTCTGTCAGTAACTATGTTATACACATAATTGTAGTAAAATCAAAAGGTCATGGCCAACACAGACCTAAGAAAGTCAATTAGTCTGGCATTGTCTGCAAGCCTCTTGATTGAGAAAGAAAGAAAGAAAGAAAGGAAGGAAGAAAGAAAGAAAGAAAGAAGAAAAGAAGGTATGAAAGAAAGATAGAAGAAAGATAGAAGAAAGGAAGATGAATAAGAAAGAAGAGAGGCAGGACAGAAAGAAGGCAAGAAAGAAAGAAGGCAATAAAAAAGGAAAAAAGAAGGTAAAAGAGAAAGAAGGAAGGAAAGCGAGGGAAAGGAAGAAGGCAAGAAAGAGAAAGAAAACAAGAAAGTAGGAAGAAAAGAAAGAAGGAAGAAATGAAAGAAAGAAGGAAAACAGGAAACTAAAAGAAGAGAAGCAAGATAGAAAGAAGGCAAGAAAAAAAGAATGAAAGAAGGCAAGAATGAAAGAAGACAAAAAAGAAGGCGAGAAGAAAGAAAGATAGAGAGAGTGAGTGAAAACAAGGAAAAAGAGGATAACTTAATACAGAACAGTTTCAAACAGACACTGTCAGAATCCCTTTCAGTGGGCCATGTGGCACTCAGGGTTTACTGAGCCCTACTGTGGGGTTTGAGGCCTTTTTACTCCTGATGTCCTGGGACTCAACCTACTATGGATCCTGAGTAACTGGGCCAGGTACCCCTTCTGTACTTGACTCTCAGTTGTAGCTAAGGCCGAGCAGACCAAGTCTTCCTCGGAGGGGATGTGTGAATATAGGTCAGTGAACTTTACTCATAATTCAAAGAGTGCACAGCTCTGTCAAGTAAATCAGTGTCCAGTCAAATACTTATTTTTATAATAAAGAAGTATTTTATTTCTAACTCTACACATTCAAAACAATGTTACAACGTATATAAACAATAACACATTCCCCTTGAGGTGGGGCTCTAGTGTTTCGCTAGGAAATCCCTATCCCACCACTCTTTTCATAATGTGGTGTTACATTCCATATAGGTACCCTATTATAGGCGCAGGTAGCATTATAACCTTTCACATATATCCTTCCCTACATTACATACATAATGGTTCTTGGGGACTGACCTTTTACCCAGATATGACACTGCAGTCAGAACGCGGGTTTTCCCTAGTTCGATTCTCATACATTATGCATGAGGCTTCTTGGAAGCACAGCAGGACTAACAGCAGGATTACCATCTCCTGTATAAAGTTCAGGCCCAACGTCATTCTTTAGGCCGACACAGTAACACAGCAAGGTAGGACCCCTGGGGAGACCTATGGGTATAAATACATTACATCTTGCTTAGGAAGACAGAGGAGACCGTGACTTCCCGGCTGACACACTGACCAGAGACGCTGAGGTTCCTGCATGCAGACGCTCCAGCTAGCAGTGGTCTAACATCCCTCGCGGGGTGTCCAACTCGAGACCAGGACGTGGTCCCATATTCTCTCATTCGCAGGTAATGGGGTGGACTTGATCCTAGAGGGATTCTTGACATAACACCTACATAGATGCTAGGTACATTTAGGTACATCTAGTTAGGGAGACATCGTAGGAGTACGCACTTTTATCATGTGTTTTGTATACTTGTATGTATTCATGATTATTGCAAGATGGTAGAGCTATACCATCCATTTACTTTCTTAGTGCTTCTAATCATATATCTCTGCTACTGTCTAATGGTTGTTGCAGCCCATATATTCTACACTAGAATAACAACTGTTCAATAAATCCTTATTGAAACGCCCAGACTGTTTATTCTGTGTATCTCTGAGACAAACTAAGTGAGCACGAGTGACTGAGCGAAAAGTAGTTTATTGTTTCCACGATCCTGGGGGATCAGGGTTGTCATGTTCTGAGGTTGCCAAGAACTATTCTCTCCCCGATAAGAGGAGATTCTAGTGTCACTGTGAGCTAGCTGATGCAAAACAGGCTAACGTATCCGGTGGGGGTGCACAGAATCAGTCTGCCACCAAACCCACAGTTTATGTTATCCGAAACGCGCAGATCCTGTATAGGGTATATAGGAACTACACGACATGGCGCCGCCAACGTTGGTTGGGTACTTATTTAACAGCAGAATCTGAGTAGTTCAGTCGTGCTATTCTCAGAGACCCCTACTCACAAAACACCAGAGACGTCTGGAGTGGGTGGGCACAAACTCCGCCACAGCTGACTAGGCTAAAAAATCTTATTTATTGGCTGTTGGTTAATCAAGCTTGAAGGACACAGTGTTCCTAAATTGTGCATTAAAACCTTATCTTAGTTCCCTTGAACAAACTTCTTCTTTACAAAAATGACTGAAGGCGTGGAAAGCGCAGGGGGAGTTGTGCATGATTTGCACCTCTCAGGAGGAGAAGATGCAGATGCAATTCCGATTGCAGAAAAATTCAGACATACAGTCACCCTGAAACTGTTAGAAAATGGTTTATCATCTAGGGGAGGCTTAGTGGTTTTCATGATTGAGGCACATAAATCCAACAAAACAGAGGTATTTTATTCATGGGTTACAATCCCAGCAGCAGATGCCAGAACAAAGACATTTCACACTTACACAGAAGGAGATGCACCAGTGGAATATTGTCCGTTCGAGGACATAGAGGTTCCACTCACGTACCAGGCACACTTATACTGGTTTAAAGGCGCCCTACCCCACATAAGAGTAAGAGTAAGATTAGGCCCGCTCGGAGGAGAAGGGGCAACATGGCCGATATTAGCGGCCTACACACCACATCCTGACATTGAAACAATGCCACCAGGAGACTTACTCATACAACACAAAGATTTGATTAAAATCTATAGAAACTTGACGCAATTCGTCATGAGGACATTTACAGTCCAACCAGCAATAGTTACAGCAAATGAAACTCAAGCTCAGGGTACAGCAACTAAAATCTCACCACAAACACTACACGCGGTAATGGGCAAAATGCACACGAAACGTGAACAAATGCCATTCTGGGTAGCTTAGAAAATAACTCAGCTCGAGGCAGTATTCCCGAATACTACCCTGTATGAAAAGCACAGAATGCTAACAATCTGCTTGCCCATGGGGATAACACCACAAGTAGAAGATTGTACCACTTGGGGTACAGTCTTTGCTGCCATTTATACCAGGACTCATGGTATTCCTTCAATAGCAGTAGTACCTGATGTATTAAGACAAATACAAAACGAGTACGGAGCACAGCCTGCTCTGAACTTAGGGATGAAGTTACTAGGTAACTATGACCAGGTATCAGCCATAATACTAGCTAATATTAAAGGGGAAGCAGCTTCAGTGGCAATCCGCCAACGCCTAAGGGAGTTCAGTCCTTTAGATCAACAACATGAACTACCCAAAATAATTGAAACTGCATATGCAGAATTAGGCAGAGACAGTTTGGGTGGGAAAGCTTTAAAACCACAACTGATGCGCAGTCCTGAAAAGGACACTTCCAAGCAGATACCTGTTTCAAATAAAAAGAAGTGGGACAATAAAAATAAAAAAACTTTATAGGAAACTGATCTCAATCCCGAGGTAGATCTCCACCACAGGAGCCCTCCGAAAAGAGGTATAACCTTAGGAATAGGGATAATATTAGGAAACCTGACAGGTATCAGGATACTGATACACGTTCCTCTCGTTCCTTTCAGGGTTCATCGAAGAAACTCCGAGAGGGAAGAACGGTCAGAAAGACAAGAAGAGCGTACAAAGTCCAGAGACAAGCAGCGCGCTCAAAATTACACTTCTAAAAAGAAGAAAAACCAAAGCAAAAGCCACAGTTCAAAAAGAAGAAGGTTGCAGGTCTAAAGATCAGACATGCCCAGAATTCTGAGGACTCGACTACTGAACGGGGAATGGGCTCTGACGATGCTAGACAGTGTGGCAGAGATAACAATAGCTCGCCGGAACCTGATGGAATTTCTGGTGACAGCGGACTTGAATGATTATATCACGGTGGAAACACCTGATACTAGGGTGAGTGTCCCACATAAAGTATATGAAATAACGCTCCAAATGGAGGGGGACAAAAGTAGGAAAGTGAGAGGTCTCTTTTGGGAGAACCTAACGTTTGGCTATGACATTTTGTTAGCTGAACAAGATTGGCCGCCAGCATTCGTCATGGATTGCCCTAAGGGAGAAACGGTAATTCTACCAGCCTTCTCAGATCATATTCCCAGGCACTTGCAGCATACATATGCGCAGGAGTGGGAGGTAGCTCTGGCTCCAGCATTATACAAGAACCATGTTGGATGGGATGAGGAGTCAACCAAAGACATAATTCCTTTAAAAAATACTCCAACTGAACAGAGGCAGTATCCAATAAAGCACAAAGCTAAAAAACAGGTCAAGGAGATCTTAGATCAACTTGAATACCAAGGGGTGATTGAAACTTGCACCTCTCAAATGAACAATCCTTTGTTTCCTGTCTTGAAACCTGACAATACAAATCGTCTAGTTTTAGATTACAGACATTTAATCACTTGCACAAAGATGTTTGCAGTTCAAAATGCACACAGTGCCGCATTAATGAATAACATTGTGCGAAAGAAATACAAAACGACACTTGATATCTCAAATGGATTTTTCTGCCAAAATATAGCACCTGAAAGCAGGTATTTGACAGCCTTCTCAGCGCTAGGGTCACAACGGCAATTTTGTCGACTCCCCCAGGGGTATAAGAACAGCCTGGGGTTGTTTTCGGCCAGAGTAACTGAGTTACTTCAGAAATTAGATGAAGAGGCATTGTCCTATGTGGATGATATTTATCTGACGGACGAGGACCTAGAGCATGGGTACTCACAAACTTTCTCTCGGGGGCCAAATTTACAGTGTGGTTTGTGGCCGAGGGCCGCACCGGTGGGGGCGGGGTCAGTGGGGGAGGGGGGCGGGGCTAGAGCAAAAAAGATAACTATGACCATGAGGTTGAACACAGGCCCCTGCAGCGGACGCCTTCGTCCACTGAGCCACCAGACCCAGCATACACACATCTCTCTCTCTATCTATCTCTCTCTGTCTCCCTCCCTCTCTCTATCCCTCCCCCTCTCTCTCTCTCGCCGTTTCCCTCCCTCTATCTCTCTCTCTCCGTCTCCCTCCCTCTATCTCTCTCTCTCTCTCTCTCTCCCTCCCTCTCTCTCTCCCTCTCTCCCTCCCTCCCTCTCTCCCTCTGTCTCACTCAGTTTGTCTCCCTCTCTCTCTCCCTCCCTCTCTCTGTCTCCCACCCTCTCTCTGTCTCCCTCCCTCTCTCTCCCTCCCTCTGTCTGTCTCCCTCCGTCTGTCTCCCTCCCTCTGTCTCCCTCCCTCTGTCTCCCTCCCTCTGTCTGTCACCCTCCTCCCTCTGTCTGTCGCCCTCCTCCCTCTGTCTGTCTCCCCCCCTCTGTCTCCCTCCCTCTGTCTCCCTCCCTCTGTCTCCCTCCCTCTGTCTCTCCCTCCCTCTGTCTCCCTCTCTCTCTGTCTCCCTCTGTCTCCCTCTCTCTGTCTCCCTCCCTCTGTCTCCCTCCCTCTGTCTCCCTCCCTGTCTCTCTCCCCCTCCCTCCATCTGTCTCCCTCCCTCTATCTCCCTCCCTCTATCTCCCTCTGTCTCCCTCCCTCTCTGTCTCCCTCTGTCTGTCTCCCTCCCTGTCTCCCTCTGTCTGTTGCCCTCTGTCTCCCTCTCTCTCCCTCTGTTTCCCTCTGTCTCTCTCCCTCTCTCTCCCTGTCTCCCTCTTTCTGTCTCCCTCTCTCTCTCCCTCCATCTCTCTGTCTCCCTCCCTCCCTCTCTCTGTCTCCCACCCTCTCTCTGTCTCCCTCCCTCTCTCTCCCTCCCTCTGTCTGTCTCCCTCTGTCTGTCTCCCTCTCTGTCTCCCTCCCTCTGTCTCCCTCCCTCTGTCTCCCTCTATCTGTCTCCCTCCCTCTGTCTGTCGCCCTCCTCCCTCTGTCTGTCTCCCTCTGTCTGTCGCCCTCCTCCCTCTGTCTGTCTCCCTCCCTCTTTCTCCCTCCCTCTGTCTCCCTCCCTCTGTCTCTCCCTCCCTCTCCCTCCCTCTCTCTCTCCCTCCCTCTCTCCCTCCCTCTCTGTCTCCCTCTCTCTCTCTGTCTCCCTCTCTCTCTGTCTCCCTCTCTCTGTCTCCCTCCCTCTGTCTCCCTCCCTGTCTCTCTCCCCCTCCCTCCCTCTATCTCCCTCTGTCTCCCTCTCTGTCTCCCTCTGTCTGTCTCCCTCTGTATGTCTCCCTCCCTGTCTCCCTCTGTCTGTTGCCCTCTGTCTCCCTCTCTCTCCCTCTGTTTCCCTCTGTCTCTCTCCCTCTCTCTCCCTGTCTCCCTCTGTCTGTCTCCCTCTCTGTTTCCCTCCCTCTCTGTCCCTCTCTCTCTGTCTCCCTCTCTCTCTGTCTCCCTCTCTCTCTGTTTCCCTCCCTGTCTCCCTCCCTGTCTCTCTCCCCTCCCCCTGTCTCCCTCCCTCTGTCTCCCTCTCTCTGTCTCCCTCTCCCTCCCTCTGTCTGTCTCCCTCTCCCTCCCTCTCCCCCTGACTCCCTCCCTCTGTCTCCCTCTACCTCCCTCCCTCTGTCTCCCTCCCTCTGGCTGTCTCCCTCTCTCTGTCACCCTCTGTCTCCCCCCCTCTCTGTCTCCCTCCCTCTGTCTGTCTCCCTCGCTCTGTCACCCTCTGTCACCTCACCCCGAGTGTGTGTCAGCCCGGGCTGAGACAGCTTCCCGGGCACACACACAGCCGCACCCGAGTACTTCACAGGTCTTTAAAAGACCATTCACTTGTTAATGAGGCTTTGTTGTATTTCACCTCTTCTTAGCGCCCCTGCATCTCCACTCTGAGTGGAGATGCAGGGCGCTAAGAAGAGGTGAATACAACAAAGCCTCATTAACAAGTGAATGGTTTTTAAAGAATCGCCTAGCCCCCATAGAGCGCTGCTGCAACCGGCGGTGTTTGCGGACACTTAAAAAAAAAAAAAGAAAAAACAGAGGTAGGATAGCTGCAAGGTCCGCGGGCCGCCAAGGGAGGCTTGCCGGGCCGCTGGCGGCCCGCGGGCCGTACTATGAGTACCCGTGACCTAGAGGAACACTTGAACAGAGTAAATACCATAATTTTGGGTTTTGCGTCTGAGGGCTACAAATTTAACTTTAAGAAATCAAAAATTGCCCACTTCAGTGTCCTGTTTTAGGATATGAGCTTTCAAGTGAAGGAAAAAGCCTGGCAGACAATTTTTTAGAAAAGTGTGCGTTGCTCCAACCTCCAAAATCATAAAAAAATCTACAGTCAATACTGGGATTCTTACATTTTGGTAGAACATACATTTTAGATTACGCAGGAAGAGTAAAACCTTTCTACGACTTAATTAAACCTGATTTTTCATTTAAAAATTGGACACAGGAACACACAGATACACTTCGTTCCTTACAAGCTGACATGATAGCTTCCAAATACTTACAGACATGCGTAAACGTACGCAACCTGGTGATCCGTATAATTGCGGGTCAATCTGGGTACACCTATCTGACATATAATGAAGGTGAAACAGTACCAATTGCATACAAATCACATTTGTACACAAATGCTGAGATGCGCTTTGCATCCACAGAAAAGATTCCAACAGCAGTACAGACTGCTGTAGTGAGAGAAAGAGCACTGGCTCAGGGGAAACGAATAATAGTAGTGACTCCAGTTCCAGACTTAGAGGCTGCGACAAAAGTGAGCGTTCCTAACGCTAAAGCCTTGCATCTGAGATGGATACAATGGGCTAATTCTCTCACTGCAACAGATGTAGAATACAGGTACGACCCAAATTTAAAGACACAAGCATTTCTGCAATACGAACAAGAATATCCTCTACCAAATGCCTCTAGATCAGTATGAATATATTATTTACACTGACGGATCTGCTCAACCGCCCATAGGGAGTGAGCAACAATATAGCGCAGCATGTGCAATCGTTAAAGGTCGCATGCGGGATGGAAAGTTCCACCCCAGTTGCACGAAAACACAGTCTCTAGGAGACTGCATGGCACAGTTGGCAGAATTAAAAGCGCTGATACTGGCACTAGTAAATACGGATCGAGAATTCCCCACACTAATTGTGTGCGATTCCTTTTACTGTGTGCAGTCATATAATGAATATTTGCAGTACTGGGTTCAAAACGGGTTCAAAGACGCAAAAGGTGGTACAATTAAGCATAAAATGCTATGGGATCAGGTAGTGAAGTTGAAAACCGAACTAACGAGGGCTCACGTGATTCACACACTGAGTCATCAGCGTGATGGCGTTCACGTTGAAGGGAATTCATTGGCTGATGAAGCCGCAAAGGGGGCTGTACGCATGGCTTCCTTAGCTGCATTCACTCATTCTACAACGAGAATAGACAGTGAGATTATGGTGGCTGTCATTGCTTCACGCAAGAACAGCAAAGCACTACCGAAAAAGTTTCCACTCAAGTACTCCTACAAGTTAGATGCCAATAACATTCCATTTGCTCAGATTCCTGGAGTGGGGGATAGAGTAATTCCAAACATGGATCGTAGGTTAGGTTTAATCCTAGCAGCACACGAAGGGATAGGTTCTGCACATGCAGGAATTACGGCGACAGTTTCTTTATTGAAACAACGCTATTGGTGGCCTGGATTAACAAAGCAGACTAAAGACTATGTCTTGAAATGCGACATCTGCCAGCAGATGAAAGGTTCCACCGTAACACGTCCAGCCCAGACACCATTGTTAATATCTGACAAACCACTAGCGTGTGTTTATTTGGACCACTGTGGCCCCTTAAAAAGAGATGGGGCATACAGGTATATCATGGTAGCAGTGGATTCCTGCACAAGATTCCTATGGGTGTGGCTCCAGCGCTCGGCTGACGCTTGAACTGTCATCAAAGATTTGCGAGTCTTTATAGGGACATACGCAATTGGCACATAACATTCTGACCAGGGCCCTGCGTTTAGCTCTCGGGCTTACAAGGAGGCCATGCGAGGATTGGGTGTAGCATTGCGGTACTCATCTCCGTACCATCCCGAGGGAAATTCGGTAGTGCAGAGAAAAAACCGAGTCTTAAAGCAATCATTGACAGCTAGAGTATTAGGCACGGGTGAGAGTTGGGTAAAACACCTGTATGGAGTACAGAGAGCCCTGAATAACATGGCAAGAAGTTCTCCAGGGGGTGTCACTCCATATGAGGTCCTATTTGGGACAAGAATGTGGGTACCTGATCTTGATTGTGAAGGCGCAGTGGCGGATGAAAAGCCTTTTGACATCCATGATCGTTTGGCTGTTTTACAGGATTTAAATGAATCCAGGACACAACAAAGTAATGTCCACCTGAAGCAGACCGCCACTGGGGAAGTCAATCAGTCACGGCAAGACCTGTCTGGATCCCAAAAGTCGGGGATCTGGTCAGAGAGAAAATAGCAGACAAGAAAGAATTTGGGCCGTCATACAGAAAGCCTGTGCCGGTCCTAGCCATTGAAGGAACAAGAACTGTACTTCTGCCGCCTCTTGCCGGAAAAAAAGAGAAAAGATTTGTCTCAATCGACCTAATCAAACCACACTATGTGGCCGATACTAAGCAGTAGGCCACATGGACTCCAAAGTAGCAGACGCCCTCCTCTCGCTACAATTCAAGAAGTTCAAACGGAAAGACTCATCATGTTCGAAGAGTCGCCTGTACAGAATGAAGGACTGTGCAACAATGCTATGGAACTCGTTCCTCTTGAACCTGAAATTCAACTTCAAAATCAAACTCAAAATAACAAGCAAATTGCTATCCGACCAAATACAGATGTCTACGTCAACATGCCTCGACAAGAGCAAACGACGATTTCAACAAATCCTGATGCAATTCCAACAATTGATCGAACTGCTTCTGGCTACTTCATAAACTTTGATACGTTTTCTTTGGATCCAAATGAACCTGAAATGACGCCAGCCCAAAAATCACGCAAGCAGCAAGTTAAAGACTTTCTGAACTTTCTCAAAAAACTTACCTGGTATCACCTTGGGTAGAACTATGGGTAATCACTGGAATACTTTTCTTTCTTTTCTGGTTAGGCTTAGTAATAGTTTTGAACATGCTTATTAATGGACATTACATTCGGCAAAGCTCTGCAGCCCAAAAGGTGAACTTAATTTTAAAACCACACCAATCATATCATCGAGAAAAAAGAGACTTGTCATCAGTGAACATACATCAGTTCCTATACCTAATGGTATAGTGTGGGACAATGTTGATTTCGATGTATTTGGCCCGACTGAACTTTTAAAGATTCCACATTTATTTAAAATATCATTAAGTGATATCATTACCTCAAGTACATTTTCCGATGATTGGGATTTTGAAACTGTCAATAACATGTTGTCTGATTTAGAAAAATCTGCTGCATTTTCTAATAGTGAAACATTGGAAAGCGCATCAGATTACAAATCTATGTATTGTTTTCAACATTATGGTCATCATTTTTTGCATAAATCTGCTAATCCCAGAAATGTGTTCACATACCACCAGTGGGAACATTGTACAACACCGCGAAAGGGCAGTTCAAACACGTTTACTCAAAAGTTTCCATATTTTTCAGGGATTAATATGTCTGACCCAGCCTCATATTATTATAAGGTTGCACCTACATCAGCAAAGAAAAATATGTTAACAAACACCAAGCAAATTTACTCTGCATCCTTTATTGCCCAGTTGTCTGAACAAGGTTTCAACTTATGGAAAGACACAATAAACTTAAAATCAGTCTGGGGTACTAGAGAATGGCAGGTGCAGGGAACGGAAGCTTTATTTAGAGCATGCCTCATCCCTCAACAGATCATGTTTTTGAATGAGACAGTGCAACAGACGTCTTGCCTTGGACTAGCCAAGAACAAAGACTTGAACACACCTTGGCTGCCAACACCATCGCTGACCGAGGGTAATGAAACATCACAAACAGGGATTACATTAGATGACATCATACAATACAATAGATCAGACCCCAATTGGAAGAAATGGTTGATTTGGCCCACAGACACCAATAGTTGTCAGGAAAGATTCATGGGTAAAACCGAAGGGTTTACTATCCATAGGCCAGATCCACGTTATGTACAAAGACAACATCCAGGGGTAGTGACATCCTACAGTGTTGGGAAGTTGTGCCTTAATTGGCTAGAAACCTCAACACTCACACAGGTGAAACAACACTTATCCTTACTCTCACAAGATGTAGATCTTAGGGATTTTTTACTAGGTCCCAGGAAACCACATCAGAAACGTTTCATATATGCTGGCATTTCTGCTTCCTACACTGAAATATGGAAAATAGCCCAATAAGAGGCCGCGGAGAGATTACGGGAAATAGACCGTATAAACCTAGAGAAATCTCTAGCAGTGGTAGTCAATGGGTTAACAACATTGACCTCCAGGATATATTCCTTAGGCAACATTGTATCTTCTGCGATAGACATATTGGAACAAGATTTAGCCATATTACAACACGGGCAATCTCAATTACGTTCTATCATGTTGTTAACCCCTTCGGTGCGCGGCCGATTTTCGCCCTGTGCGGGGCGTTTCATTGAGTGGGCGGGTTCATGACGAGCTCAGCTCGTCATGCGCACACGAGCACTGCGCAGCATGACGAGCTGAGCTCGTCATGAGCATAGAAAGGGTTAAGCTGGACGCTGCAATCTTTGCGTGCAGGCTACGTGCCATGGCGTTTTATCAACAACACGTCTCTGTTTTCTGAATACAATCTAACAGATAAACAGATAGAAATGGCACAAAGGGGAGGAAAATATACAATTCTGCGTATTGAAAAACTGGATAGGTTACCATTTACAGTGGCAGAATCACCGTCGACGGAATGGCTAATCCATGGCCACATAACTCTACCGGTCACTACTTTTCAGTTCCAGTATTGCCTTGAACAAAAGCAGACAGGCAGATATGAAAAAATGGGTAAGGAATACATTAAGGGGGAGGCGTGGCCAACGACATGGCCGCTTAAGACGCGCTTTCACCGAGCTCCGGCCGAAAGCTTCCATCCGACTATCATCCGGCAGTCTAGAGGCCCGGAATTGCACTATCCCTGAAGCTGAATTGCTACGGACCTCCCGGCGTTATTTTCTGAGGCAATTAGGAGACTTACTTGCCGCTGTAGCGCTGTTATCTGTGCCGGGAAGATCCGCCGGGAGCCGTCCAAGATGGCGCCCTGCCGGGAATGACGCAGCTCGGCTGCCCCGTGAGGCTGCGGCGTTCCCTGCGGCGGACGACACCTCCTCTGCCACCCCGCCCGACACCGTGTGCACAGGAATGCTGGCAGAGCCCCAGTGTCCGTAAGGCAGGTGAGCCCGTGATTGGGGGACGCAGTGGTGCGCAGATTGCCTGATTGGCTGTGAAGGCTGCTGAGAGGGGGAGCTCCCTGGGCCGGCTCCTCTGCGACCGGACTCCCCGGAGAACATGAGTGGCTGATGACGCCGAGGTGGGACCGCCTGGGAATGCGAGCCAAGCCTGCATTTAACTGAACGGTGCTGCGGTCGGGCCCGGTCAGGCTCAGACGGAGCTTCGTGCCCCACCGTTTCTGTCCCGCTGGGCCCTGGGAATCGGACTGGGGCTGAGGTCGTGCTCCTGTGAGACCCCGGGGAGCTTTGAAGGCCACCATACGCCTGCGCGACGACTGCTTCTTCGCGCTGCTCATGCAGGAGGGAGCTGGGATTGAAACACCGTAGCTGCATCACCCCAGCCAAGCAGTGCCTCGCCAACACCCACCTGAATGAGGAGCAGCTCTACTACGATCCCTGCTTGGTCCCCGGTGCTCTGTTTGCCCTGAGCCTCCTATATCTGTAGAGAGGTTGTGGTGGGGAGGCCATTCTCAACCTGAGCTGGGCCCACCTTCATTATACAAGTTTCACGCTGGACTCGCGGTCCCTCTTTCAGTCTCAAGGGGCCCTTATTGACTTGAGGGCAGGCGAGCAGGCAGAAAGTGTTGCTGACAAGGGGTATTGCAGCACTGCCCTCTAATGTAGGTGTACATTCCTTCCCTCTCTACCAGTGTCAGATCCTGGACTCGTCGAACACGCCAGAGGCCGAAAGACCTTATCAAGGGTCAATCGCAGGACTGGCCTTGTCCTATGAGGGCTCCTACTGCCTCACTTGTGGCGTAACTTTGCGTGTTGCATGCAGAGAGACACGCCATAGGAAGGGCTAACCACGACGGTTGTGGCATCGTGTAGGAAGGAAAGGGCTATCCTGGCCGCACAGACGATCGGTTCTTTCCTATGGACAACTATCTCTGCGGACCAACACTGCACCCACTGCCATAGGCAAAGACAAAGACCCAAAGCCACGCCGACAAGGGAAAATGGACCGCTACACTAAAGTGATCACACCCCCTCCGGAAGAACGACCACCTAGTCGTACGGACACAGATACTCTCCTCCAGGCAATTCAATCCTCCAGGCTGGCACTGGAGGGGAAAATAGGAGAAGTGGGCACAGAGGTGACACTCTTGAGGCAATACCTTCGTAACCTGGCCGACAGAGTCACGGAATCGGAAACCCGGCTGGGTGAGGCTGAAGACTCGCTACAGGATCTCCGTAAGGGGATGGCAGACCTCCAAGCATCGAACAAAGACCTCCAGTGGCGCGTTGACAATGCAGAAAACAGAGCGAGACGAAACAACGTACGCTTTGTGGGGTTCCGAGAAGGCATTGAAGGAACGAGTACACTGAATTTCCTTTATTCATGGCTCCAACGCACCTTCCCGACAGATAAATTCTCTACTTGCTTCATAATAGATAGGGCGCATAGGGCGCTGGCAGCAAGGCCTCCCCCGGGTGCGCAGCCGAGACCCATCATAGCGCGATTCCTGAACTTATAGAGACGTGATCCTCAGGGAGGCCAGAAAACTTGGAGACATCAGACATGAAAATGCCCGTATAATGATTGTCCCAGACTACAGCAGGGAGGTCCAACGACAAAGGCGCACCTACGACTCCGTGAAGGCGAAACTCAGGGAACACAAAATCCAGTACATGCTTCTATTTCCTGCGAAATGAAAGGTACTGTTTATGGGAAAGACCCACTTTTTTCAAACACCGGAGGAAGCGTGGCAATGGATAGAAGAGCGTCCTGTTCTGAAAAAGATGGCAGATCTGCCACGGACCAGTCAGTCGCTAGCAGAGAAAGATCCTAAACTCCTCGGCTTCCAGAAAACACTGCGATCCCAGGGTCACCGGAGGGCGCGTCTGCAGGGGGCAACACCGTATGTTACAAAAGGGAGTGGCCGCATACGGAGGACAAGTGGACGGTCGCTAGACTCACAGCGGCTGGAGAACTCACGTAACACTCGCATCCTCGGACGGCGTGAACCCTGCATGGAGACGGACACCAGAGAGAGCACGTCCAGAGAAGAAGAAGATGACACATCGCAACATCCCCTGATTGCTGAAATAGTAGCAATGGAACAAGACGTTGGGACAGAAACACTTGCTATGCAGGGAGAAGCCCCCGATTCGAACTCCTGAACAGGGGCCTTAGAGACTTGCCATTGAACCAGACTAGTAAGGCTGAGCTCGATACCAGCCACCCCCCTACAACACCTTCTCGACCTGCAGAATGACTGAAGCGTCGCAATCAAGAGCAGGGGATAGGCCATCACCAAAGCAGGGAAGGGTCACTTATACATTAGTTATACATTTATACATCCATACAAGTTGCCAAGAATCAGTGATAATCCACAGGTCATGGGTAAGATCGAATTTCTACCACATGTTTATTTCAAACTATATTACCATTTCCTTCAATGACTCCTGCATTGCAACTAAAAATCTTTCTATTGCACATGCCACCTTTAAAAATCTCATATTTGTCAATAAACTAAGTGCTTGGTCCCTACTAAAAGTTTTATAAAAAATAAAAATAGGTTTTAATTTTTTTCCCCGTTATTCTAAAAACCACAGACAATCCATCAAGATATGTTGACTACTACATTTTACTTGTAGGCCACAAGAGCACAGACCTTGGTCATTCGACATTAAGGATTTTATCTTCCAATTGATGTTACATGGGTTCAGGCCAACTCTAAATTTCAATATTACATTTCTGAGCTTTGGGTTAGGCATAGCTTCTATATAAGGGAAGATATGATCATTAGCCCACCCATTTATCAGAAACCGGGCAGACGATTTACTCTCCAAGTAACATAAATCTTCTTCTCGGGCCTTCATATTAATAATGGCCCGTAACTCCTGCTTAGGGATCTGCTGCCCTGAATTTCCATTGGTCTCGCTGTAGAGAAAGTTTAACACATAACTTATCTAATTTATTCCTAGCTTGGAGCGCCCAGTTAAGATCACTTGTCTCTATTTCTTTCTTACAAAGGTATGCTATTTTGGGAGGTCCTTCTCCATTCATTCTCTTCCAGAAGTTAAATGTTGCTTGCATTCCCCGGAAGTTCCAGGCTGTAAGGTGACATTCTGCTCGCACAGCCTGTAACATAGTTGTCGAAGGGAGAGCAAGAAGCTGTTTCACGCATTTCCCCTCCTCTAGGTTCCAATCCGATTTGCCCCCCATGAATAAAACCTCGACCCCATACTGAAATTGTGAGCGGACCAATGCATTAAAAGCTGATAATATTGGTCGCAGCGAGGGGCCTCCATACTTCTGTTTAAACTGTTTAAGGCCCCATATTGCGGAAAGGGCTTTCGTTTTTAATGACTGGATGTGGTCCTTCCAATTTAACTTACTATCGAACCACATACCCAAATATTTATATTTATCCACTTCTTCAACTCTAAAATTCCCCAGTTTCCAGTAGAAGGAGCTCTTTCTTTTACCCAGCACCATTATTTTAGTCTTTTCTAAATTAACCGTAAGGCTTTTTTTTTTTACAGTATTCGTAAAAAGTATCCAGTTTTTTTTGTAAGCCTAACTGTGTCATGTCTGTTATCACTAAATCATCCGCATATAGCAGACATGATATATGGGTTCCCCCATCTTAGGGCTTAGACCTCCAGCTTTGCTGAGTGTATTTGGCAGGTTGGATAGAAACAGAGAAAATAACAAAGGGGCCAAAACACAGCCCTGCCGCAGGCCATTCATTATTTGAATTTTCTTAGATAAAGTTCCAAGGGTGTCCACAATTACCCTAGCCCAATTCTTTGAGTGCATTTCCTGGATTAGTGAAAGTACTGTCTTGTTGATTCCGAGCTTTGCCAGCATACTCCACAATGTGCTACGATCTACTAAATCAAATGCTGCTCGGAAATCAACAAAGCAGCAAAACAAGCTGCCTCGCACTTCCATTGCCTTTTTTGCCAATGCCCATAAACTAAGGCAATGATCAATGGTTGAGTGCCCCTCTTTGAACCCCCCTTGTTCTATTGGTATCAGGTTATGCTGTTCTGCCCAGGACTTCACTACCCCTAACAATATTTTAGAAAAGACCTTCTCCCCCGCATCCAGCAAGCTTATGAGGCGATAATTCTGGGGCAGTGTAGCATCCTCCTTTTTATAAATTGGCCTAACAATAGCCCCCTTCCAACTTTCTGGGAAGATCCCAGAAACTAGAATTTGTTGGAAGGTCGCTTTTAGGAAGCTTGCCCACCAATCAGTATTATTTTTAATATAATTGCAGGTAGGTTGTCTGGCCCTGCGGCTTTAGTTAGCTTTAAAGATTGAATAGTTTTTTATATTTTGAAAAGAGAAGTGCGGCTTTAATTGTTCTAACTCCTCGGGTCTTAGTTCCGGGGTCTTCTTCAAATTTTTACCCTTATACAAATTACTCAAATGAATAACCCAATCATCATCGCCCACAAGGCACCGCATTTCCCCTTGTACACTTCCCTCTTTTACCAATTGCCAGAATAACCTTATATTATTTGTGTTTATCACTTCTAACATTGTTTGCCAATTTTTGGACTTATATTCTAATTTCCTATCTCTCATTTTATTGTTGTAATCCTGTTTCGCCACTCGGAGGCTCTCCATTGTCCCCTTATCTGGTTTTTTCCTTAACTGTCTTTCCCATTTCCGTACCCTCAGTTACAAATTCCTGCACTCATTATTAAACCAACCATTTGTACTTTCTTTTATCTTATGAGTGGGCCCTACTTTTACTTTTGTCTTTAGACAATTTACCACCTGCTCAATTGTCTGCTCATACTCCAGTCAGTGCAACAGTAGGGAAAGTGTTGGATAGCGGAGGGGTAAAAATTACAATTCCCACTCCAGTGAGTGCAACAGTATGGAAAGTTTTGGATAGCAGAGGGTTAAAATTTACTATTCCCACTCCATTCAGTGCAACAGTAGGGAAAGTGTTGGATAGCGGAGGGGTAAAAATTACTATTCCCACTCCAATCAGTGCAACAGCAGGGAAAGTGTTGGATTGCAGAGGGGTAACAATTAATATTCCCACTCCAGTTAGTTCAAAATTAAAAACAAACAAAATATTAACAACAACAAAATATTTAAAAACAAAATAAATAAGAAAATATATTTATTATTAAAAATTTTAAAAATAAAAACATATTATAATGTTAAATACATATGACAAATACCTACAAATTTAATATTAAATAAAATAAATAATTTTCAAACACAAATATTTTTAATTAGAAAATATTTAGAAACAAAAAAATTAATTATTACATACATTTAGTTTTTTTATTTCCTACCCTATAACACCACACAATTCACAACCCACATCTAAATATAAAAAGGTACTTCCATAATTAACATAATTAATTACCAATTAAAGAAATATTCATTAAAAAACAAATTAAAACACATCATTTTTTTTTAACTTCCCACACTTTACCCCTATAATCCCCACAACCCACACCTAAAATTAAACTGTAAAACAAATTACAGAATTAAAACTTATTTTCAATTAAAAAACTAACAGTATTTAACAACTAATTATAAAGTAAGTAAAATTAATGTACTCCCCACCCATTACCCCTATAAAAGTAAAACCCACACACAAAAAATAAACAATTAGCCTATTAAATATCAATTAATGAATTAATATTAATAATCAACTAATTATTAATTAAACATAAATGAATTCCCACCCTTTACCCCTATAAACCCACAACCCACACATAAAATAATGACACAATTTCCATATTTAAATTTCAATTGATTAATTAATATGAATATACAAATAATTATTAATTAATTAAACATAAATTACGTCCCACCCTTTGCCCCTATAAACCCCACAACACGCACCTACAATTAATTACAAGAATTCCATAATTAATTTTCAATCAATTAATTAATATTAATTAACAACTTATTATTAATTAATTAAAAATAAATTACTTCCCACCCTTTACCCCTATACACCACACAACCCGCACCTAAAATTAATTACACAATTTCCATATTTAATTTTCAATTAATTAATTAATATTAATTAACAACTTATTATTAATTAATTAAAAATAAATTACTTCCACCCTTTACCCCTATAAACCCCACAACCCACACCTAAAACAATTGCACAAATACTATAATTATTTACCAATTAATTAATTAATATTAATTAACAACCAATTAATAATTATTTAAAAATAAATTACTTCCCACAATAAACACTATAAAATCTCAATAAAATAAACAATAAATAAAAAATAATCATTAATATATTACAATTAAATTACTTCCCACCCTATTCCCCTATAAACCCACAGCCAGCTACAGAACTAAAAAACACAAAATGTAATTAAAATAAAATTGATAACTACTAAAAATGTAATACATATATTAAAAAACATAAACAATTATTATACAAAAAAATACATCACATACATTTAAAATATATACTGAAATACATACCACTAATTAAAAATCGATATTTTAAACATCTATATTTTTGCAAACGATATTAATGACTTCTATATTTTTTAAAACGATATTTCTTACCTTAAAATCGATATTCTTGACCACGATATTCTTGCTGTCGATATTTCTGACTCACGATATTTAGGACTTGATATTTCTGTAGTTCGACATTTCCAACTCGATATTTTGTCTGCACACCAGAGGAAGGTTATGTGCTGAAGTGGATAAATGGGAATCCGTAGACCTTAAATATACTCAATTGTTAGAATACATGAAGATTCATGAACAAAAGGGTGAAAATGGAAGCTTCTCTTAAAAAATGCTGACAACAAATGGTCTCCGCCAAGGGTGCCTCCTGGCACATTACTGTTTTCAGGTTTTATCTCTGATGCCACTGTCTCAGTAAAGTAAGAAGCTATCCCCCCAAAGGTTGGGGCAGGAAGAGATCCATACTATCAACTATGAAGACAATACTATAATATATGATCTAACACTCACTGGCCTTCAAAGACCATTGAGCATATCTCATCATTATTGTCAAGAAACATTTTAAAAATCAATCCTGCAAAAGCAAAAAGTTTCAGTCTTTAAAAATAGAAGCACTAGACTGAAGAATGTTTAAGGTTAGATGGAATTGAATGTAATAAGAAGTTGTATCAAATTACAGATATTTCGGTGTAAATCTTTCAAGTAATTTATCAACAGGTCATGTCAGAGGCCCTTAAAAGCAGTAGCTAGTGCTCTTCGACAGGTTGATGCTTAAATTGATAGAAGATGAATTGAACTAATATTATGTACATACAAATCAAAGCGTGTAAGTCTCCTGCTACATGGTTCTGAAACTATATCCTGGAAACACGTGAAATGCATGTAAATACAGCGATGCCTATTTGAAAGAACTGGCTATCATTGTGTAAGGGGACATCAAACTCAGTGCTAAGGGTAGAGGTAGGCATACCAAACTTTTGGCACAAATATTATGTAAGGTCTATATATTATTTATATTAAGTTGATCTTGTAGAAGAGCGGACAACAAGACATTTAGGCCCATATGTGCAAATGGAATTTGTATTTCTTAATGTCCGATTCACTATTTCGGGCCATGGAGAAATGCAAAACTGCCTTTCGGTATGTAAGAGAGGCATATGCAGCATCGCAAAATGTGTTTCTACCCAGTAGAAATCGCATTTTGGGAAGCGCAAAATAGTAAATCGCAAATAGGGATTTCCTATATGCAATTCGGTAACCACATGTACATAACATTTCCTGATTGCAACTAGTCGCAAAATGCGCAATTAGGAAATGCTATTACCATGGAATCGGATCTGATGGTAACCAGGTGCAAACATCAAAAAGGCACCCATGTGATGTCTGCTGTAGATGAGGGTTTCTCATGGTGACCTCAGAACCTTCTAGGTTAGGTGCTGTTTATTAAGGATCTGGTCGGACTCTCATATGCAGTAAAGCACAGAAAATGTGAAACATAAAAAAGTGACAAAGATTTAGCCTTCGGGGCTTAGAGTTTAGAGTTAATGAGTTAGTTGAGATACTGTTTGCCACTTTTTTTCCTATGCTATAAATTAGATGTAATGCTGAACAACCTAGTGGGTGCCATCTGAACAATGAACACCCGCCTGCTTGGGCACCTTGAATACTTTGACGTCAATGGGTACTAACCGCAAACCCCAACACCGCTTTCTGGAACCCCTTTGCATCTGAAAATACTTTGGGAGCACCTGAAGTCATGGCTGGTCCCTGGCCAGTGTCTGGTGACTTCTCAGTTACAAGTCGGAGCCTGGAGGCTCAGGCACACTGGGCACACATGGAGTACAGGTGCTGTTCAGGTTCTCCTTAGTCAAGGAGTAACCCCTTTGCGGCTTGGGTGGTTTCACATTGGTGCTGCAGAATTGGCTTATGCCAAATGAACTACCTATACTTGAACCTAGGGCTGCAAAAAACAAAGAGAAAGGATAGATGGCTCAGTGCCCTTACACAAACTTTTCGTATTCCTTTCAACTTCAGAAAAAAAGCTCAGAACTGCTGAGTTTCTGTGATCTCTCTCCATAGACTAACATGGTTCATTAGCCGCCATATTAACGCCATTAAAGGGCCTAACTACAAAAGCACTAGAGGAATATTTGGGGATAATCTCTCTGTTTCAGAAGGTGCTCGGATCGTCTGTATTTTAGTTTTTTCTGTTTTTCGTTCACATTTAAGTCTTAATTGCAATACATTTTTCTGTTGTAAATAAAGCACTGACTGGACAAGGATGCATAATTCGGGGTGCAAACCCTAAAGTCAGAGTTGACTGCTGCCCATATTACCTGGGCAGACTCAAGACCTAGCTAGGAATGCAGGCATCCCAAGAGCAATGCAATAGTACCCAGGCGGTAAAGGTAGCTAGGCACCAGTGGGTTACCGTGGAAACACCTGCTGCCCCAGGACGTGGAGAAAGGGCTACAAACGTGGAAGACACTAAAGGGGTGGCTTAGTGGACTTTGGCATGCCTACGGTTTAGTATTCCTCCTGCCATGCTAATGTTGGGGCTGGATGGGCTGCCATGCCTGACTCTCTGATGCATGCCCCATATGCCTGTCACAGGCACTATACAAGAATGCATCAATGCACGACATTTCCTACAGACCTACAACATGTATGAGTCTATTGCAAATTAGGCCTTTTTACTGCAGATCTGTTCTGCAGTTTTGGACTCAGTGATGAAACATGAATTGCAATTTAGAAAAATTTACCTTTGGCTGTGTCAGGCATGAGCCCAATTGGATCCCAGCCAAGGTGACCATTACGCTCTGCTCACCGGGGATTTCACAGCTTTCCCCCTCCAGTTGATCCAAGGCTTTCTGCCAGAGACTCCAGATCTTCACTCACTTACATTCATCCTGGACCTCTGTAGCACCAGGTGACAGGATGAGGTCTGTGGATTCCGCTATCCTTGGAGGCGAGGCTGAAGCCGAGGCCAGGGCAGAGGGCCCTACAGCTGTGGTCTCCCTGGAAGAGGAGTGGCTGGATTAACAGACAAGACAAGCTGTCCTGCACTGGAGGACAGGGGCAACATAAACACAGAGCCAAGATCTGCAGTTCAGCTGACCGGAACAGACCTGGATTAGCAAAAACTGCATCATCATCAGAGCCGGACTGAGGAAGGGACAGAAACACTGCAGTCCTGGAGAGCCTGAAACCATCTGGTGGTAATCACCGGAGTCTGTGACTCAATGGTGGAGATGGAGGAAAGCGAGAGGTCACAGATGAACGTATGGAAGCATATTTCGGCCCTTCTTGGTCCTAAAAAGAACTTTAGGTTCCTCCTTACACCACAGTGTGAGTGGGAATGGTTCTACATTTTTCACAGGGTGCTCTGTTTCCAAAATCGCGATTTCCTATTAGGAAATATCAATTTTTAATTTCCTAGTTACCGATTTTCTAATAGCAAATGCGAATCCTTAGTAATCACTATTAGGAAATTCACAGGGTACATACATTCCAATTTGCGATTCCCAAATAGCATTTTCTATGTATTCGCTATTTAGGAATCACAATTTTGGAATTTTGTACATATGGGCCATAGTAAACAATTGCCTGATCAAAAACTGCCAGACTGATTGGTAGCCATCAGAGCCGAAAATTTGGGGAGAGGAGTTGGCCTAACGGCTAGGGCGGTTGACCTCGAATCTGGGGAACCGGGTTCGAGTCTCGGCAATGACGCTGAACATCCTGTGATTCTGGGCAAATCACTTAGGGGGTGATTAGGATGGCGGGCGGATCGTTCCGATTGCCGGCCGGGCGGAGCTGGGGCATAATATGGTGGCGGTGCCTAGCAGACACCGCCATCCCTATTAGGATGTATGTATGGTTTTAGAGGCCTTTCCATGGCGGCATCGCCGTCATGGAAAGGCTGGTGGGGAATCGCTTTGCGCCCGTTGCGGGCCCCCGGGGGGTTGGGGGGGTGGGGGGCTGCACTTGGGGGTACCTATGGTACCCCCCTACATTGTCATGCACAAGGTGGCAGGCAACACGCGGTGCCTGCCATGTTGTGCATGGCAATGCACAACATGGCATTTCAACATTGCGGCGGTGCTGCAGCCAGCAGCACCCACCGCAATGTTGAGAATGCCTGATGCGACCGCCGCGGTGGCGGTCGCATCATAATTGGGGTGGCGTTACCGCTAGGGTGGCGGGCGGACTTAAGTCCGCCCGCCATCCTAGTCACCCCCTTAATCTCCCCGTGCCTAACAAAAATGAATGCTTCCTCATGTAACTCAACTGGTGCTATATAAAGCGCTCTGATACCCGATAGCTTTGGGTCAAGTTCGCGCTATATAAAACTCCGTAAAAAAAAAAAACAACTGATACATAGTGAGAAAAACTGGTTTTCGTTGGAAGGTAAGCAAGATAGGAAGACAAAAATAAAATAATTGATTAGAAACTCTAATACGGTCTCTGATTTTGTGGTCAACGAGAAAGCGGACAAATAGTTACATTATATTAACTGCCACTAGAAGGGAGCTACAGCCACATTTATTATCTGTACAATCACAAAACTTCAGTCGTTGGATGCTAAAGATGAGGATGGAGCAGTTTCCCTTAATGGAGGAACCCGGCGTTTGGACAAATACTTCATACCAGGAGAGGCTATACATATGCCAAAAGGCAAACAGTACATAGTCTCACTCATATTTTGTTCGTCTGTATGTTTCTGGCCAAGGTATGTGCAGGTATTACTACCAATTTTGAGACATTTACAGAGTTACACAGTTAAAGAAATGCTGAAATATATATATATTTATATACTTGTATTTCAGTTGGCAGTATTTTCCACATCTGTGAGTTTGAAACTGTAGAACTTGTTGTCTCACGCTGTTTTCTCCTCCTTCTCTTGGAATGGCACATGTAACATACTGTTCGGAAAGACAAAACAGCCTCATCACTACCTGTTCCAAATTTTGGTGCATCCTCTATCCACAATAGCATGTGTATATGAGGAGCACCTCTGGCTTGGTACTCTTTTCACCAAAAGAAACCAGTTACCTCTCCAAGAGGTGGAATGCTTTTATTGCAGATAAATGACATCATAGCTTGAAACCTATGGTTAACATTCCTGCCTACATATGCGGGATCCAAGGAACAGAGTTCTCCAGCTGTCTTCAGTTCAATGTTTTTTATATTTGAATTTGCTTCTCGTAAGAATTCCAGTAAATCATCCCATGCATATTCAGCAAAATTAAGTGTTAGAAACCAAGTAGGTGTACCTAGGTTTCTTAACATACATTTAAGTTCACCATGACGGCGATACCAATATTCATTGGTGCCACGTTGGCACGCCATCAAATTGATTAAACTGTGTGGGTCTTACTGAAGGTGGCAGGAGGGGTAGTTGGCCCCCAAGGACCCTCAGAGGCAAGGGGACTTCATCCCCCAATTAGTAGGGTGCCAGGGGGCGCGTTTGCAGAGTGGTGGTGAAGGGGGCGTGGCCTCCGGTGACTTGCCGTAGTTTAAAAAAAATATATATATATTTGTTTTTTAGGGAATGGGGGCTGCGTAGCCCCTTTCCCTCGTCCAATTTCAGCCCTGGGGTCTCCATCCCAAAGGGCCCGGCCTTTTCCTTTAAAAAAAAAAAATATTTAAAAAAAAGGTAGGGGAGACGCGTGGCCCCCAGTTCCCTGTGGCCAATTTCTGCCCCAGGGACCCCATCCCCTGGGGCTAGGCCTTTATTTATGGGGTTTTAAAAAAAAGGGAGGGGGGCTGTGCGGCCTCCCTCCCCAGGCCTATTTCGGCCCCGGGGACCCCATCCCCGCAGCCAGGCCTTCATCATTTTTTTAAAAAGGGGAGGGGGGCCAGCGCGCCCCCCCACCATGGGCCGATATTGCCCTAGGGACCCCATCCCTGGGCATGGCCACCATGTTGGGGACTGTGGGGGGGAGCCTCAAGGGCCCCACGGTCCCTGCCGGCTCCCCGCCTCCTGCGGGAGCCGGCATTGCTTTTGGACAGAGGGAGCTGCAAACATTTTCAATGCTCTAGCTTCCATGAAGCCGACCAGAGTTTGCTATGGCTTGGCGGGAGCAGTGTTCCCACCAAGCCATAGCAAACTGCAATGTCCCGGGTGTGGGCACCCTGGGACATTGCTGGAGCTGGCCCTGGAGGGTGGCGGTCCCCAGGGCCATCTACAGCTCCACGAGGGGGGCCGCGCAGCCCCCTCCAACAAAAATTAAGCCCCGAGGAGGTGGTGGACCCCGGGCCTCCGGGTGCCGCATGGCCTCCGTTTATAATTTAGTATCCAATTGCCCCGGAGAGGCCACAGTCCCCGGGGCTGCATGGGGGGGCTGAAGCCCAAATATAGCCCCGGGAAAGTGGCAGTCCCAGGGGTTGCGGGGGCAGAGGGGCGTGGCCCCCGCATTTTCTTTGTGTTTTGCCCCAGGGAGGTGGTGGTCCCCGGGGCTGCAGGGGCCCGTGCTGGACCCCGATCATTATTTTTCTTTGCCCCCGGGACCTGGCCCACCCGGGGGCCTAATTTAAACAAAGCATGGGAGTCCGCGCCTCGTTCTTTTTTTTCATTTTCAGCAGGAGTTGCAAATCCAACACAATTCCCACTTTTTTTTTTTTTAAATGCTTTTTTGGCCTCTGGGACCCACCCAAGAGGCCTAGGGGGTCAGGATGTTTCTACCCAGCCCCCTTATCTTTTTTTTAATGTTTTTCTTGTAACTCGGTTCAACCTTGGCTGCCAACACTTCCTGGTTTGCAGTGTTGGCAGCCAATCAGATCTCAGGCACAAGATCGGGAGGGGTCACGGATCCACCGCGGCCACAGTTGTATATCTGGGAAATCTTTACATTTCTCAGCAACTACTGAACGGATTTACACCATTTAACAAAAAGAGTGCATTCTGGACCAAGAGCTACCTTTTTGCCAAATTTGGTGTAATTCCGTTCAGCAGTTCGGGCTGTAGCCGTGTCTAAAGTTTCCCTATAGAAATTAAGATGGGGAAAAATCGTTTTGGGACCCCCCTTTTTCTTGGCCCGCTTGACGGATCACCTCGAAACGTTTAAGACAGCAGCTGAAGTGACTACCCCGAAAATTTTGCGAGGATTCGTCAAACAACCCCAAAGTTATTGGCAAATGAAAAGACTCTCTTCCTATGGAAACTGCATCCTAACTTTAACTATCTACTGGCGACTGATATATATATATATCAGTCGCCAGTAGATAGTTAAAGATTAGGATGCAGTTTCCATAGGAAGGGCGTGTTACTATCTACTGGTGACTGATATATATATATATATATATCAGTCGCCAGATAGATCGTTAAGTTAGGATGCAGTTTCCATAGGAAGGGCGCATTTCTATCTACTGGCGACTGATATATATATATATATATATATATATATATATATATATATATCAGTCGCCAGTAGATAGTTAAAGTTAGGATGCAGTTTCCATAGGAAGAGCGTGTTTTCATTTGCCAATAACTTTGGCATCGTTTGACGAATCCTCGCAAAATGTCCAATATATATATATATATGGTTACTGGATATATATATATATATATATATATATATATATATATATTATCTACTGGCGGTCGCCAGTAGATAGTGATGGAGCAGAGAAAATAATTTTTTTAACCCCTAACAAATTTTATAAATAATTAATAAAATGTTCGTTTAAATGTATTAATCAACACTGTACGTGAGGGAAGGGTAACACGCAAGTATATGGGCTGAATAATCTATTAACGAATGTCTGTGTGTCTAATTATAACATAAAAATAATTGCGTACTAAATTTATAATAAATGCATGATTTGTGCTTCATAGAATATAAACGTGTCGTTGCAAAAACAATAGTGATGGTAAGTAAGGAACAGCTTAAATGTTGCTTTCTGCTAGGTAATAACTAATTGGGGTACGTAGATGACGGGTGGGAAACGAAAAGGCTATCTGGCACATGCATCAAGGTAGGCTTTTGCGATTCCTTAATTGCGATTATTAAGGAATCGCAATTAAGGAATCGCAAAGCCTATGCATGTAGGAATCGCTATAAAAATAGAGATTCCTAAACATTCCTTAATTGCGACTCGCAAATTGCGAGTCGCAATTAAGGAATGCCGTCCCATTCATTCCTAGGGGCCTACAGGCCCCTAGGAATGAATTGAGATTGCATGCGCAATTTGCGAGTACCAGTAGGTACTCGCAAATTGCTCATGCAATTTCAAGGATGCAAGGGTGTCAAAATGACACCCTGTTGCACCCCTGAAATTGTGATGTGCACCCATGTTGCGCATACACATGCCCCAAGGGCATGTGTGTGTGTAACCTAAAACTTTAAAAAATGCATTTTAGTGCATTTTTCAAAGTTTTGCAAATTACAGACAAGTTTGATTTGTCTGTAATTTGCGGTCCCAAATAGCGAAATCGCTATTTGAAAGTGCTTCTAGCATTGCATTTAAGGAATCGCAAATTGCGATTCCTTAAATGCAATCGTAATTAGGAATTCGCAAATAATTGCAAATTCTTAAATTGCGCATAGAAACTACTTTCATGCATCTCCAAAGGCCAATTTGCGATCGCAAACGGCCGATTTTGCGAATCGCACCGTTTGCGATCGCAAAAACCTTTGATGCATGTGCCCCTATGTTTCTCTATTTTAATTATGGTTTGTTTATTTCAAAATAGTGCTTCTAAGTATAAACGAGTGGCGATATAAAATGGCTGCCGGTTAATGAAGTGCGCATGTGCGGGGAAACGCGTGACAAGGGAGAAAAAGTTGGAGAAAAGCTAACCACGTGATGTTGCTGAGAGGCTAGGATGCGAGAATGGTCAAGGCTGATGTGACCTAATTGAACTGATAGTGTGCCGTGGTGATCAGCAAGGAACCGTGGGAAACCGTTTTAAGAGAAAGGACAATGCCTGCAGAGTTCTCGAATGTATCGAAAGAAGTTACAAATGTACTGATCGAAGCGGATGGAAACATGTCTTGAACTGTGAGAAAGGAAATGATCATATACATTCCAAAGGACCAGTTGGATCCGGGAGAACTTGATTAAGAACGAATAGATGAAATGAATGGACCAATGAAAGAAAAGCGTGTTATTAATGTTGCAACAATTAGTTAGCAAAGTTAGAATTAGGGTATAAGAGGGCCTACTCTTAGTGGGAGGGAGTCACAGTCGGAGTTGGAGAGTCGCAGTCAGAGTCGGTGTTGGTGTTGGTGGCTTCCAGTGCTTGGTGGTCCAGATCGATCCATTTACTGAGCGGGAGATGCTGAAAGACTGTTAGATGAGACGGGTTGCAGGTAGCTGATGCTGACGAGCTGAAGTTTCTGTTGCTGTCTTATTTTTCCAGTTGAGTATGAGAATCAAGATATTTTTAATTCGTAAACTTAGGTTAGAAATCCTTAGGCTAAATTAGGGAAGATAGGCAGGTAATTAGGATTTTTGCTTCATGATAAAATTTCCTTTCTGCAATAAAATTGATATTGCGTAATAAATATTTGAATTAACAATGAATGAATAATTGAATAAAAAGTCTAAATTCTTTCTCATGCTTTTAAAAATTATATAAAATTTAAGATTCTTAAATCAAACGACTCAGTGGTTATTTTACTAAATGATTGTGACACTAGTAATTGGTTATTGTGATTTAGCTGTTCTTAATCACTACAAATTAATTTCTTACTAGATGATCCATCGACAAAACAATGAGCAGGAATATCTTAAGAAATAACTAAGAAAGCGATAGATAATAAGGTATCCCGGCTCTTTCCAGCGGTACATAAATGGTGTTTTCCATTTAGTTCTCATGCTTTTCCTAGGGGTACAGAATTTCGTAAAGGTATAAAGGAAATCCAGGTGTGTGTGTGTGTGTGATAGGCGATGTTTATGGGCCCCATCGTCATGTGGATGTGAGAAAATATAGTTTGCCCCTGGATGACCGATAAGTGACCTAGGAGGAGAATAGTTTTTATTGTACGCGCTGCATCAGATTTCTTGGTAGCAGAGTTATGGTTTCTATAGATTAGTTTAGTGATTATTGATTATTGATTATTTTTTTATTATGACTAATACTATATGTTGAGTCGTGTTATGTTATATGTGAGTTTTCACGCTTCTGGGATGTAGGAAGTGGAACACGTGTGGCAAGAGAAGTCACATGGAATTTGGTACATGGTCTGAATTCATTTTTGGTAATAACACAGGTTGTGTTATGTTAGGGATTTTCTGTACGAAAGGTGTGTAACTGAAATAGCAAATCACGTTTTCTTGTGAAACTTTGGCCTTAATTCTCAGGAGCCTAGTCTCCACATGTGTCTTATCCCCAGAGAAACGAGTTAATTGTTTGCTTGAAAGAAGGGTAAGGTAGAGGGAAGTGCTACTTTATCGACGAGAGTTGATAATTCTGTGGTAGGGTAGAGGCAAGCGCTGCCTACTGGAAATACAGGATTCTTGTGTAAAAGGACAAAGCTGTCACTTTTGTTTAGCGAATCAGACTATGGAATTGTTTTAATTGTAGTAACTAACGAAGAAAACAGTGAAAAGAAAATTGCCGATAAATTTTTGTAAAGGAGGGGTAAAAGAGCAGGAGTGACATCGACAGTGCCGCGCTAGGATTGGATAGTGCGCTAGTCACGTGAACACAGAGTCAGGAGTGACGTAGAAAAGTGCCGCGCTAGGATTGGTTTGGTCCACGGACGAAGGGAATTGTTCTGATTGGTGCGTTAGTGTGAGTCGCGCTGTGATTGGTTAAAGTTCCGTACACAGAACAGTGTTGGTTTGAAGAGAAAACCAATCGAAAACATGCCGTATTACGAGTATGAAAGGGAGAGAACGTCATGGACGACAAAATTAAAGAATTTCTTTAAGAAAGACAAAAAGTTTGTGACTAGAGAGGGACAAGTAATTCCTCCGCCGAAATCAGCAGCTTCACATATGATGCTGAAATATGGATATCATACATGCATATGGTTGGAAAATTGGCCAAAGTATACGAAGAATGATGGTGCATTAGCTTTCCCTGAGAATGGTTCATTTAGTGTAGCGGTTTTGCGAAATTTGAGAGAAAAGATGACAAATCTAGAACCTAGACCTAGACCGACACAGTTTGAGGCATTGACGGAATGGGAGGATGAGATATATGAGAGAGAGAGATTCAGAGGTTTAAGAGATCATGAGTTTATGCTTGGAAGAATGTGGGGAATAAATCATGAGGATAGAATAAAACGATGGAGATGTGCTAACATGACAGGAGGTTTGTTTCCGGCTTTTACAGTTGAGGAAGAGACTAAGAGAAAACGTACTGAGAAAAAGAAACATATGGAGAGAGAGAAATATAAGCATGAGAGTGAAACGGATGATGAATTGCTGGAAGATATTTTAAATAGAAATCCACCTCCGTATCAGCAGAGTTCTACAGTGGTGACACCAAATGCGCCGCTAATAGAGACTATGCGAAATAAAAGTCCGGTAAAAAGAATTGAAATAAATAGGTCACAAGATCAAATAAGAACTTCACAAAATGAAGGAATAGAAAGTGACAATGCAAGCGAATTGGCAAGGACAACAAAAGAACTAACTGAGAAAATTAGAGAATTAACGAAAAATATGGAAGCTGTGACTGTACCTGTAACAATAGGTCCAGTAATACCAGTTTTTGAGAATCAGAAAATTGATGAACGATCTTTAGTGATTCCCATGAGTTCACAATTTCAGAGAGAAAAAGAAAGGATGGAACCAAGTGCAAGTACAAGTAATTTGGCTAGTACTTACAGACCAAGTCCACCTACAAATTTGACTGTGAATGAGTGCAATGGTAGGAAATTGCATATGGTAACAGAATCTGCAACAGAGACTCTTGAAAAGAGTGGTAATTGGATAGAACTAAATAATACACCCATAGGTCCGACTCCTGATGAGTTAAATGAGTGGATGAAGGCATTTAAAATGAAAGAACCAGAAGAAAAACCATTAGATGTAATTAGGTTAAAAATTGACATGGAAGAATTAATTCTAGGAACGATTGGTACAGAAAAGATAAAAAATTACCAGGATGATGAAATAATGTTTCTGTGCAAAAGTATTACATGGAGAGCAAAGAATTTACATGACAAACTAGAAGAGGTAGCTAGTGAAATTGGAATAGATTTTGCGAAAGTGAAAACATTGCAGAAACCCTATAGAGTAGACTTTTGTGAAAAAGATATTGAAAACTTGAACACGGCAGGAAGGCTGAACAGATAAAAGAGTTAATTGTGTTACTGAGAAAATGGGGTGATGTGGACAGATGGAAGGTTAGATGGACAAAAAGAATGAGAAAACTACAGACAAAGCTTCTTTGGCTTTTATGATAACTGAAAAAGAACCTGTTGCCAGAGAATACCCTATGAGAGAAACTCCAGGTGGTAGTTATGTGCATGTTCCCTGGACTAGGCAGGATATACTGTCATTCACAAATGAATTTCCGAAGCTGAGAGAGAAACCAGTTGAATGGTACCGACAAGTAGAGAGGTTTGTAAAGGTTTCAAAAGTGTTGTGGATAGATTTAGATGGATTATTTGACATAGTGGTACCAACTGATTTGTGGTCAGAGTGTAAAATTACAGTTGACTGGCCAACTACAGAATATCCAAGAGATCCTAAGACAGGAGCTCCAGGTCCTGAGGTGATGAGGAAGTATGATAAGGTGATTACCTTTTTGAAAAATAAGATTCCTCCTAAAGAAACAGATTGGGTGAAAATTGATAGAACTACACAGGAAAGCAAAGAGTCTGTACATGCATACTATGAAAGGTTGTTGTTGGTTTTCAAACAGTATAGTGGATATGAGGAGTTAAGTGAAAAAGATATGAGCCATTTCGTATACAGATTTGTGTTTGGGCTGAAACCAGAGATTAGTGAAATGATTAAACAGCATATGATTAATTGGCAGAATGGCACAGTAGACGAGGTACTGAGGTATGCTAAGTATTGCAGTGATGATATTGAAAGTAGACAGCGTAAATTGAAAGAGAAGGCAATGTGGGCACAGGTGAAAGTGGCAGAAAAACAAGAAGCTCAATTGGATAATAATAGTGGGAATGAAACAGGACAGAATAAAACGCGACCTAACATAGGTAAAGGGAAAGGTCAAGTGAGTCTAGAGGAGGCAAAGAAGAAATAGCCCTGTCATAATTGCGGAAAATTAGGGCATTGGAGAAACGAGTGTAAGTTCCCACCTAAACCTAATCCGGAAAATCAATCATTAACTCCACAGGTGCAGAATGAGGTAGTTGTTCAACAAAGTCAGGTGCCACAACCACCACTTCCCAACACTGTTAACCAGCAAAGATACAGTACAGAAACAGGATTCTACGGAGGAGAGCAGGTAACACAGTTGCCGCGAGCAGCTAACATTTCTCAGTATTGGTTGCGACAGAGTGAGGATGAGAAATGGGATGAAAGCTCATGACGGTGCCTAGGAGAGGGAAAAGAGTGCGTACTTGGCGCAACTCTAGAGGTAGATCAGTCTGGTCCCTTTGTGGATGGAGAAGTGAATGGTGCAAATGTAACATTCCTTGTCGATACTGGAGCTACCCGTTCTACTGTTAGATAAGTGGAAATTCCAAACCTTCCTCTCTCAGGTGAATACATCCAAGTAGTAGGAGTAACAAATCAGCAGATTAAAACACCACTTACTGAATTAGTGGAAGTAAAAATTGGTTCTTTTAGCAAAATGCATAGATTTGTAGTGTGCGATTGTAGTCCTGTAAATCTTTTAGGTCGTGACCTCTTGTGCAAGATGAATTGCACAATTTATTGTACACCAGATGGAATTGGATTTCAGACCCCAGATGAAGATGTATTGTATAAAGTAACTTTGATGAATCAGGAACCTGAAATGAATGGTTTGTTTCCTGCATTTGATGCAGAAAAACTTCCAGAAGAACTAAAAATTGCAGTGAAAGAAAATGTGTGGGATTTTACAGGAGAAGATATTGGATTAATGAAAGAAGTTGATCCCGTAAAAGTAACAGTAAAAGAAGGAACAACTTACCCAAATACGCCACAGTATAAATTAACTCCAGAAATAATTGAAGGAATAACTCCTGTAATAAATAAAATGATCGAACAGGGAATTCTAAAAGAAATAATGAGCAGTCCATGTAATTCACCTATTATGGGACTGAAAAAGCCAAACGTAACATATAGAATAGTACAGGATTTGAGAAAGATCAACAAAATAGTTGTGCCTTGTTGTCCAATAGTGCCAAACCCTGCAGTAATTCTATATCAAATTCCACACGAAGCTGAGTGGTACACAGTGATAGATTTGTGTCACGCATTTTCTCTATTCCTTTGCATCCAGATAGCCAGCCATTATTTGCGTTCCGGTTCGGAGAGCGTATTTTGGCATGGTGCCGAATTCCTCAGGGGTATACAGAAAGCCCCTCAATCTTTAATCAGATTTTAAAGAAATCTCTGGAAGATTTGAAAATGCCAGAAAAGTCAGTGATGGTGCAGTATATCGATGACCTGTTGGTGGCATCGAAAACAAAAGAAGCATGTGTAAGTGATACAATTGCTTTATTGAACCATCTAGAGAAAAGAGGACATAAAGTGTCCCCTTCAAAATTGCAATTTTGCCAAAAGAAGTTCAATATTTAGGGCATAAAATTGAGAAAGGAGTGCGAAAGATAGCGACAGAAAGAGTAAGAATGATTCAAGGAATGAGAGCACCAATGACGCAAAGAGAGGTAAGAATGTTTCTGGGAATGGTTGGATATTGCCGACAATGGATAAGTGGTTTCTCCTTGATTGCTGAACCATTACAAAAATTGACCAAGAAAGATGTAAGAGACCCTTTAGAGTTAAATAACGAAGAAATGAAATCTTTCAAAGAGTTGAAAAAGAAATTGTGTGAGGCCCCTGCTTTAGGCATGCCTGATTATGAGAAGGATTTTGAATTGTACTGCAGTGAAAGAGATGGATGTGCGTTTTCAGTACTGGTACAAAAACATGGAACAATGAAGAGACCAATTGCTTATTTTTCAGCTGTTCTAGATCCTATAGCAAAAGCGTTGCCCGGATGTCTGAAAGCAGTTGCTGCTACTTGTGTAAGTCTGGAACAAAGTGAAGGTATAGTGATGGGGTATCCACTGAGAGTATATGTTCCCCATTCAGTAGAAATTCTTTTGACAAGAACAAAAACAAAGTACATGACACATAGTCGGCTGACTAAGTATGAAAAAGTAATCATGAGTGCTGAAAATGTGACCATAGATAGATGCATGAATGTGAATCCTTCAACATTATGGCCAGATGAAGAGAGTATAATTGAACAAGACGAAGTAGATCATGATAGTCTGAATGTGCTGGAATATTGCACAAAACCAAGAGCTGACATAAAAGATGAACCATTAAAGGAATCAGATTATGTCATGTTTGTGGATGGCTCATGCTTGAGAACGAAAGAAGGAGTTTTAAGCGCAGCTTACGCAGTGTGCACAGTGGCAACTGTGATGGAAGCGTCTTGTCTGAAAGGAATAAGGTCTGCACAAGTTGCGGAACTGATTGCTTTGATTCAAGCATGTAAGTTGGGAAGAAATGTGCGAGTTACGATTGTGACCGATAGCCAGTATGGTTTCGGTATTGTGCATGACTTCGGTCAGATTTGGTCACAAAGAGGTTTCTTGACGTCTGCAGGAACACCTATCAGAAATGGAGATTTTGTTAAGAAACTGCTTGAGGCGATACAGCTGCCTAAACAGATAGCTGTAGTAAAGTGCAAGGCACATAAGAAAAACGAAGATTACATAGCTGTTGGCAATAACTACGCGGACGAGATTGCCAGATATTGTGCAGAGAACATGGTATCCCTAAATAAAAATAGAGAAAGGGAGCATATCTCTTCTCCTTTGCTTTTACTAACACTGTCGAGACATGGGATGAGGTGAGACAGTTACAGGAAGCTGCAAATGATGAGGAAAAAGATTACTGGATAAAAGCAGGATGTAGAAGACAGGAAAACAATGGTGTGTGGGTATACAGAGATGAAAGACCAGTTATGCCTGATAGCATGATTGCAGACATGGCACGGATGTACCATGGACAAGCTCATATTGGGAGAGATGCAATGATCAGACTTTTCAGACAAACCTGGTATAACCCAAAATTCAGAGCGATAGCTGACAGTCTTTGTCAAAGATGTCTTATTTGTCAGCAGTTTAATCCAGGAAGAAAGACAATAGTGAGTCTAGGAACAATAGGACGAGAAGGAGGTCCGTTCACTAGAATGCAATTGGACTTCATCGAAATGCCCCCTTGTAACAGACTAAAATATGTTCTAGTGGTCGTCTGTTTTCTCGTTGGGTGGAGGCATACCCCACTAGAAGGAATGATGGAACAACGGTAGCAAAACTTATGCTGCGAGAGTTCATTCCAAGGTATGGTTTTCCAGTCACGGTTGAGACAGATAGAGGAACACAATTTCAAAATGAGTTGATCCAATTGATTTGTGAAGCATTGAGTATTAAACAAAAACTACATTGTGCATACAGACCAGAGGCTTCTGGGGTAGTAGAGCAAATTAATGGAACAATTAAGAACAGATTAGGAAAAATGTGTCAAGCTACAGGACTCAAATGGCCAGATGCACTGCCCCTTGTTCTGATGACCATCAGAAGCATCCCTGAAAAGAAAACTGGACTTAGTCCTCATGAGATGATCATGGGACGAGCAATGAGACAAGCACAAGTACCTGTCAACAAGTTATTGACTATAACTGATGATCTAGTACTGGATTATTGCAAAGGACTGGCTGATGTGGTGCGTTCTGTGTTTCATCAGGTTGGACCGGATGCGACCACTCTTGAAAGAAAACCAGCCCACGACTTGAATCCAGGAGACTGGGTCCGCATAAAAATCCACAGGAGAAGAAACTGTCTAGTTCCTCGCTGGGACGAGCCACGACAGGTAATCCTAGTGACAACGACTGCCGTCAAGTGTGCAGGAGTGAAGAACTGGGTCCATGCCAGCCACACAATCAGAGTTCAAGAACCTACTGATCGACATGTGAGTCGACGTCTGGAAGTGTGGGAGAAGAGTTTAACAACTGGGACAACAGGAATAAGAGAAAGGGTGCCAGAACTTGAAGATCGACCTGAAAGTCGACATCTGGAAACCCCAACTGCAAGCACCTCTAGAGAAGAAGAGGAGGAAGAAGAAGAAGGAAGAATTTCAGAAATTCCAGAACCTGAAGATCGACCTGTAAGTCGACATCTGGAAATATCTGACACAAGTTCAGGATCTGATGATTCAGTTGCAAACTGTGAAGAATTTCGAAGGAGAACTTGGGGATATAAACCAATTAGAGAAGAAAATGAACAAGAAAATGATCTAGATGAGCAACCAAGTACAAGTTATGGTGGAAATCCTTCAAAAATAATATTAATAGACAAAGTAGGGAAAGAAGTACATAAAAAGTTAGAGAATCGAGAAGAACCCCGAGGAGCAATAGGGACAGATAGCGAAACAAAAGAACAGGGAAATTTAGAAGTAGAGAGTGAGGAAAATACCAAATCGGAAGAACACCGAGGAGGGACAGTAATAAGGGAACACAAGAAGGAGAAAACAGATCCACCAGTAAGAGAAGACGAGATCATAAGCTTCAAAATAAGAGACAATAGTGAAAAAGTTGAAACAGAATCTGAAGAAAGTGGAGAAGAGGAGAAAACAAAAACTGAATCAAGAAAAAGAAACTGGAAATCAGAAAGAGAAGAAAAAGAAGGTGAAGCCAAAAGGCCAAGAAAAGGAGATAATTGGCCCAGCAACTATATAAGAAAATTGAGATATAGAATAATAAGAACAGGAGAAAAAAGTGCTGAACAAGTGAATGAAATAACAAGTCAAAAGGGACAAGAAAAGCCAAGTGGAAAACGACTACAAAAATCTAAAAGAACGAAGAAAGTGAATGCAAAGTACAAGTCACCTGAGTGGCTATATATCGCACTGACGGATTACAAAGAAGAAGGAAACACTCACGAGAACCCGAGACTAAGAAATCGAATGGGTAAAGGTGAGATGCAACAAACCTGAAGTGAAGACTTATAGTGCTTCTGCCGGACGTGACAATTTTACTGGATATGACAAATCACCGGATGAGACAACGAAAGAATTCTGGAGAGACTTAAAAGAAAGTACCAAGCAAAGACTTTTTGAAAGCAGAGTGGCATCTAAGTCATTTCTGAGGTGTAGTGACACAATTTTCTGAAACTTAACAAAAAGATAAAAGCAAAATGGAAAATACTAGGGATAGAAGAGATAAATGTGAGTTTGTAAAAAGATGGTGTAAAATGTGCTGCTTTTGTACGGGTTTATTAATGACCGTATGGATAGTTTTAGCAATCACAATTCCTATTAGTTTAGCTGTAATAGAAGCGAAGAATGATACTAAACCAGAAAAAGAAACTAATATTAAAGAACCAGTTATTTTAAGAAGTAGTGCAGAATTACATAAGGATAAGTCAGTAACAGACTTTTCTAAAAATGTTTTTACAAAATTGTTGTACGAATATGTAGAGACAATGGATGTGAGAGATTGTTATGTTTGTATGCAGTTGCCTGCATCAGTGTCAGAAGGTGTGACTTATCATCACCTACCTCTAACTTATGGAATAACCTGTAGTGTAATAGCAAGTTTATTTTATAAAACAGGTAGATTAGAGTCTTATTATACTGATATAGATAAGATTTTTGCAAACGTTCCGGTAGTACCAGAACTTAACAAAGTAAAACAAGCAAAAGTTTTAGGAGAATTCTTTCTAGAACATAGAAAATTAACCTTAGAAGAAATAGCTAAGAACAACCTTACCTGTGAATTAAAGAAAGAAGAAAAGGTATTTTTAGAAATGGTTGAAGAAAGAAGAATGAAATTTCAAAAAGAAGCAATAAAAGAGGAAGGAACACATCTATGGACGTTTGAGGAAGGAAATCATGAAGGGAAAAGATAAATGCAGCAATGACATTAGATTGGCCGCAAACAGGAAAGTTGTGTATTAGGAGAAATAAGACAGTCTATGACAATTACTTTGTAGGTTCCAGTATCTGCCATGACAATTATCAAATTTTGGGAGGTTGGGAATTCAAAGGTGGAATAGATCCAATATTTCCAGGTATCTATTATATTTGTGGGAATAGAGCTTATTACAGGTTACCGGACCATTGGTATGGAACTTGCTATGTAGGCCTGGTCTTTCCAAAAATCTTTCATATGGACAGAGAAGAAAAAGGAACATACAAGATGATTAATAGCTTTACACGTAGAAAGAGGGAAAGTTTTTCAGAAATTGTAGGTGATATTTTTGGAGCATTAATACCAGCAGTGGGAATATCTTTGAATGCATTTAAAATTCGGAAGTTATCCACAGTAGTAGATCGTTTGTCTACAGATACTGCGGGAGGGTTCTTGATGGTAAATACCGAAATGGTTGCCATGAGAGCTATGGTGATGCAAAATCGGCTTGCCCTTGATATTCTTTTGGCAAAAGAGGGTGGAGTCTGTGGAATGCTGAAAGTCCAACATTGTTGCACTTACATTCCTGATAAAAGTGAAAATATACAGAAGTATATTACAAATATTACAAATTTGCACAAAGAACTAGTTCCACTGGAGGTTGAAAGTGTTTTGGGAAAACTTGGTAGAGGGTTTTCTTCCGTAGCAAATTGGTTAACCAGAATGAGTAGACTAATGATAGGGAAAGTTATAATAATAGCAACTGTAGCAATATTGTTAGCCATGGTGTTGAAAATTGTAATAACGTGTATAAAAAGAAAAGTAAGACAAAATAAGATAAAAAGAAATAACAGAATAATGAAAGAGAGAGAGAGAAATGGGTGAAATTGAGTTAGAGAAAATGAAAGAAAGCATGTATAAAGAGACGAGAAGACAAGATGAAATGGAGACAGATGTGTAACTAACAAAAAGCAAAAGGATGAAAGACATATGCTGCTTGAAAAAGAAGTATAACTTGGGTTTTATGTGGTGATTTAAAAATCACCAAAGGGGGAGTTGATGGAGCAGAGAAAATAATTTTTTTAACCCCTAACAAATTTTATAAATAATTAATAAAATGTTCGTTTAAATGTATTAATCAACACTGTACGTGAGGGAAGGGTAACACGCAAGTATATGGGCTGAATAATCTATTAACGAATGTCTGTGTGTCTAATTATAACATAAAAATAATTGCGTACTAAATTTATAATAAATGCATGATTTGTGCTTCATAGAATATAAACGTGTCGTTGCAAAAACAATAGTGATGGTAAGTAAGGAACAGCTTAAATGTTGCTTTCTGCTAGGTAATAACTAATTGGGGTACGTAGATGACGGGTGGGTAACGAAAAGGCTATGTTTCTCTATTTTAATTATGTTTTGTTTATTTCAAAATAGTGCTTCTAAGTATAAACGAGTGGCGATATAAAATGGCTGCCGGTTAATGAAGTGCGCATGTGCGGGGAAACGCGTGACAAGGGAGAAAAAGTTGGAGAAAAGCTAACCACGTGATGTTGCTGAGAGGCTAGGATGCGAGAATGGTCAAGGCTGATGTGACCTAATTGAACTGATAGTGTGCCGTGGTGATCAGCAAGGAACCGTGGGAAACCGTTTTAAGAGAAAGGACAATGCCTGCAGAGTTCTCGAATGTATCGAAAGAAGTTACAAATGTACTGATCGAAGCGGATGGAAACATGTCTTGAACTGTGAGAAAGGAAATGATCATATACATTCCAAAGGACCAGTTGGATCCGGGAGAACTTGATTAAGAACGAATAGATGAAATGAATGGACCAATGAAAGAAAAGCGTGTTATTAATGTTGCAACAATTAGTTAGCAAAGTTAGAATTAGGGTATAAGAGGGCCTACCCTTAGTGGGAGGGAGTCACAGTCGGAGTTGGAGAGTCGCAGTCAGAGTCGGTGTTGGTGGCTTCCAGTGCTTGGTGGTCCAGATCGATCCATTTACTGAGCGGGAGATGCTGAAAGACTGTTAGATGAGACGGGTTGCAGGTAGCTGATGCTGACGAGCTGAAGTTTCTGTTGCTGTCTTATTTTTCCAGTTGAGTATGAGAATCAAGATATTTTTAATTCGTAAACTTAGGTTAGAAATCCTTAGGCTAAATTAGGGAAGATAGGCAGGTAATTAGGATTTTTGCTTCATGATAAAATTTCCTTTCTGCAATAAAATTGATTTTGCGTAATAAATATTTGAATTAACAATGAATGAATAATTGAATAAAAAGTCTAAATTCTTTCTCATGCTTTTAAAAATTATATAAAATTTAAGATTCTTAAATCAAACGACTCAGTGGTTATTTTACTAAATGATTGTGACACTAGTAATTGGTTATTGTGATTTAGCTGGTCTTAATCACTATAAATTAATTTCTTACTAGATGATCCATCGACAAAACAATGAGCAGGAATATCTTAAGAAATAACTAAGAAAGCGATAGGTAATAAGGTATCCCGGCTCTTTCCAGCGGTACATAAATGGTGTTTTCCATTTAGTTCTCATGCTTTTCCTAGGAGTACAGAATTTCGTAAAGGTATAAAGGAAATCCAGGTGTGTGTGTGTGTGTGATAGGCGATGTTTATGGGCCCCATCGTCATGTGGATGTGAGAAAATATAGTTTGCCCCTGGATGACCGATAAGTGACCTAGGAGGAGAATAGTTTTTATTGTACGCGCTGCATCAATAGTTATAGTTAGGACCTATTTTCCATAGGAAATCCGCAACATTCTATTTGAAATAACTTTGGCGCCGGTTGACGAATCTTCGCGAAATTTTCAAAACTTATGGCCCGCTCCGGTCCGCTCCTATCTTGAAAGTGTCGGGGTGATTCGGCAAGCGGGGGCCGAGAAAAAAGGGGGGTCCCAAAACGTGTTTTCCCCATGCAATTTTCCATAGGGAACTTTAGACACGGCTACAACCCGAACTGCTGAACGGAATTACACCAAATTTGGCAAAGAGGTAGTTCTTGGTTCAGAAAGAACCCTTTTGTTAAATGGTGTAAATCCGTTCAGTAGTTGCTGAGAAAATCAAAGTAAAATCACATATATATCTATGGCCGCGGAGGGTCCGCGCACCCTGAGCGCACCTTCCCGATCACGAGCTGTATGCTAATTGGCTGTCAACACTCCAAATCAGGAAGTGTTGGCAGCCATTTTATCCCTCGGTAGAACCGAGGCACAGAAACAAGTGCGCAAAATGCACAAAGGGGCAGGGTAGAAACACCCTGACCCCTAGGTCTGCTCAGGGGTCCCACAAGGACCCCTGGCCAGAAAAAAGCATTTAAAAATAAAAAAAAATCGGCGGGATGCACTTAGGGTGCGCGGATCCCGCCGATTTAAAAAAAAAAATCGAAGCACGGGAGAGAAACAAGTGTGCAAAACGCACAAAGGGGGCAGGGTAGAAACACCCTGACCCCCTAGGTCTGCTCAGGGGGTCCCACAAGGACCCCCTGGCCAGAAAAAAGCATTTAAAAAAATCGGCGGGATGCGCTTAGGGTGCCGGGTGGGCCAAGTCCCGGGGGCATGCGGGGTCTAATTTAGGTTTTATAGGGGGGCCTCTAAGGCCCCCCAAGCCCCGGGGACCACCACCCCCGGGGCTTTAAATAAAAAATGGTGCGGGAGGGCTCTCCGCCCTCCCACAGCCCCGGGGACCCCCACCCCCGGGGCATCTTTCTTTAAATTTATATCACCTGTGTGGGGGGGCTCCAGCCCCCCCACACGCCCCGGGGACCGCCACCTCCCCGGGGCACTTACAAAATAAATGTGGGGGTCCGTTTCGGACCCCCGAAGCCCCGGGGACCACCACCTCCCCGGGGCTTTACTAATGAAGGGAGGGGGGCCGCGCGGCCCCCCTCCTGGAGCCCTCCATGGCCTTGGGGACCACCACCCCCCAGGGTCGGCTCCTGCAGTGTCCCGGGGTGCCTACCCCCAGGACACTGCTGTTTGCAATGGCAGGACGGGAGCCTCGCGGCTCCCGTCCTGTCATTGCAAACTTGCTTTGCTTCATTGAACGGGGTGCGTTTGCACAGTGGTGAAGGGAGGGGGCGGGGCTTCAGGTGACATGTGTGCAAACAGGCCCCGTGGCGCGTTTAAGTTGGGGGATTAAGTCCCCTTGAATACTGAGGGTCCCTGGAGGCCAACTAGCCCACCAGGTACGTCCAGAAAGCTCCACAGAGCTGCGTTGCAGAGAGGTGTAAAAAGGGGCGTGGCCTCTGAACACCTCTCTGCAACGCAGCTCCCTGGCACATACTGGAGGTACAGTGTGGGCTAGTTGGACCCCAGGGATCCTCATGATTCAAGGGGACATTATCCCCCAACTTAAAACGCGCCACGGGGCGCGTTTGCACAGTGGTGAAGGGAGGGGTCGGGGCACATTATAGTTAGAAATTAGCATTTAAAAAACCTTTGAAATTCACTTAAAAAACAATAGGTTTCAGGCACGTTATAGTTAGAAATTAGCATTTAAAAAACCTTTGAAATTCACTGAAAAAACCATAGGTTTCAGACACGTTATAGTTAGAAATTAGCATTTAAAAAACCTTTGAAATTCACTGAAAAAACCATAGGTTTTAGGGACAGTTATAGTTAGTTGGACATTTCACTCGTACAAAACCAGAGAAATTCCCCCGTTATAGTTAGTTCAGCTAACTATAACTCGTGCCCCCGCAATGCACTGCTGATGACGTCACATATTACATCACTCATGACATGGTCAGTGACATCACTGATGACATCACTGATGACATCTCAAATGACATCACTGATGACATCACCCATGTGATAATTTCATGCATCTTCTCACACCCTAATATAACCTTTGATACACCCACTCTAAATTACAGACTGCCAGTCTCAAAACCATACACACTCCAATATCAATAACTACATACCCACTCACTGATTCTTAGGTCTACACACACACATCTACTCACTCACCCGTACAGTCACTCATACACCTATATAAACACTCACACACCACCACTCATCCATAGAGGTACTCACACACCTAGTCAGTCATGCAAAAAATTAATCACACTCCCATTTACTCACCTATACAGTTATACACACACCAACTCACTCATACAAATACTAGCACATTCTTACGCTCTTTTACAATAACTGATACAAGCACACACGCATCCATACAGCCACTCTCACAATCACACACTCTCACTTATAGCCTTTTAAATACTCTAACACACATATATACCGCCTTTTACATATGTAGTTACTCGCACATGTACCACTGAGATATACATTCACTCACTAACACACCCATACACACACTCACCCACCCAAGCAGTCCATCACAGATGCACTCTTCAAATCATGCACCCAGTGAATCACCCAGTCACACATCTATGTACAAAGACACACACACCCCACCCACACAAACACTCAGGCACCCATACAGATACTCAGAGAACCAATCAATAACCCATATAGACACTCATGTAGCTATTCGCAAATCCATGCATCCACTTACACAGCAACAGACAGACGGATACAGACATTCACCCAGTTTAGTCACTAACCCATGCATTCTGTAAGATACGTTTAATCACTCACTTATAGAGTTAGTCACGCACCTACTAAATCATCCATTCAGACACTTATACACCCACTCATTCTTCAATACGCCTTGGCCTATATATATTAAACATATTTAAACTTTACAGACACACACAGTCACTGGATGATGTCATCAGTGATGTCATCAGTGATGTCACTGACCATGTCATGAGTGATGTAATATGTGACGTCATCAGCAGTGCATTGCAGGGCGCGAGTTATAGTTAGCTGAACTAACTATAACGGGGGAATTTCTCTGGTTTTGTATGAGTGAAATGTCCAACTAACTATAACTGTCCCTAAAACCTATGGTTTTTTCAGTGAATATATATATATATATTATCTACTGGCGGTCGCCAATAGATAGTTATAGTTAGGACCACGTTTCTATAGGAAAAGCGTTTTTTGATTTGCTTATAACCTTAGCGTCGTTTGACGAATGTTTACGAAATTTTCCCAAAAACTTCTCTTTTCAGATCAGCTCCTATGTTGAAAGTTTGGGGGTGATTCGTCAAGGGGGGGCTGAGAAAAAAGGGGGGTCCCAAAACATGTTTACTCCAGGCAATTTCCATAGGAAACTTTAGACAAGGCTACAGGTCAAACTGCTGAACGGAATTACGTCAAATTTGGCAGGGAGAAAGGTCTTGGTCCAGAAAGCACGCTTTTGTTTAAATGGGGTAAGTCCATTCAGTAGTTTTAGAGAAATATCAAAATGTACAGATATCGATATTTGAGAATTCTGACATCTGATTGGCTGAGGTGTTGTGAGCACGAGCGTGCGGCTCATTGGCTGCGAACTGTTGAAACTAGGAAGTGTTGGCAGCCATTTTGTGACTGAGTTGAAAGGCGTAGGGGGAAAAATATGAGAATAATTGTATAAGAGGGATAGTAGGAACACTGTGGTCTTAGTTTAAGCAGTCTGTACGGTGCAAAGGCAGGGAGTTTGAATGTTGCGTAGGCCGTGGAAATCACGTCCACAGAACAACGGTGCGTGGTATTGCGGCAAGGTTGCCTAGGCTCTGGAAATCCCGTCGGGAAAACAATGCGCCGTATTGCGGCAAGCAGTGTGAGGGTGCACACACAGGTAGTGTGAATGTTGCGTAGGCTGTGGAAATCACGTCCGCAAAACAACGATGCGCGGTATTGCGGCAATGTTCAGTAGGCTGTGGAAATCATATCGGGAAAATAACAATGCGCCGTATTGCAGCCTTCCTTTACCTTCCTTTAATATAATGCGCAGTAATGTTTACTTATAATGCGGTGTTCACTTTTATCACGGACAGTGAACAAAATTAACGTTTAATTGGCTGAGGTGTTCCAACAACGAGCTCAATGTTCATTGGCTGCGAACCATTAAAAGTAAAAGTGTTGCCAGCCATTCCCTCCCCCTGCACGGAGTAGCAAGGACATCTGATTGGCTCACATGTTTCAAGCAGGACCTTCCAGAGGTTAATGTTCATTGGCTGTGAACCATTGAAAGTAGAAGTGTTGCCAGCCATTTCCTCCCCGTCCTCGGAGTAGCAGGGACATCTGATTGGTTGACGTGTTCCAAGCAGGACGTTCCCAAGCTTAATGTTCATTGGCTGTAAACCATTGAAAGTAGAAGTGTGGCCAGCCATTCTCTCCCCCTCCGCGGAGCATCAGGGACATCTGATTGGGTAATGTGTTCCAAGCAGGACCTTCCCAAGCTTAATGTTCATTGGCTGTGAAGCATTAAAAGTAGAAGTGTTGGCAGCGATTCCCTCCCCTCTGCGGAACACCATGGACATTTTATTAGCTAAAGTGTTCCGAGTACAAGTTTGCTCATTATTGGCTGGGAACGTTTGACTGTTGTGAAGCGTTTTGTGACGCACTTCAATGGAGTACGGGAAAACAAAGTAGTAGCGGGGAGGGTAGGAACACTATTAACTCTGTAAAGTGGTCACAAGGTGGTGAACAGGGATTGTGAAGGTAAAAATAGTTTTTTATATATTTCAAGGGCCATTTATATAATTGGCGTGGGGTGTACAAATCACGGCGGGAAAATAACAGAGTGTGTTGCGGTCTTCTTTTTATTAAGTTTGCGGGTGGGATACTTCCCAGTAGCACTATTTACTTAGAATGTGGTGTTTACTTTTCTGACGGGGAGGTGTGGTTGCGCAGCAAAAATTTCAGTCTAGGTTTGAAACAGTTTTTATTAAGCAATTACAAATAAACTTTCTTCGAAAACTGAAGCTGTATATATCAAAGAGGTGACAAATAAAAACGCAATTCATAAAATATCCCTTAAGCGTGGCCACACCCTCCCTTTTTTTTCTGCTATAGTTTGTAAAAGTGTTGCCCCATATTCTTGATAATATAAGAGGGCATGAGTTACTTTTAGATAAAGAAGTGCTACAAGAAACACTCCCGCACTACATCATCTCAGGTCACAAGAACAATAACAAGTAAAAAACTGTTAAACACAAATGACTTTATATTACATAGAAATGTACGCTTCATCATTGCTTACAATTTCTATTCTGTAGAACTCTGGAAAGTTCAGTCGTAGTGCTTAGAGGTCGCTCACTGCTCCGCTAACAGATCACGGACTCCTTTAAGAACATATAGGATAGTAGTAATATATACACTACTATTCCTATCAATTCTATAGGGAGACCGAGAATAGGAAACACAACAGAGAAAAAGAGAAATACCAAAAAATCATTCAAAAATGTAGGGTTTATCAAAGGCATTCAGTAAGAAAGTGTCTATGCAAACAATCTTTTTTTAAAATGCAATTTCGAAAAATATTCTCACTGTAAAAATATCTGATCAAGTAAGTTATAAAGGTCAGTAAGCTGTATTTCAGATGGTTTACTCCTGGCGGCGATAAATCTCCAATTCCTGTTGTGTGAAAATATGACACTCTACTACAATATAGAGAGTGACACTGATTGCACACAAAAAGGAAAAGGAAAATAAAGTCATGAACACAAAACAAGATCAATAACGAAATACTTTCCAGCAGTGAATATGTTCAGAGCTTCTTTTAACCGGGACTTCGAAATCTTTGAACTTCGCGCCGATGGGTCATAAACTCCTCTGAGATCATAATGACTGTGAATATTACAATATACATACTCACACTATATGATCCCAAGGGGGAAACAGAGTAAGAAGCAGAAGCTGCTGACGTTTCATATAAATCTTTAGTCTTCGCGCCGACGGTCATAAACTCCTCTGAGATCACAATGACTGTTAATATTTTAATATACATATTTACAGTATATGATCCCAAGGGGGAAACAGAGTAAGAACCAGAAGCTGCTGACGTTAAATATAAATCTTTAGTCTTCGCGTCAACGGGTCATAAACTCCACTGAGGTCAGTATAAATGTTAATATTACAATATACATACTCACACTATATGACGTCAAGGGAGAAATAGACTAAAAACCAGAAGCTGCTGACGTTACATATAAATCTTTAGTCTTCGCGCCGACGGGTCACAAACTCCTCTGAGATCATAATGTGTGGTTATTATAATATACATACTCACACTATATGATCTCAAGGGGGAAATAGACTACAAACTAGAAGCTGCTGACGTTACATATAAATCTTTAGTCTTCGCACCGACGGGTCACCAACACCTCTGAGTTCAAGTACAGTGTCCATATTATAATATACAAAGTCACACTATATGATCTCAAAGGAGCCAGAAAAGGAACAATGTTTGCTGTATTCTGTCTGTTTCTGAAAACAAGCTGCTGACGTTACATATAAATGGGAAAAACAACCAATAACACTTTTTTCTAAATACAAATGTTTAAATATTGACAAATAGCTACGTATTATAAATATCTACTATGCCATAATCAAACAACTTACAACTCTGGAATATGTTTTGTTGCCGCAAAACAAGAATCCGACGATAGAAAAGGGAACGTGCATCACAGAATGGACACGCGTAAATAACTCGCATAAATGAAACTAATCAAACAACGGGTGTGGTTTATATACTTTTTGGTTATTGAGTAGTCTATGGAAGGAAGATGCGGCTCCGCCCATTTAGATGTCACGTTTTACAGTTGACACGTGCTCACGTTTTCACTGTTTAACTTGTGCACGTGTTGGGAAAAGTTACAAAATGTGAAGCGGTAAAGGTTTCGATTTCGATCCTAACACGTATAAGGTCCTTAATATGTACATACGTTGGAGAGCTTAAAAACTGCTACCCGGCAAACCGTGTCATTTCCGTTCTCATGACTACAAACATCTATTAATTGCCGTAAATCTAAATAGAAGACAAAAAAAAATATCGTTCAGAATAGAAAAAAAAAAATGCGTGCTAATATTTCTCATCACTATGGTTTTAAATTAAAAAAATGCCAGCATTTGTAAAGCGTACAGCTTCCCCCGGAAAGGTGTGCCGGCGCTCAGGGGCATCGGGAAGATTAAGCAAAGTGTTGCCCACAGTGACATAGTGGTGGGCTAACGTGCAGCTGGAGCCGGGAATCGAACTGTGAACGCTGTTGTTCGAACTCAGGTATCATAGCTGCTGCGTCACACATTTTCCACACTTAAATGTTAATTAGTGCTAATTAAGTTTTAAACATTGTTAAATTATAACTTATAACAGACTACTGTTACAGTTAGTTTTTCACTACAAAAAGTATGCAGGTCTTTTTAAAATTTACTTGAAAACAATATAGGTTTCAGGGACATTGTAGTTAGAAATTAGCATTTATAAAACCTTTGAAATTCACAGAAAAAAGCATAGGTTTTACAGACGTTATAGTTAGAGATTAGCATTTAAAAAACTTTAGAAATTCAGTGAAAAAAACCATAGGTTTTAGGGATGTTATAGTTAGTTGGACATTTCACTGATATAAAACCATAGAAATTCCACCGTTATAGTTAGTTCAGCTAACTATAACGCGCGCATCCCATAATGCACTGCTCATGACGTCACATATTACATCATTCATGACTGGGTCAGTGACATCACTGATGACATCACTGATGACATCTCAAATGACATCACTGATGACATCATCCCGTGACTGTGTGTTTCTGTAATTTTTAAATATGTTTTATATATATTCCTAGGTGTATTGAAGAATGAGTGGGTGTATAAGTGTCTGGAAAGAGGATTTAGTAGGAGGGTGACTGGCTGTATAAGTGAGTGATTAAATGTGTCTTACTGAATGCATGGGTTGGTGACTAAACTGTGTGAATGTCTGTATCAGTCTGTCTGTTGTTGTGCAAGCTGCTGCATGGGTTGGTCAGTAGCTATATGAGTGTCTATATAGGTTATTGATTGGTTGTTTGAGTATTTTTTGGGGGAGATTGAGTGTGTGTGTGTGTGGGTCTGAGGTGTGTGATTCTGTGCATAGATGTGTGAGTGTTTGATTCACTGGATGTATGGTTCAACAGTGCATGTGGAAACACATGTATGGGTGCGTGAGTGTGTGTATCGGTGTGTTGGTGAGTGAATGGATGTCTCAGTGGTACATGTCCAAGTAACTACATATGTAAAAGGCAGTGTATGTGAGAGTTGAAGTATATAAAGGACTCTACATGATAGTTGGTGATTTTGAGACTGGCTGTATAGATGAGTCTGTACTGGTATCACTGATTATATAATAGAGTAAGTATGCGTTAGTATCTGTATGAATAAGTGAGGTGGTGTGTGTATAATTGTATAGGTGAGTAAATGGGACTGTGATAGATTCTTTGCATGACAAGTAGGTGTGTGAGTAACTGCATGGATGAGTGGCGGTGTGTGATTGTCTGTATAGGTGTATGAGTGCATATGATAGTGTTGTATTTATGAGTGACTGCATGTATGAGTGATTGTATGGATGAATGAGTAGATGTGTGTGTAGACCTAGCAATCAGTGAGTGCGTATGTAGTAACTGGTATTGGTGTGTTAACGATTTTGAAAATGGTTGTCTGTATTTTACAGTGGGTGTATTAAAGGTTATATTAGAGTGTGAGGAGATGCATCAGTTTTTCACGTGGATGATGTCATCAGTGATGTCATTTGAGATGTCATCAGTGATGTCATCAGTGATGTCACTGACCATGTCATGAATGATGTAATATGTGACGTCATGAGCAGTGCATTGCGGGTGCGCGAGTTATAGTTAGCTGAACTAACTATAACGGTGGAATTTCTATGGTTTAATATCAGTGAAATGTCCAACTAACTATAACGTCCCTAAAACCTATGGGTTTTTTTCACTGAATTTCTAAAGTTTTTTAAATGCTAATTTCTAACTATAACGTCTGTAAAACCTATGGTTTTTTCTGTGATATATATATATATATATCGTCGCCATTGGGTAGTTATAGTTAAGATTGCTTTTCCATGGACAAGGCGTTTTTTGGTTTGGTGCCGTTTGACAAATCTTCACAAAACGTTTTAAAAAAAATAAAAGCAAATTAATTTAAACTCCTTGCTGAAAAGTTTCAGAGTGATCCGTCAAGTGGGGGCTAAGTAAAAAGGGGGGGTCCCAAAAGCAAATTTCCCTATGCATTTTCCATAGAATCTTTAGGCAGCGCTTGTCAGGCTCCGTTCTGGATCCTCGGAATCGTGTTGATGCTCAAAGGGGGCCCACCTCTGGACAGCCCCAAGTCTGGCATAGAATAACACACAGACTATTGAGGCAATCGAGCGGGGGAAGGAAAGGGTAGGAACTGCAGGGAAGGAGATCTGAAAAGGATACAAGAGCGCAAAATGAGCACAGCGCAACACTTATGATGGCTCACAAATAAGCGACAATAACTGACTTGATTCACAACGTTTACCACACCCACCTGTAAATAAAGAAGGTGTAGTAGGATTATAGAAGAGAGTTGAAGGTGGTGACAGGAACACAACATGAAACTAACAAAAGACAAAAAGAACAGGTGTTGACCAGAACTAGAGAATTCCTAACACTGTACTATACGTGCATGATTCTCCCCCTACTACACCTACCAAAATGATACATGAAGTGAGGCCTGTTTTGTCGTGCCTGTAATGAAGGCACACCCTCTCTGGTAACTCTCTCCTATATCAAATATAAGGAGAACAAAAAACAGGAAAAAAGGTGAAGGGGTGCAACTGGAATAAGTAAACACAACAGTCTTGCCCTTATCCAGTTGGTGATATGCTCGTGTTTGTTCGTTGCACAATAACACCAGCAGGTAGAAGAACGATCCTGGTTACAACCTATAACCGGCTCGACAATATCTCAACCACGTAAACAGTCTGAGTTGAGGTATACACTTTCTGCGACCAATATTGCCCACATAAGAACAAGGCGTTCTGAACCTCCCCGCATGAGACCTGTAAATAAGTTGTCTCTCCAACAGGGGGTTTTTGCTTTACCAAATGAAGCGGGCTCTGAAAAAGCCTAGAGACTCCTCTGCACGAAACCAATGAACTGGTCCCAGCCAACAGAGGAGACACGACAGTGGAGGTTCGAGGGAGGTGTAGAAACTCCTCTGCCTCCTTTCACCAGCTGACGGTATGATAGCGTGTGCTTGCGCACTCTTACCGCCCAAAAGTCCGCTGTCCGATTGAAGTCTGCTACGATCATCCAGAATTATCGGCGGCGAGTGATTCCTTTCACCGCCTTTTCTACCGTAACTGGCGTCGCGTCGGGGTCACGTGAAACGTGACTCGCGTTGCCTAACGGGAGTTGTAGTTTCGATAAGAGTGTGTTCACGATGCCCAACACACCCGTGTCCTGCAGTCAGTGATAACCGGCAGCCGGATCGTGACAGAACATTCCCCTCCCAGGGATCACTGACTGCTAGATGGCTTGTCAGGATGCAGTTTATGAAACCTAGCTGTCAGCCTGGGCGCATGCACACCTGAGGCTGGTTCCCAGGAGTCCTCCTCCGGACCATACCCCTTCCACGACACCAGGTACCAAAGTCTGCCACGCACCCTCTTGGCATCCACAATTCCCCCGACCTCGTATTCCTGCTCTTGATGAACCCATATGGGTGAGGGGTTTTTGCGTACTGGATGGTGAGAAGGTTTCAGGAGGGATACATGGAAGACCGGATGCAACTTGAATTGGGTTGGCAACCGCAATTTAACCGCTACCGGATTTATATGTTTAATCACTCGATAGGGGCCTATAAACTTAGGATTAAACACACTGCGTTTTCTAAACCTAATATGTTTGGTCGATAGCCACACCCATTCCCCGCTCTTGTACACCCGACCAGGTCTACGATGTTTATCGGCCTGCTTTTTGTAACGTTCCTTAGCTCTCAGTAAATTGCGACGTGCCTCTAGCAGGGTCCTACGCATATGTATTAGCCTAATGCGCAAATCAGGGAGCTTAGTGCAGGTGTTGGGAAGGAGTAATGGAGTGAACCGAGGATGAAAACCATAGGTACAAAAGAACGGTGTGTGTTGTGTTGATGAGTGTTGAGCGCTATTGTAGGCTATCTCGGCCACCCACAGCCAGTCCACCCAAGCATCAGTACTAGTGTTGACGTAGCACCTGAGGTATTGCTTGAGAGTTTGGTTTAACCTCTCTGTCTGGCCGTCTGTTTGGGGGTGAAAACTTGTGGACAGGGAAGAGGAGATTTGTAGTTTGGAACACCAGGTTTTCCAAAAGCATGCAGTAAATTGAGCACCCCTATCAGACACTATGACTTGGGGAAGGCCATGGAGTCGGATCACGTGAGTTAGCAGCAATTGAGCCAGTTGGCTCGCTGTTGGTGCTTGCTTGCATGCGATGAAGTGGCCCATCTTGGTCAAATAGTCTATGACAACTACAATAGCTGTTTTTCCCTGATCCTTGGGTAGCCCCACTATAAAGTCCACTGAGAACCTTTCCCACGGCTTCTCGGGTGTGGGCATCGTCTGGAGTAATCCCTCAGTTTGTCTGTGATCTGTTTTATTTTGTGCACATATGGTACATTCTCTTGCCCATGTTAAGACGTCTGGGCGGACTGTAGGCCACCAGAACTGTCTCAACACCTTTTCCAAAGTCTTTTCACCTCCCATATGTCCTGCACATGGGAGATCATGACACCAAACAAATGCGGTTTTCCGTAGTGTTCGGGTAGGGATTAGCATCTGTTGGCCCTTCACGGGGAGACCTTGTCGCATCCGCCATTCAGGATGGTACTTAAGCCATCTCTTCCACGCAAAGGTCCGTATCCCTTGTCTAGTTTTCTGCAGAAAGTCGTCCGTTTGAACGACACCTACCACTCTGCTAGGTTCAATGATGGCTCTTTCTGGGGGAATAGACTGTTGTGTATGGTTTTCCTGTCTCGTCAGGGCGTCGGCCTTCTTGTTGTTGATGCCGGGTCGGAAGGTCACAATGAAATGATATTCCGCAAAAAACAGCATCCAACGGAGTTGGCGTGGAGTGAGATGTCGAGTAGCTCGCATAAATTGAAGATTGCGGTGGTCTGTGTAAACCGTCACCTGATGTATAGCCCCCATTATCCAGTGTCTCCACTCCAGAAACGCGTCCCTGATCGCCAGGAGTTCTTTTTCTGCTATCGTGTAATTCAGCTCTGCAGAGTTTAGTTTCCGGGACATAAATGCAACGGGGTGGAGGTAACCCGTCGTCTCGTGTCGTTGTGATAGCACGGCTCCCACCGCTACTTCGGACGCGTCGGCCTCGATGATAAAAGGCAGTTTCGGATTGGCATGGGTGAGGACCGGAGCGGTTGTAAAAGCTTCTTTCAGGAGATCAAACGCCTTCTGGGTCTCTTCAGTCCAAAGAAAAGGTGTTTTCTTCTTTGTCAGATTAGACAGAGGTGTTACCATGTCCGAGAACTGCCGGATAAACCTTCTGTAAAAGTTTGCAAATCCCAACAGACTCTGGATATCCTTGACGTTCTGTGGACGTGGCCATTCCACTATGGCTTTGACCTTCCTCTCTGCCATGACTTGACCGTAAGGGGTGAGCATAACCCCTAGGAATTCAACTGTGGTTACGTGAAACTCACATTTCGTGAGTTTACAAAACAGCCGGTGTTTGCGCAATGCTTGCAGCACGCGACTCACATGGATGACATGTTCTTCTTCGGTTGCTGAATATATAAGGATGTCATCGATATAGACGACCACGAAACGATCCAGATATTCCCTCAGAACCTCGTTGAGGAAGAATTGAAACGCCGCCAGGGCATTGCAGAGTCCAAAGGGCATAACAAGATATTCAAATAGCCCATACCGCGTTTTAAAGGCGGTCTTCCATTCATCACCTTTGCGCATCCGCACCAGATGATAAGCCACTCTAAGATCCAGTTTCGAATAGATTCCTGCTGCTCTCACCTGTTCCAAAAGAACAGGGATTAATGGAAGTGGATATCGGTTTTTTACTGTGATGGCGTTTAACGCCCTAAAGTCGATACAGCACCTCAAATCCCCATTAGCCTTCGGAATAAAAAAGAGGGGAGAGGCCGCTGGAGACCTAGAAGGACGAATGAATCCCATTTCCAGATGTTTGTCTAGGTACGTTCGTAGATACAGAGTTTCTGGTAGGGTAAGGGCGTATATCCGTCCGCAAGGAACTACAGCCCCAGGAACTAGGTCAATGCGACAATCATAGTCCCTGTGTGGGGGAGTTCTTCCGCCTTGGTATCGCTGAATACTTCCTTGTATGCTTGGTAACAGATCGGCAAGACCACGTTCTTTTCCGCTGCTGTCGCGATGAGATGTCTGGTGGCCAATACCTTTGAAGGTCGTGGTAGCTGCAAACTGCAGTGGTCCTGACAATAGGTGGAGTGTAGTTGCATAGTTTTGTTGGCCCAATTGATGGTGGGCTCGTGTTTTTGTAACCAGGGAAGCCCAAGTATCACCCCGTACTGCGGAGCCTGGATGATATTAAATGACAGCCATTCTTGGTGATACCCTCCATAGGTGAGCTCGTATTCCGGGGTACTGTGACTGATTGGTCCTGACTCCAGCTGTTTACCATCAACGGCATATACCTGTTCCGGGGTGGCCTTGCGGATAAATTGCACCCTAACCTCAATGCCTCTTCCCTGTCCATAAAACATCCCGTGGCCCCTGAATCCACCATGGCTCTGATCGATTTCTTCTCTCGTTGTATTTCTATGTCCATAAAAATAAAGAAATGCTCTGCTTCCATGAAGGCAGAGAGGTTCACTGAAGGGATAGCAATTCCGCTTGAGGGTTTCCCTTCTTGAGCTCTCAAGCGCTGGGGTTTTCCTCCCTTTTTTCAGCAATCACCGTGGCCAACTGCCCGGTTCGTGATCTGCCGTACTTTGGCTTGACGGGACACTCTCTAAGGAAATGCCCCTTCTTCCCACAATACAGGCACAAGCCTTGTTTGCGACGGTGGTCCCTCTCGCTGAGCGTCAGCGAGGCCCTCACCGACCCGATCTCCATGGGTTCGGGTCTTGCGACTGTCGTTTCGGTAGAGAGAGACCTATCACTCAGTGGGGTGTATCTCTCCCTCCGTTTATGCTCCCCTTTCCGCTCCTTTAGTCTGTGGTCCAATCGCAGTGTCAATTCGATGAGAGCAGCACACGTGTTAGGCTGGGGTTCAATTTGGGCGAGAACATCTTTCAGCTCTTCGGTGAGGCCTTGATAGAACATAACGGACTGTTTGGTTTCTGGCCAATCCGTTTCCGCTACTAGTCTTCGAAAGTTGTTTAAATAACTAACCAAGTCCATTGAGCCCTGTTTGAGTTCCAGCAGGTCTCTATCCGCGGAAAAGGTATCTGCTCGGCGGTCAAACGTCTTCTCGAACTCTTTCTTAAATTCGTCCCAATCGTAAAGCAGGGGTCTTCTCTCCTTACTATGGGGACTGCCCACTGCGCTGCCTCACCACCCAGATAAGAAATTAGGAAAGCCACACGTGCCTGGTTCGTCGCAAACAACTTTGGCTTACATGTGAAGTGGAGTAGCACTTGGGTCATAAACACCTGCACTTTCTTTATGTCCCCATGATACCTCTCTGGGGGGGCCAGCGGTACCTGGGCAGGCATCTCCACTATTACTGATGTTGGATGTTGTGTTACCCCAGCGTTGAACGGGTTTCGCTGCAATTGGTCTACCCTATTTTGTAAAGCAGCTGTTTCCTGGCGGGAGGCGGCAAGCTCAGCCTGCACCAGAACTAAAGCCGCCATTACGTCATCCAGGGTGGCCATTCCTACTCTCAACACAATCGGGAGGATATAGAAATACGTGGGCCGATAATTCTGTCAGGCTCCGTTCTGGATCCTCGGAATCGTGTTGATGCTCAAAGGGGGCCCACCTCTGGACAGCCCCAAGTCTGGCATAGAATAACACACAGACTATTGAGGCAATCGAGCGGGGGAAGGAAAGGGTAGGAACTGCAGGGAAGGAGATCTGAAAAGGATACAAGAGCGCAAAATGAGCACAGCGCAACACTTATGATGGCTCACAAATAAGCGACAATAACTGACTTGATTCACAACGTTTACCACACCCACCTGTAAATAAAGAAGGTGTAGTAGGATTATAGAAGAGAGTTGAAGGTGGTGACAGGAACACAACATGAAACTAACAAAAGACAAAAAGAACAGGTGTTGACCAGAACTAGAGAATTCCTAACACTGTTCTATACGTGCATGATTCTCCCCCTACTACACCTACCAAAATGATACATGAAGTGAGGCCTGTTTTGTCGTGCCTGTAATGAAGGCACACCCTCTCTGGTAACTCTCTCCTATATCAAATATAAGGAGAACAAAAAACAGGAAAAAAGGTGAAGGGGTGCAACTGGAATAAGTAAACACAACAGTCTTGCCCTTATCCAGTTGGTGATATGCTCGTGTTTGTTCGTTGCACAATAACACCAGCAGGTAGAAGAACGATCCTGGTTACAACCTATAACCGGCTCGACAATATCTCAATCACGTAAACAGTCTGAGTTGAGGTATACACTTTCTGCGACCAATATTGCCCACATAAGAACAAGGCGTTCTGAACCTCCCCGCATGAGACCTGTAAATAAGTTGTCTCTCCAACAGGGGGGTTTTTGCTTTACCAAATGAAGCGGGCTCTGAAAAAGCCTAGAGACTCCTCTGCACGAAACCAATGAACTGGTCCCAGCCAACAGAGGAGACACGACAGTGGAGGTTCGAGGGAGGTGTAGAAACTCCTCTGCCTCCTTTCACCAGCTGACGGTATGATAGCGTGTGCTTGCGCACTCTTACCGCCCAAAAGTCCGCTGTCCGATTGAAGTCTGCTACGATCATCCAGAATTATCGGCGGCGAGTGATTCCTTTCACCGCCTTTTCTACCGTAACTGGCGTCGCGTCGGGGTCACGTGAAACGTGACTCGCGTTGCCTAACGGGAGTTGTAGTTTCGATAAGAGTGTGTTCACGATGCCCAACACACCCGTGTCCTGCAGTCAGTGATAACCGGCAGCCGGATCGTGACAGCGCTACTGCAAAAACTGCTGAACGGATTACACCAAATTTGCCAGAAACCTAGAACTTGGCCTGCAGATTGTGCTTTTTTGTGATTTGGTGTAAATCTGTTTAGTAGATTTTGCGATATTAAGGTTTAAAAATATTTGTATATCTGGACGGTTAGGTTTTAGGGAGGCCCTCAAACCTCATTAAAAAAATTGGACCATTCAGATTGGCCGAGGGAGCTTTTTTTCCCTTGGGCCAATTTGCTCCTGCGAGAGTCAGACTCCCGTGGGAGCAAGCGCTCAGATTGGCTACCAGCAGCATGAGAAAAATGTTGCTGGCAGCCATTACAGGACTCTGTGGCTGTCCTTAAGTTAAAAAAAATAATAATAGAAGGGGGCAGGGTAGGGATACCCTGCCCCCCTAGGTCCTGTGGGGGATACCCAGAAGGAGCCCCCCTGGGGCCAAAATAATAAAAACATTCTTGTTTTTTGCCGCAATCCTGCTGGACTCACTCAGTATCACAGCCATTTTTTAAATTAAATATATGAGGAAGGTTGGGGGGGCCGCGTGGCCACCTCCATAGCCTGTGAAGGCCCTAGGGACACCATCCCCCATGAACAAATTGTAAAAAAAAACGGGGATGAGGTCATGCAGCCTCCCTCCCTGAGCCTCTATAGGCTCAGGGACCGCATCCCCCGAGGCCGGCTCACTTACTGTGTCCCAGGGGCCCACCCCCAGGACACTGTAGTTTTCCTGCCTACACTCGTGTGGGCAGGGAAACGTGTTTGCTCCTGTTTGGCGGGAGCAATTTTAAATCTCGGGATGTAAGTCAACTTCCTGCAAGCAGTAGATTTAAACATGCTCCTGCTGTCTGGGAGAAGAGTTGTGTTCTGTTCTGCAGGAGTGCAGGCAGGAAAACAGAGCACATATTCCTTCCGCATGGGGGAGCATGCAAAAAACAGCTGTACCCTCTAGACTGGAGCAGTGCTGCCTTCTGCACCATGCGGGGAGCCGGCTGGGGCCGCGGGGGCCCTGGGGCTCCCCAAGCGGCCTCAAACGTGGTGGTTTGTGGATGCCCCGGGTGTACACCGGGGCACCCACCTATACTTAATCCTGGCCCCAGGAGATGGGGCCCCAGGGCAAAATAGGCTCAGAGAGGGGGGGACTGTGTGTCCTCCATTCCCTTTATAATAACATGCGGTTCCGGGGAATGGGGTCCCTGGGGCCTAATAAGGATCAGGGCGGGGGCCGTATGCCCCCCATAGAATTTGGCCCCAGGGGATGGGATCCCCGGAACCCAAGAAGGCTCAGGGAGGGGGGATGCATGCCCCCCCTACCATTTAATCGTTTTTGCCCCCTCGGGCCTTTTAAGGTTTGGAGAAGGGGGCCCAATGGACCCCCCTCCCCTTTTAATTTTAATTTGTTCCCCGGGGATGGGGTCTCTGGGGCCCGAAGGCCAACCCAATGCTGCGCACACCAAAGGCTATGCGTGGTGTGGGGTTGGCTGCCTGCTGTGGGGTTGGCCAGAGGGCCTGGCGGCAGCCAAGGCCTGTGGCACTACCCCCGCAGTGCACGGGCAAAGCCCAGTCCCTGCAGCCAACCCCAGGCACGCCCAAAGGCCATGCATGTTGTGGGTTTGACTGCTTCCGCGTGGCTGCCTGCAGGCAACTCCATGCTGTGCATGCCGAAAGGCCATGCACAGTGGCATGGGGTTGGCTGCCTGTGGGGGTCTTGGTACCCCCTGCCCTGTACGGCCAAAGGCCATACGTGGCGGGAGGTTGGCTTTACGTGTTATAATAAAATATTAGTTTACGCAAAAAAAAAGACCTAGAAATTCAGTGAAAAAAACAAAGGTTAAAGTAATGTTATAGTTAGGTGAAATGTTTCGTAAAAACATAGAACCTGATTTAGATCTTCGCTGGAGTATCGTCATCCCTCTGTGGCGGCGGTTGCAAGTAATCCATTGAGCTGACAGAGTCCCGCCCACCGTATTTAGATGTGGGCTGGTTGAATAGCGGTCCGCATCAACAGACTGTTTAGCATCACGTAAGCGGCGCACCGCTGTTGAGGCAGCAGACTCCTCTGCTGGCTAACAGAACTCCATCGCCATCAGGCCGGCGGTTTTCCGCCGAGCCGATTTAGATGTCCCCGTTGTGCTGGCGTTGTCCTAGCGGCGGATTCCTGATGGAGTGAGTCCCTGGTGGAGTGGAGACTGGTAAGTACTACTCAGTAATGTGCCACTATACATTTATGTTGTGTTTGCCTCAAAAGTATATGTAGGTAATGTGTTATGCTACTTTTGTTACATGTAGCATAGCACACAAACAACACACACACACTGTTGAATGCACACCTACAGGCACCACGAGCACAACACCCACTACCACCACAACAACATATATTATTTTTATGTGTCATTACAGGTGTTGCCATTTTACCTTAATTAGTTGTTAAATGAACACTATTGCATTACCCAGAAAAATAAAAAACATGTAAGAGCAAAGAAAAAATACACAGGCCTACAGCAAGTGTCAACACATGATTAATAGTAAGACAAGTGTAGAAGAAGCATACCTTAGATCCCAGCAACAACGGAGTTGATTCCTGTCATGGTCATGTAGACTCAGCAAAGGAGGGACCTGGACAATGGGGTTCAAGATGAAAACAGAAGTGGGAAACCTAAAAAAAAGTACGTTTCTACCTCATTTCCTTCCATTCTGCCAACTCAATGTAGGAGGTATCCCCGCCACAGTTTGCTCAACGGAAAGGCACATCGTGAGTGGGCCGGTGGTAATCTTGGCTGGACTCCCGCGACAGCTGCTTTTACCTATGACGCAGTCGGCACGGCTGATTATTTCTGACGTAGTCAGCGGCACTCGGACTGTCTTTCGTCTATAGACCCGCCAACATCTAAATACAGCGGACGGACTGCTAAGGTGGCGGGTGGGGAATCCAAGGGAAAAGCAACAGCAAGACCATTAGCGCAAAAATCAGGCCCTTAATGTTTTAAACGGAAAAAAAATACAGAAAGGGTACCAGTTATAGTTATCTCATGTAACTATAACGAGTGCCCTAAGGTAACTATAGCTTGCTCCCTCACCATGCATTGCTAATTACCCCACATATTACATCACTCACAACATCTTCTATGACATCGTTGATAATATCACTGCAACATTTGCAATGAAATTATTGATGAGAAAGCTGTGCATGGCAGGAGTGCGAGTTATAGTTACCTTAGTTACTTGAGATACATATAACTGATGAATTTCTGTGTTTCTTTTAGTTCGAAACGTTAAGGTGTTACTGAACATCTCACTTAGCTATAACGTTACTTTAACCTTTGCTTTTTTCAGTGACTTGCTATATATACACACACGCACACATACACACAAAATATCAGCATTCAAGACATTTACCTTAACTGTGGGAGAAGAGTCACAGTCTTCCCTTAAACCCACAATGCAACCTCTACCAGGCAGCCGCACACAGTTTAAAAGCAGCAGGGAACTCAGGGATGGAAAGACCCAACTGAATGATGGTTCAATTGGCTGGAAGAATGAAAGAGCAAGACAGCTTGGTAAAAGACCCCTTAGTACCTCACTCCTCATCCTTAGTTCTCATCCATCATCCCTACTTCTCATCCATCACCCCTACTTCTCATATCATTTTCTTATCCATCATTCCTGCCTCTCATTCTTACTTCTCATCCATAATCCCTACTTCTAATACATCATCCCAAGTTCACAACCCTACATCTCATCTATCATCCCTAAGTCTCATCCATTAATCTTACTTCTCATTTCTATTTGTCATCCATAATCCCTACTTCTCACCCATCATCCCTACTTCTTTTCCCTGCTTCTCATCCATCATTCCTAATTCTCATCCATCATACATAATCCCTATTTATCATCCATCATCCATTATCCCTACTTCTAATCCATCATCCCTACTTCTCATACCTCATCCTTGCCCCTCAACCCTACATCCCATCTATCTTCCATACTTTTCATCCATCGTCCCTACTTCTCATCTCTACTTCTCACCCACAATCCCTACTTCTCACCCATCATCCATACTTCTCATTCCTGCTTCTCGTCCATCATTCCTACTACTCATCCATCACCCCTACCTCTCATCCATCATTCCTACTTCTTATCCATCATACATCTTTCCTATTTCTCATCCCTACTTCTTATCCATCATTCATCATCCCTACTTCTCGCCCATCATCCCTATCACTCATCCATCATCCCTATTACTAATCCATCATCCTTTCTTCTCATTCCTCATCCCTCAATCATACCAACATACTTTCAGTGTTGTGAAAGACTCCTTCACAATGATTGGTTGGGAAAAACAGCCAATCAGAGTTAAGAGAGAGGGCTGCATTCTATTGGTGTAGCCTCTGAAGAAAACAGCCTCCTCATTGCACATGCTGGTTGAGGACAGAGGAGACGAAATAAAACTGCATATTTGCTTCCAGTGAATCCATGACTGCACAGCATTTCATTTTATTTAACCCTTTCTATGCTCATGACGGAGCGGTTCCGTCATGAGCAACGGTGGGCGTGTGCTCATGACGGAGCGGTTCCGTCATGAGCAACGGTGGGCATGTGCTCATGACGGAACCGCTCCGTCATGGCACCCACCAATGGGGGAAGCGCTGGCGCTCCCCCCATGGGCAGCCCATCTAGCCCCCACAAAGGGGGATGGCAGCAGAAGAGTTTCCGCTGCCACGCCCGACCCCCCTCCAGGCAATCCCATGACGTCAGCGCGCACAGCGCACGCCGACGTCATCAGGAGCAGCCAGACGCACTGGAAGCCATTTGCTTCCAGTGCGTCCAGCAGGAAACAGGTAAGTTTCCTTGCTCCGGTGGGGCGGGGGGGGGGGAATTGCGATGCATTGAGGAATCGGGGGAGAGGAAAGAGTTTTTCCTCTCCCCTGATGTCTCAATGCAGGGCATTCCTGCTGCACGATCGCGCATGGCGTCGCAATCGTGCAGCAGGAATGCCCCACTAGGCACCAGGGATTGCTATTTTATTTAAAGGGAGCGACCCCTTGGGCAAGGGTTGCTTCCTTAAGGGGCATATCATTTTTAAGACTTTTCTGCCCCCCCTGGGGACAGATCGGCTGGGTTTTCTGGCGTTTCTGGCCCCAGGGGGGGCAGAAAAGCCCACTAGAGCCAGGGATTTAAAAATAAATAAAAAGGAAGTGACCCCTTGGGCAAGGGTCGCTTCCAGGGGTCATATTTTTTCCATAAGTGTATTCTGCCCCCCCCCCCCCGGGGGCAGATCGGCCCGTTTTTTTGGCTTTTCTGCCCCCGGGGGGGGGGGGGGGCAGAAAACGCCACTAGACACCAGGGATTTCTTTTAAATTAAAATGGGAGCAACCCCTTGGGCAAGGGTCGCTTCCAGGGGGCATTTTTTTTATATATGTGTATTCTGCGCCCCCTGGGGGCAGATCGGCCCGTTTTTTGGGCCTTTCTGCCCCCAGAAATCCCCACTAGACACCAGGGATTTCTTTTAAATTAAAATGGAAGCGACCCCTTGGGCAAGGGTTGCTTCCAGGGGGCAGATTTTTTATATATGTGTATTCGGCACGTTCTTTTGGCCTTTCTGCACCCAGGGGGGGGCAGAAAACCCCACTAGACACCAGGGACCTCTATAAAATTAAAATGGAAGGGACCCCATGGGCAAGGGTCGCTTCCAGGGGCATTTTTTTTATATATACGTGTATTCTGCCCCCCCTGGGGCAGATCGGCCCATTTGTTTTGGCCTTTCTGTCCCCAGGGGGGGGGGGCAGAAAACCCCAGTAGACACCAGGGATTTTGTTTTGTGTGTAATGGAAGCGACATGGTTGCTTCCAAGGGGGTAAAATTTGATTAATGTTTTTTTTGCCCCTCCTGGGGACAGATCTGCCCCTTTTTTTGGCCTTTCTGCCCTAGGTGGGAGGGGGGAGGCATTAAACCCTACTAGGCACCAGGGATTTATTTCTTTTTCAAAGGGGGCACATTTCTGTCTGCTGTTTTCTGCCCCACCTGGGGGACAAATCGGCCTGGCAGACAACCTCACCCGATCCCTTGGGCAAGATCACCCCCCATTTTTCTCAGCCCTATTTGAAGGCCCATCTGGCAGATTGACCATTTGGGTAGTGACATAGCGTGTTATAATGTTAATTGTTTTATTTCTTGTGAATTGCAATGGTAATGCTTTATTTCTCCCTTTTTGTTCTAGTTCAAGGCTTCTGCTCTGTAGACTGTTCCAGGTTGAGGTTTCGTTACTGGTGGTTCTGCTGTTTGTGTAGTTGCATGTGTTTGGTAAGAGACTATTTTTTGTACAATGTAAATGAGTTTCATTTCCCTGCATGAATGTGTTTTTTGCAAATGGTGTAATAATAGCAGTATGTTTGGCTTCTGTTTTTTGAGTGTCAAAAACTTTTTGCATTTGTGCTCAATGTGTATTTTGTTGTCTTGTGAGTAATTGGTTTTGTTTTTTTCTTTCTAGTGGGATATCGTTGGTTTTTGCTGTGTCTCTGCAGAGTAGGTGCTGGTGAGTGTAGCTGTCACTTGCAAGTGAATCGTATAGTTTTTGAGTATATAGATCTTTGTGATAAAGGCACACATTTTTTTACTTACTTATTTTGCACAGTGTTGGTTGTTGTTGACTTGTTTGTGCAGTCTTCTTTCTTAGTAAGGATAATGGCTAGCCGCAAGATTACTGCTCAGCAGGTTGTTGGTATGCTTTTTGAGTCTTCCTCTGACCATGGTTCAGAGACTGACTCTGCATCTGAGGCAGAGGAGGGAGTGGAAGATTCAGGCAGTGAGTTTTCTGTCCACTAGGAATCATCGGATGATGAAGCTACTCTCAGTGCGGATGAAGCTACTCTTAGTGCGGATGAAGTGCCTGTTTTAGAGGAGGTCATTGATGTGCCAATAGTGCAGCAAGAGGCATCTGGGCTGCAGCCTGGGGCTGCAAGGCTTCCCGTTGGAAGTGCTGACCTCTGGGTTGCCCCAGGCATGGTGCAGCCGGCATTGCCAGACTTTACTGGTGTTCCAGGGTGTAGAGTGAATACTGAAAACGTTTTGCTGATAATTTTTTTTCAGTTGTTTATGGACGATGTATTTTTGGCAGAGATTGTTGAGCAGACTAATTTGTATGCCGAACAGTTTTTGAGGGACAACAGTGCTAGCCTTAGGCCCCACTCAAGAACTACCCGGTGGTTTCCCACAAATCTGGAAGAGATGAAGAAGTTCTTGGGTTTAACTTTTTTGATGGGCTTGCTAAGGAAGCCATCAATGTCTTCATATTGGTCTACTAGTCCCTTGATGGCAACGGCTATATTTCCGGCAGTCATGAGTCGTGATAGGTATTTGCTTCTGCTTCGGATGCTGCATTTTGTCGATAATGGTTTAGCGTTGCCACGAGATCACCCTTATTGTGACCGTCTTTTTAAGATTCGGCCTGTCATTGATCACTTTGTAGATCGATTTTCTGAGATCTATGCTCCAGGGAAAGAAATAGCAGTGGATGAGTCTTTGGTCTTGTTCAAGGGCCGCTTGGTTTTTAGGCAATACATTCCTAGTAAGAGGGCACGCTATGGAATTAAGATGTATATGCTGTGTGACAGTAGGACTGGATATGTCTCTAATTTCAGGGTGTACACCGGTAAGGATTCCAAGATTAACCCCCCTGGTTGTCTGTCCACTTTTGCAGTGACTGAGAAAATTGTGTGGGAACTTGGTAGAGGACTTTTTAACAAAGGTCACCATTTATATGTAGATAACTTCTACACTGGTGTGCAGTTGTTCAGGGAATTGGCCAAAGTGGACACTGTTGCTTGTGGCACAATCCGCTCTAACCGTAAAGGTTTCCCAAAAGAACTTGTTTGTTAAAAGCTTGTGCGGGGACAGTGCAGTGCGTTGCGAGGAACTTCTAGCTGTGAAGTTTTCAGACAGGAGAGATGTCTACATGCTGACTACCATCCATGATGAAAGCACTTCACCTGTGACTGTTTGGGGTCAGGTTGCTGAAGCGCGCAAACCTGTGTGCATTTTAGACTATAATAGGCACATGGGTGGTGTTGATAGAGTAGATCAGAGGTTGGAACCTTACACTGCTCTTCGTAAGGCTTACATTTGGTATAAGAAGTTGGCTATCCATCTTTTCCGCTTGGCAACCTTTAATGCGTTTGTTGTATTCAAGGATTGTTGTCCTGAGTCAACGATGACTTTTGCTAAGTTTCAGGAGTCTGTAATAGGCAGCCTTGTTGTAGTGGAACAGGCAAGTGTTCCTAGAGTTGGAGTGGTGGAGGATGTGGCTAGATTGAAAGATCTCCACAATAGGAAACTTCTTACAGAATCCAACAGGCTGCACTGCCACATCTTGGTTTGAATCAAATGAATCAATTTCTTATATGTTACTTTATCCTTTATTTCACCGTTCATTTTTCTTTTTACTCTTTTTACTCTTATATATAGATTGAAAGATCGCCACTTTCCTGATCACATTCCTCCCACACCCTCAAAAGACTTTCCCAGTAGGAGATGTAGAGTCTGTTGGCGAAGAGGTACGCGGAAGGAGACTCGTATGTACTGCCCCGAGTGTCCTTCTAACCCTGTGCTGTGTGTGCCTGCTTGTCTTAGAATGTACCACACGCAAAAGAATTTTTGGGAGCATCCATGAGTGGTAAAGTGAACTGCCTGGTCTCTATTGTTTTATATTTTTTGTTCAGTTTCAAGGTTGGCATTTGTGCAATGTATTTAGTTTCAGATTTTGTGTTAGTAGATTTGTATCTATTTGCAATTTGTTTGTGTTTTCTTTTTTGTATAAAAAATCCTAAATGTGATGGCGGTGTGTGTAGGCTGGCGCTTGGCTGGTGGTGTGCATGGACTGGCGCTTGGCTGGCGGTGTGCCTGGACTGGCGCTTGGCTGGCGGTGTGCATGGACTGGCGCTTGACTGGCGGTGTGCGTGGACTGGCGCTTGACTGGCGATGTGCGTGGACTGGCGCTTGGCTGGCGGTGTGCGTGGACTGGCGCTTGGCTGGCGGTGTGCGTGGACTGGCGCTCGGCTGGTGGTGTACGTGGACTGGCGCATGGCTGCCGGTGTGCGTGGACTGGCGCTTGGCTGGCGGTGTGCGTGGAGTGGCGCTCGGCTGGCGGTGTGTGTGGACTGGCGCTTGGCTGGCGGTGTGTGAGTAGTGACTTGCTGCTGGTCACTACACACACTGCTAGCCAAACGCCACTCCACGCAATCCGTGAGCTGGTGTGGTTGCTGTATCAGGAATGTGGGCGTGTGAAAGTGATGGGCCCTTGAATGGCGCTGTCTGCTGGTGTGAGTGTTGTAATGTGCTGGGCCCGCGGCTGGCGGTGTGAATGGTTTTGTATGTGTCACACGTATGAAAGGTGTATGAATGGCCTGTAAAGAGGTTGGTGCCTTGTCGTGGCTTTACAGCTCACGAGCTGTGAGTCAATGGTTCAGTTTCTTGTCCTTTTAATTATTAACAGTGCATTTCATTTTTGTGAAATCTCTTGTTAATACAACTGTATATACTGAACCATCACTCACCCTCGTGCCAAATCCAACCGGTATGTATGTGTGCTTGAGGAATAGGTGGTTGTGCAGAAATATTTGTCTTTTCTGTCTTTCTCAAGCAGGGTGTACCTTGTCCCTTTTTGTGAATGCTGTAATGTGTTGGTTTCGTGCCTGGTGGTGTGAATGGGCTTGTGTGTATCACGTATGAAAGGTGTGCGAATGGCCTGTAAAGTGGTTGGGGCCTTGACGCGGCTTTACAGCTCACGAGCTGCGAGTCACTGGTTCAGTTTTTTGTCCTTTCAATTATTGACAGTGCATTTCATTTTTGTGAAATCTCTTGTTAATAAAATGTTATATACTGAACCATCACTAGCCCTCGTGCCAAATCCAACCAGTATGTGTGTGTGCTTGAGGAATACATGGCTGTGCAGTAATATTTGTCTTTTTTGTCTCTCTGCCATGGTGTACATTCCATCTAAAAAAAACCTACCAACTGTAGATATTGTCGTAAACTAAACACCCATGGGAGTACATGGTGATGTCTCTCTTGTGGATCCCCACAAGTTATCTTACCCACAATGTCCTGCAAACCTCAAAATGTGACTGTCACATTTTCCTTGCATTATTGTGCCAAAGTTTTCGCGCTTCAGAAAGAAACAACAAATTTCCTACCCCCCAGCATTTCTCCAAGTATCCCAATAGAAATGGTACCTGACTTGAGTGGGTGGACCAAGTACCCACGGCAGGGAAGGACCCAAAACGTATTGTGGAGACATCAAAATTACCTATTTTGAAAGGACCTGGTTTTGCAAGGGTGGGGGGTCACCTGAATTATTGTCCCCGGGCTCGGCGGCCATATTGGGAAACCTACCAAACCCACACATTTCTGAAAACTAGACACTCGGGGGAGTCCAGCGAGGTATGGCTTGCGTGGGGCCCCCAACGTTTTCCTACCCAGAATCCCCTGCAAACATCAAATTTAGATGAAAAAAACCTCTTTTTTCTCAAATTTCTGTGTGGGAAAGTTCTGGAATCTGCGTGGATCCACAAATTTCCTTCCACCCAGCGTTCCCCCAGGTCTCCCGATAAAAATGGTACCTCACTGGCATGGGTGGGTCAAGGACCCGTGACAGGCAAGGGCCCAAAACCTATTGAGGCGACATCAAAATTACCTATCACAAACCAACCTGGTTTTGCAAGGGGGGTCCCATGAGTTTTTGCCCCCGGGCTCGGCGCCCATCTAGGGAAACCTACCAAACCCACACATTTCTGAAAACTAGACACCCGAGGGAGTCCAGCGAGGTATGGCTTGCGTGGGTCCCCCAAATTTTTCCTACCCAGAATCCCCTGCAAACCTCAAATTTAGCTGAAAAAAATCACTTTTTTCTCAAATTTCTGTGTGGGAAAGTTCTGGAATCAGCGTGGATCCACAAATTTCCTCACACCCAGCGTTCCCCCAGGTCTCCCAATAAAAATGGTACCTCACTCGCGTGGGTGGGTCAAGGACCCGCGACAGGCAAGGGCCCACAACCTATTGAGGCGACATCAAAATTACCTATCACAAACCAACCTGGTTTTGCAAGGGGGGTCCCATGAGTTTTTGGCCCCGGGCTCGGCGGCCATGTAGGGAAACCTACCAAACCCACAAATTTATGAAAACTAGACACCCAGGGGAGTCCAGCGAGGTATGGGTTGCGTGGGTCCCCCAACCTTTTCCTACCCAGAATCCCCTGCAAACCTCAAATTTTGCTGGAAAAAAATCACTTTTTTCTCAAATTTCTGTGTGGGAAAGTTCTGGAATTTGCGTGGATCCACAAATTTCCTCCCACCCAGCGTTCCCCCAGGTCTCCCGATAAAAATGGTACCTCACTTGTGTGGGTAGGCATAGTGGCTGCAACAGGAAATGGCCCAAATCGTACTGTGGAGACTTCAAAATTACCTATAAAAAAACGACCTGGATTTGGGGGGGGGCACCTGGGGTTTTGGCCCCGGGCTCGGCGGCCATCTTGGGAAACTACCAAACCCAAACATTTCTGAAAACTAGACACCCGGGGGAGACAAATGAGGTATGGCTTGCGTGGATCCCCCAACGTTTTCCTACCCGGAATGCCCTGCAAACCTCAAATTTAGCTGAAAAGACCACATTTTCCACATATTTTTGTGTGGAATCACTGTGCCGGCACAAATGTCCTACCCCACAGCGTTCTCCTTAGTGTCCCGAGTACAATGATACCTCACTTGTGTGGGTGTCCAATGCAGAATTGGCTAAAAAACGTATTTTAAAAAAAATGTAGCGCTTAGAATTCTCGGTGCTATACCCTTAGTCCCTATGTTTTGGGCTCTTCCCAGTCACAGGCCCTTGCCCCACCCACACAAGTGAGGTATAATTTTACTCGGGAGACTGAGGGGAACACTGTGGGGTAGGACATTTGTGCCGGCACGGTGATTACACACAAAAATATGTGGAAAATGTGTTTTTTTCAGCTAAATTTGAGGTTTGCAGGGCATTCTGGGTAGGAAAATGTTGGGGGATCCATGCAAGCCATACCTCATTGGACTCCCCCGGGTGTCTAGTTTTCAGAAATGTTTAGGTTTGTTAGTTTCCCAAATGGCCGCCGATCCCGGGGCCAAAACCCCAGGTGCCCCCCCCAAACCAGGTAGTTTTGTTATAGGTAATTTTGAAGTCTCCACAGTACGATTTGGGCCATTTCCTGTTGCAGCCACTATGCCTACCCACACAAGTGAGGTACCATTTTTATCGGGAGACCTGGGGGAACGCTGGGTGGGAGGAAATTTGTGAATCCACGCAGATTCCAGAACTTTCCCACACATAAATTTAAGAAAAAAGTGATTTCTTTCAGCTAAATTTGAGGTTTGCAGGGGATTCTGGGTGGGAAAATGTTGGGGGACCCACGCAAGCCATACCTCGCTGGACTCCCCCGGGTGTCTAGTTTTCAGAAATTGGTGGGTTTGGTAGGTTTCCCTAGATGGCCGCCGAGCCCGGGGCCAAAAACTCATGGGATCCGCCCTTGCAAAACCAGGTTGGTTTGTGATAGGTAATTTTGATGTCGCCTCAATAGGTTTTGGGCCCTTGCCTGTTGCGGGTACTTGACCCACCCACACAAGTGAGGTATCATTTTTCTCAGAAGACTTTGGGGAACGCGGGGTGGGTGGAATTTTGTGGATCCACGCATATTCCAGAACTTTCCACCACAGAAATGTGATGAAAATGTGTTTTTTTTACAAATGTTTAGGTTTGCAAGGGATTCTGGGTAATAGAACCTGGTGAGAGCCAGTCAAGTCACCCCATCCTGGATTCCCCTGGGTGTCTAGTTTTCAAAAATGTATAGGTTTGCTAGGTTTCCCTAGGTGCCGGCAGAGCTAGGGTACAAAATCTACAGCTAGGCACTTTGCAAAAAAAGGGTCCGTTTTCACTGTGAAAATGTGGTGTGTCCATGTTGCGTTTTGGGCCGTTTCCTGTCGCTGGCACTAGGCCTACCCACACAAGTGAGGTAACATTTTTCTCGAAAGACTTGGGGGAATGCGGGGTGGGAGGAATTTTGTGGATCCACGCAGATTCCAGAACTTTCCACCACAGAAATGTGTGGAACATGTGGTTTTTTTGGACAAATTTTTAGGTTTGCAAGGGATTCTGGGTAACAGAACCTAGTGAGAGCCAGTCAAGTCACCCCATCCTGGATTCCCCTGGGTGTCTAGTTTTGAAAAATGTATAGGTTTGCTAGGTTTCCCTAGGTGCCGGCAGAGCTACGGTTCAAAATCTACAGCTAGGCACTTTGCACAAAAAGGGTCCGTTTTCACTGTGAAAATGTGGTGTGTCCACGTTGCGTTTTGGGCTGTTTCCTGTTGCGGGCACTAGGCCTACCCACACAAGTGAGGTAACATTTTTCTCGGAAGAAATGTGAGGAAAATTTGTTTTTTTTTTTACACATTTTGAGGTTTGCAAGGGATTCTGGGTAACAGAACCTGGTGAGAGCCAGTCAAGTCACCCCATCCTGGATTCCCCTGTGTGTCTAGTTTTGAAAAATGTATAGGTTTGCTAGGTTTCCCTAGGTGCCGGCAGAGCTAGGGTTCAAAATCTACAGCTAGGCACTTTGCAAAAAAAGGGTCAGTTTTCACTGTAAAAATAAAGTGTGTCCACGTTGAGATTTGAGCCGTTTCCTGTCACAGGCACTAGGCCTACCCACACAAGTGAGGTACCATTTTTATCAGGAGACTTAGGGTAACACAGAATTGTAGAGCAACTGTTATTACCTATTGACTTTCGATGCATTTCTGCCTTCCAAATGAAAGACAATGTTTAAAAAAAAAGTCATTTCGAAAAATGACCTATAATTCTCATGCTAGTATGGGTACTCCCAATTTCGGAAATGTGCAAATATCTACTGTTTCTAAACTCTATATTTTGTTCCAATTTCAGAAATACATAGGTGTCTTTCATACCGATTTTTCCATGTATATATTTTCCCAAATTAATTGCTATATACCTGGTACATAATAAAAAACCATTACAAGACGCTGCTCAGTTTTTTGCTCTGGGTTCGTCGGGTTCTTGGTGAACCTACAAGTCCTATATATCCCCACAACCAGAAAGGTCTAGCGGATGTAACGGCATATTGCTTTCAAACAGCTGTCACAATTAGAAGAAGTTACAGGTGAAAACGATGGCACAAATGGCTGTTTTTTTCAAATAATTTTCAATTTTTCCTATATTCAACTGTTAGTTTCTATAAAGAAACCTTGAAGGATCTACACAAATGACCCCTTGCTGAATTCAGAATTTTGTCTACTTTCCTAAAATGTATAGCTTTCCAGGATCCATTATTGCTTTCATACCCATTTCTACCATTAACTGGAAGAAGGTTGAAAGCACAAAAAATAGCAAAAATAGGCTATATCCCAGTAAAATGCCAAAACTGTGTAAAAAATGTTGGTTTTCTGACAAAAGTCTGTCAGTCCCTAAAAGCTGGGAAAATGGTGATTTCAGCCCCACAAACCCTTTGTTGATACCATTTACAGGGAAAAAACCAGACACTTTCATTTGCAGCACTTTTTTTCCCATTTTTCCCCCCAAAAACCAAATTTAGCTGTATTTTGGCTAATTTCTGGGTCCCCTCCAGGGGAATCCACAAACCCTGGATACCTTTAGAATCCCCATGATGTTGGAAGAAAAGGACGCAAATTTGGCATGGATACCTTATGTGGTCAAAAAGTTACAGGGGCCTAAGCGCGAACTACCCCAAATAGCCCAAAAAAGGCTTAGCACAGGCGGGGAAAAGGCCTAGCAGCGAAGGGGTTAAGTATGTGTTTTTGTTTACATAGGCCTCCGTGGAAAACTCTGATGCTTTGGGGAAGACAAGGGGCCTCCTGGGCTTGGGCCAAAAATCATCACTTGGACAAAGGGCTATACATCTAATCGGAAGCCTTTTCTGGTTTCATTTATATATGTAACAACTCTGTCCAGGCCTTGCTCTTCCTGGTTTCCTACACAACTGAAGCCCAGCCCCTGAAATCTGCAGACTTCAAGGAGAGAAAAAAGCAGCTCTCAGAGCTAAAGGCAGCCTCAGACTAAAACATTTTCTTTGTTACAGATAAAACTGAAACCAGAAATGGTTTCTGATAAACTGTATTGGCCTGTCTCCAATTCTATACAATGTGTTTGTTACATATTAAACTAAAATCAGACAAGATTTCCATGACCTGTATAACCCTGTCTCCAAATTTGATTAATGGCCAAAGCAAGGCCTTTTGTCTTCCCAAACCTTTGGAGCTTTCTGCAGAAGCCTGTGTAAACAGTAAAACACTTCCTTAAATAACAATGAAATACTGTACAACCTTGGGTTCACTGGAAGCAATCACATAGTTGCACATACAATCAGAAGGTGGTTTCTTTCCGTGACTAGACCAAGGGAACGCAGTCCTCCCACTTAACTCTGATTAACTGTTGCCAACTAATCAGTGTGAAGGTGTATTCCACAGCAATGAAAGTGTGTTTTATATGAGTGAGGGATGAGGAATGAGAACTATGGATGATGGTTGATGAATGATGGATGAAAAGTAGAAATGAGCACTATGGATGCTGGATGAGAAGTAAGGATGATGGATGAGAAGTAGGGATGATGGTTGAGAAGAAGGGATGATGGATGGTTCATGAGAAGTAGGGATGAGAAATATGGGTGATGAATGGTAGATGAGAAGTAGAAATGAGAAATATGGATGATGGATGAGAAGTAAGGATGATGAATGGTTCATGAGAAGTAGGGATGAGACATATGGGTGATGAATGGTGGATGAGAAGTAGAAATGAGAAATATGGATGATGGATGAGAAGTAAGGATGATGCATGAGAAGTAGGGATGATTGAATAGAAGTAAAGATGATGAATGATGGATGAGAAGTAGGGATGAGAAGTAGGGATAATGGATGATGCATGAGAAGTAACAATGAGAAACAGGGATAATGTATGTTGGACGAGAAGTATGGATGATGGATGAGAAGTAGGGATTATGGATGAGAAGTAAGATTGATAAGTGAGAAATAGGGATGAGAAGTAGGGGTGATGGATGAGGACTAGAGATGTATGAGAAGTAGGGATGAGAAGTAGGGGTGATGGATGAGAAGTAGGGATGATTGATGAGAAGTAGAGAAGAGAAGTATAATATTATACATCTTACTGACAGTTCATGGTATGCTTTTAAATAATAACCAAAAATTGTGGCACTTCTCTTCAGGAATGAGAAGGACGCAGTGCTGTTTTACCAAGGCAATTCTTTAATACAGGAAAGGTTTCTGAGGGAGTCAAAAATACGGAAGGGCAGTAATGCATTGACGGGCAGCAGCGTATTGAGCTTTACTCCTATCTGCCTTGCTACATTAATTTATGATGAAACAGGAATGACTTTCTCCTTGTGATCGTGGAGACTGGTGTTTTTCTTCTGTTGGACTATTGGTGATGTGTTCGTAATTTGCGTGATCAGGGAGCTAAGAAAGTCAAGGAGTATCACTGACGGGCGTACCCTCAAAGATCTGCTTAGGTGATTTAGTCACGTTTCTGGCAGTAATGACAATTTATTCAAATTATTTCAAATCTGATACTAGCCCACAGTGCTCAATGCAGTCTGAATAATATTACTGCTGGCTTTTTCTTTGTATCTTTGGTCCCATTTGGAGATAAGATGATGACTTCTGTATTTGTCACAGAGTCTCAAGAGCCCTCACTTTGTTCAATATTGGAAGAGATTCATCCTATTCATGTTTTTTTGGGAATTTTATTTTCATTTTTATACAACCATACAAAATTCAATGACATCTTGTTCAGACCTTGCACGTACAGAGCACAATAAGAAATGCAGGTATATGACTACAAGCTGTACAAATGATATTGTAATACATGGAACCCAGTTAGACTGCAGTGAGGTATGACATGTCCTGCCACCGAACCCTCCTGCAGCACATTCCACAGTAAGGGGGGTCTAGGGTGCATTTCCCAGCAGACCTGCCGTCCCACTCCACCACCTACTCTCAATGAGTGAGACACCTACAACTCTTGGGTTTGTCGCAGCCATATATCACTCATGCTGCAGCTCCGCACCATTCGCTGCCACATCGCCCCCCCTCAGAATTCCCATCCACAACATTCTCAGTGCCAGAAAGGTATGTTTGGTACGGTCCCCAAATGTCTCGTAGTCTGTTGCGAACTGGCATTAATTCATTGTATGCACCAGACTGAGTATTGCAAAATGTCATGTCAACATGCCACTCCTTTACCGTGGGGAGCGGTCCTGTTCGCCTATCGCATAGCTATTCTGCGCTTCGCCAACCTCCTTAGGGCCTTCGGGATCTCCTTAGTGTAACCCAATAGCACCAGAAGGAACGTTGGCACAATCTGCTCCCCCATTATCTCGCTTTACTCTCTCAAAATTGCATCCCAGTAGGCACATGGGCAAACTCTGCATCGCCAGCACCGCATCTATAGCATCCCGAACAGTCTCACAAACCATAGCGGAATAGGCAGGCAGGGGTATAATATATTGTACTGTGTATCAAATGATGTTGTCTGTTCAGGTATACCGTCTTAATGACGGTATCCCTGATTACTTGACATTTTTGGCCAGCCCTAGCTCTTCTTGCCAATCTAGCCTCGCTTTAGCAGCTCTTGAATGCAAGTGCTCTGCAAGCAGGTGTAGAGTTTTGTGATAAGGTGCTTGGGGGGTTTCATTTTGCAAGAGGTATGTCAGGGCTAGCAGCTCAGGGGGCTTCCTCCCCCAGCAGCTCCCTCATTGTGGGCCGTGCCCTATAATACTGAAGCATGGGCAGTGCTGTGTGAGTGCCATCTGGCACCTGTACCTGTACCCAGCTATGCACTTTCCCGTTCTGAAAGAAGTCGCCCATGCGCCACAAATACAGACCATGCAATAACCCCACTGCCCCCTTTTCCTGCCCCAGGGGAAACAATATGCACCAGTCTAGTAGCAGGAGCCGCAAATAGAGGAGTGGCCCTGTCTGGAGTTCAGCTAGTCTCTTCCAAGAATATGCTGTAGTGTTAATCAAATCAACAGTATTATACAGGCCTGTCTAGTAGCTTTTTAGGGAGCTGAAGCGGAGAAGCGGAGTACTTTTCCAGCCACAGATGCGGACGGTCGCACGAGCCTTCCAAGCAATAATGGGCGAACATACATTGTGCCCCTCTATGGTAGGGCTCTAGATCAGGGACATTTAGCCCCCCTTTGTCATAAGGAAGAGTTAATGTAGCTCAGCTGTCATGAGGCTGCTTGCCTGCCCAGGCTGGTGTCTGCAGAGTGCAGAAAATGGCTCTCAGGAGCAGTATCAGAATATTCATGAATAAGAACAGGAACCGGGACAGCACTACCATGTTCATTATGGCGATGCGCCCACTGAGTGACAGTGGAAGCTTAGTCCATCCATCGATAACATTCGTAAGCCGATTGATAGCTTTTTCATAATTATCTAGCAGTACCACCGCCAGATCAGTGTGGACCTGTATACCCAGGTACTGCACTGGGTCTGTAGTCCACTGCAAGGAATACTCTGTCTGTACAGGCAATGTTGCAGTCGTGAGGGGGAATATTAAGGATTTGTTCCAATTAATACATAAGTCCGAACACCCGCCGAACAGTACAACCTCGCGAAGGACAGGAGCCAGATTATCCTCCGGATTCCGCACATAAAGAAGGTTCTCATCCGCATATGCAGATATAATCAGGTTGTAATGGGGGAAATGGATCTCCGGTGTGCATTGTATTTGTGCATTGCGCAAGCCAAAGGCTCAGCCACCAGAACATTCAACAAAGGTGATAAGGGGCAGCTCTACCTTGTGCCCTTCGTTGTGTCTACAGGTTCTGTTATTATGCCTTTAACCCTAATCCGCACAATCGGCTTCATATATAGTACCCTTATAAGTTGCAGGAAGACTTCTCCCACCCCTATCTGCCTCAACACCACCATCATGAACCCCCACTTAACAGAACCAAATGCTTTTGCAGCGTCTAGAAATACCGCAGTTGCGCAAACCTCTAGCTGGATTCTGGAAATAGCCCCAAAAAAGGTTCTGAGATTGTATCTTTGCGATATACCAGTATGAACACAGCCTGTTTAGGTCCAGCTATGCCAGTGATTAGGGGTGTGAGCGAACCTGTTGGCAAGAACCTTCGCAAAGATTTTAGTATAGGTGTTTTGCAGCGTAAGGGGCCGGTAGGACGCACAATGGTCAACCGGCTTGCCCGGTTTCAATAGAGTAACAATAAGAGCCTCCCACATTGTAGGTGGCATACAGCCCCCCTTTGATCTTTCTTCAAAAAGTGTGACAAGGTGGGGCTCCAGTTTCACCTGGTACGCCTTATAAAAGGCGCCATAGGGCCATCAATACCTCGTTTTTCTGCCAGGCATGTCTTTGAGCACTGCCACTATCTCAGATGGACACAGTGGGGCCATGAGATGCTCTCTAGGCTCTGCAGTCAACCACTTCATTGCTATATGCGTTAGATAGTTCGCCGTAGCCTGTTCATCATGTTAGATGAGAGTTGTGTACAAATCTGCATAGTAACGCTGGAAGCATCCCACCACCTGCTCCGGCATGTGTAATGTTTCCCTACTTATCTTTGATAGTTTAAATGTGTCATCTTCCCGTCGCGGTCGTAGGAGCACTGGAAGCATTGTACAGGGTCGCTCACCCTCCCAGAGACTCTTGCAGTCGCGTATTTACCCAGATGTGTGATTTCGCCATGTGCCACCTCGTGATATTCCTCCAGTTTAGCTTTAATCTCCCTCAAAACACTCCTCTCCCCTTTCTCGGTATGCACACACTATAGTGTTGCTATCTCGGACTCCAACCTTTTCAACCTACCCCTGAGCAATCTCAGCATACTGGAGTGCTTGGAGATCGTGACCCCCACCTCCCTGCACCAACCGCAGCGACCCCGACTCCATCGCCCTCCTCGACAACCTCTCCAACCTCGGACTGGAGCAGCTCGTCACCACCCCCACTCACAGAGCAGGACACACCCTCGACCCCATCTTCGCAGGAGGGACAAACATCCACTTCAGCCACACCACGCAGCCCCCCTGGATGGACCACCACTGCATACACTTCACTTTCAACATCACCACCGCACCCAAACCTGCCCCACACCCCCCACGAAGGAACTGGAGCAAGATCACAGAGGAACACCTCAACACCACCCTCCTCCTAGACCCCCCATGCGCCACGACCGACACCAACTCCACAGCCGAAGAACTCCACCGCTGGATCTCCAGCGGCGCCGCCAAGCTCGCACCCCTCCGCCGCCCCGTCAAACAACGCCCCCTGAAGGCCACCTGGTTCACCACCGAACTCCAAGAAGCCAAGCGCTCCTGCAGACGCCTCGAGAAAACCTGGCGGAACCGGAAAACCACGGAAGACCAGAACAGCTACAGGAACGCCCTGAAGGAATACCACCAGCGGATAAGAGACACCAAGCGGAATTTCATCAAGAACAAAATCCACACCAACGCAACCAACACCAAAGAACATTTCAAAGTCATACAGCAATTCACCAAGCCCCCCAGCGAAGCCACGGACGTCACACCATCCCAAGAACTCTGCAACAAGCTCAGCTCCTATTTCCATCTGAAAATCAAGGCCCTCTATGACAACTTCAGCGAACAGACACGGTAACCCCCCCACCACCAACAACAGTGAACAGACGCCAGACACCACCCTCCCTCCCAACCACTGACAACAAGCCGATCATCACAACCTGGAATCCAGCCACCACAGAAATCACCACCGCTGCCATGAAGAACACCCACTCAGGAGCCCCCATTGACTCCTGCCCACCGCACATCTACCACAGGGCCGCCGCTGCCATCGCACCCAAACTAGAACGGACCATCAACGCCTCCCTCAAATCCGGCATCTTCCCAGAAGACTGGAAGCGGGCGGGGGTCAAACCTCTCTTCAAGAAGCTCACGGCCGACCCGATGAACCTGAAAAACTACCGGCCCATCTCCCTCCTCCCCTTCGCTGCCAAAGTCACCGAGAGACTCGTAAACGATCAGCTGACCTCCTTCATCGAAGAGAACTCCATCCTAGACTCCTCCCAGTCCGGATTCCTCAGTAGCCACAGCACCGAGACCGCCCTCCTCGCCGCCACCGATGACATCCGCATGCTACTCAACCAGGGCCACACTGCTGCCCTCATCCTACTAGACCTCTCCGCAGCCTTCGACACAGTCTCCCATCGCACTCGCGCAGCCAGACTGCACGACGCCGGGATACAAGGAACCGCCCTCAACTGGATCCAATCCTTTCTCTCCGGCAGAACCCAGAGAATCAGACTCCCGCCCTTCCTATCCGAACCCACAGAGATCAACTGCGGAGTACCCCAAGGATCTTCGCTCAGCCCCACGCTATTCAACATCTACATGGCCACCCTCGCCGCCATCGTCAGACAGCGTGGGCTCAGCATAGTATCATACGCCGACGACACCCAGCTCATCCTCTCCCTCACAAAGAACCCCGAAGGCACCAGACTCTGTTTCCAGGAAGGAATGAAGGATGTTGCAGCCTGGATGAAAAACAGCTGCCTGAAGCTCAACTCTTAGAAGACCGAGGTCCTCGGACCCTCCGCCTGAGACAACACCTGGTGGACCTCCGCCCTCGGGAGTCCACCCACACCTACAGACCACGCACGGAACCTCAGCATCATCCTTGACTCCTCCCTCACCATGACCCGCCAGATCAACTCTGTCGCCTCCACCAGCTTCAACTGCCTCTGCACCCTCCGCAAGACCTTCAAATGGATAACCCCCAAATGCAGAAAGACCGTCACCCACGCACTCATAACCAGCAGACTGGTCTACGGTAACGCCCTCTACGCCTGAATCAACAAAACCCTCCTACACAAACTCCAGACCATCCAGAACACCGCAGCCAGACTCATCCTCGGGACCCCACGGCACGAACACATGACCCAACACCTTCGAGACCTAAACGGGCTCCCCGTCGAGAAGAGAGTAACCTTCAAACTGCTCACCCAAGCCTACAAATCCCTCCACAACATCGGACCCAAATACCTCAACGAGAGAGTCTCCTTCCACGTACCCAAAAGGAAACTCCGCTCCGCCGACCTTGCCCTGGCAGAGAACCCCCCGTGTCCGCAGAAGCAAAGCAGGCAGAAGAGCCTTCTCCTACCTTGCAGCCAAGGCCTGGAAGGAACTCCCAGTCAACATCAGACACTCCCCAACCCTGCACACCTTCAGGAAGAACCTCAAGACCTGACTCTTCGACTGAACCGGAGCTGCATTCCCCCCTCCCCCCAGCGCCTTGGGACCCTCACGGGTGAGTAGCGTGCTTTACAAAACCCCTGATTGATTGATTGAAGCTACCAAGCCAATATTGTTAGGATGGGAATCTCCAGGCAAACGCCGGGGCCTATGGGCATCCAGCATCAGTTCTAACAACGCTGGTGAGGGATCTGAAGGTGCATGGTAAATGCTTGCATTTGCGAACCCATGCTGCCAAGCTCCTGGCGATGCGCATATGAATATTATGTACTGTGGAGCAATGCTTGAATCCCGCGGCATCAGCGGATCTCTACCGCCAAATGTGTAACAGCCCACTCTGCTTGGAGATTTCATTAATGGCTGCCCCAGGGGGCCCCTAGAACGATCCTGGGCTGAATGTAAACCACAATTAAAGTCCCCACCCCATATCTGAGGCAAGTCTCCATACTGTGTAAGTATGGTGCACAAGTCATAGTAGAACTGCAAATCGTCTTAAATAGGACCATATACACTGAACAGCAGTGCTACCAGGTTATCTTTGTAACAGCCACTATCAAGTACCGGGGTCCTGGGTCAGCATGTACCTCCAGCAACTTAATACCGGAGCTCTTTCGTACTCAAAATAACACCCCCTCACCTGTGAAGTAAAGCATGCTGTGTAGCATATGTTTGAAATGGGGTTTTTGGTTGGCTAGGGTATGCACCTAAGCCAGGCAGAACCCACCACTCTAGTCAGGGCAAGTAAGTTACACACCAAAGATAACCTGTGCTCATCCTCTGGTAGCTTGGAGCAGCGCAGTCAGGCTTATCATCAGAGGCAATGTGTAAAGGGTTTGCGTAACACACTCACACCAGTGACACAATGAATACACCCCAAAAGAGACTCCACACAGGATTATATAAAAACTATAGTGTATATTGTACATTAAACATAGACCACAATGACATGAATCATGAATACTGTGCATATTATGCAAAACCTGAGATAGTATTCACTATCCTGACAACATCAGAATCAAGATGACACTGGAAAACATCAGGGCATGAAATGTAGCAGATTATGAGAAGGAAAATGCATCACCACATTAGAGCAAGTACTGTAACTTTGCTGGGAGACAAAATACTTGAAGTATCCTATGTCACAATATTTACATGGATCACCAAATCCCCATAAGGTCGTAGGGTGCAGCCCATCTGCCCTCCTATTACTTGTTATACAGTAATTAGGGATCGACAGGTACGTATTCGCTTCTATTACACCATTTACAGTGTTTTTCAGCCGATTTCGATAAATCAACCACATGGGGGCCTCCTTCAAGGTCTCACCCCAGAAAACTACAGTGGTTCCCGTGCCCCACAAGGTATGGCCCAACAGGGCTGGGGGGCACACCACCACTGCAGAGAATAGCGGGGGATCTTCACTTCCCCCATCGTGTCGTACTGTAGGGGCCAGCTGCCCGTGACCGCATGGTATAGCTGGGAAGGGCACGTGGTGCACACAGTACCTGGTGGGACCCCAAGGGGCTCCCATAGGTCACCACTGATGCCACAGAATATCACAGAACCACCTGTGAATGAGCACAGGATGGTTTCACATCTCACCAGGGATGCTGGCTCCTGCATGGTCAATTCCAGGATTCCCGGTGGGCAGGGCAAGGCAGAAGTGATGGCAGCAAAGGCTTCCCTGGATGCGGCAGCGACTCGCTCGGCCCTTGGAGAGTGCAGCGCTGACTCAGGAGAAGCTCCTTGCAGGAAGGGTGGCCGGCCTCGGTAGCGGGCCTGCATCTCTGGTTTGTAGCCCTCCTGGCCGGTTCCACAGGCCGCTGCCCTGGGAGGCGCTGTGTTGGCCTCGCCTCTTCAGCGGTGGTATGCTTGCGAGGGAGTGGGTGCCTCGCCACAGCACTCCCGCCTCCAACAACGCTCTGTCTTACCTGGGGAGCGCTCAAAACGTGCTGGCAGGTAACACACGGAAGCGCTCAACCTATGCTAGTTTCTTTGGGTCAAAAGATAAGTAGAAACAGAAGTGCTCACTAGGCGCAGATGGTAGGTACTGCGAGAGCCAGACTCAGAGTCCAACGGCCAATTCTGGGGCAGCCAACACTCCCAAGAGAACACTTGGGGGACACAGGGCAAGCAGGCACAAGAGTCCTTACTGCAGGGTGGCAGTCTCTCCAGCAACCTAATAGGCTGGCAGGCCAGCTCACAACAAAACAAGAAGTTCAAATGGAAGTTCCTCCTGACAACACCACAGGGCCTTAGGGTCAGGGATCAGCTGGCAACTGGGCAACAACAGAAAAGCAATCCAGTGAGTCCTTTAGGCCACCCAACAGGTAGCAGGCAGCAGGGCAACAGCAGAAGAGTAGTCCAGAAGAGTCCTTTGAACAGCGCAGCAATCCTTCTGACAGAGGTTCGGTTCCAGTTCCAAAAGTGCTCTGAAAACATGGGGTCAGAGCCCCTGCACTTATGCTCAAAATTGTCTTTGTTCAAGGGGGAACTTCAAAGGAAACCTTAGAGGTGCGCAACACTCCCTTTCAACCTCAGCCCTGGCTCCAGACATCAGTAGGCGGTAAATCAGCACTTTATGTGAGGGCAGGACACAGCCTATACAAATTTAAAGTGTGAACGCCCTTCTCTCTCCCAGCAGATGAATCCCCTGTCACACCCAGCCAGTGCTTAATTTGTAAAATATGAAGTCCAGGTGCTTAAATGCTTGTCGGAGGCCACACCCACTTTTCCCAGCTCTGCCCACTTACTCTATTGGCTCCACCCACATCCTCAACTGGCACTGCTGAAAGCCAGAGGTAATACCCGATCTGAATTTCAGCAAGGGAGCCTGCCTCAAGTAAGGTTTTGATAGGAGGTTCCCCCACCCCGTGAACATTTTGAAAAGGATGAAATCAAAAGTGCATTTAAAGCAAATTTTGGGAATAAATTAGCTAAAATGTCTGATGCATTGAAAAGGGACATGACTCTCGAAGTAAGGACGTAGGACAGTGATCAGGAAAGCGGACAATGAAGTTATCTTCATGCACAGACTGACTAGTCTGTGTGAATAGGGCTAAAGGGGGATTTAGTTGATATCTCTGTGCTTCAGTTTCCTGGTCTGCTGAAACTGGAAGCACTTGTGTAGGAGAGTAGAATCTGCCTCTTATGTTGCCCCCACTTTTTTTCTGATGTTACACTGGTTTCTGGCTATAGTCAGGCTGGATCCCTGCCAATCAGGGCCCCAGCCTCTCTGTTCTCTCTAAACGATTTGGAGTGCACTCTAGGTGCACTAGTGATTGGATACTGTGGTGCCTTATGAGTCCCTAGTATATGGTACCTTAGGTGCCAAGGGCATAGGTACTTCACAGGCCTACCAGGGGCTGAAGCATGTATTATGCCACCCCTGGGAAGCAGACTAAATCTGACACCACAGGCCTGCTACTGCAACCTGGGTGAGGTGGTGCTAGCACTCCTCACTGAGATTTAGGTTCCCTATATCTCTCCTGCACACACATTTAAACCTATCAGTCACCCCTAAGGCAGGCCCTATCAATCCTGAAGGCAGGGTGCTTGGTCTCTAATGTGAGGGGGTGCCTCTGCCTGAGCAGGGCCCCTCTGCAGCTCTCAGAGTCCATTCTCTGGTGCTGTTTGTGGATGCGGTTAAACCATATACTCTTAAGTGCATTATATCCTCGCGGTAAAATGCTAACTTTGGAATGGCTGCATCAAAACATGTCGTGTTTGGTGTCAAACATCTTGGAATACTACCCCCCGCCAGTCCTGGCGGCGGGGGTAGCATTCCACCCTTCCAGAGGGGTAGACATGTACCCACTGTGGAAACACGGTAGAATCCTGAAGAGCCCTGGCATCACAAAATGGATGCCACCAGCCACAGACACGGGGCTGCCCTCCTGCTGATGACCGAAACTCGCAGTGGAGGAAGCCCAACAAAAGGTATCCTGTCACAGGGAGGTGTAACCACCTCCCAGACAGGGTTTAGTGTATTGGGGCTGGGTGGGTGCACTCTTAGAGTGCTTTGAAGTCCTGCACTGGGGGAGCAGAAGGCTCCTCTGTGCATATGCCAGTTCAAACCGGCTCAGGGGCTACCTGCCCCTGCTCTGGCGTGAAACTGGACAAAGGGAAGTGGGTGTAACCACCCCCTCCCCTGACCCTCCCATAGATGGGGTCATAGAGCTAGTCCCTCCCTTCTTTACAGTATAAGATAGGGAACCCTTGAACTTGTAAGTTAGATATCCCTGGACGACGCTCTGAAGAAGAATCCTGGCCCTTCGACGTTCCACTACCTTTGGAAGACAGAAGAATCTCCCTTGGAGTCAAGGAGTGACTCCCCTGCTTGGCAGGCACCAAAAACTACAAACGACGGTCGCAAACTACGCCGCTCCCGCCAGAGTCCAAAGTCCCTGCAGCCCAATAAGGGGATTTCCTGACTTCTCCAAGGCCATCGTGAGTCCCCAGCGAAGCTGAGGCAAGTGGACCCCACGAGTGACGAGGAACCGCGACCCCTGGGTACCGTGCACTATTGTCGAGTGCAACCCCTCCACAACGTTCTAAGAACCTGTGCTTTGGACCACGTGTGGTCCTAGCCTCCAGCAGAAATCCCTCCAAAGATCAGAGGCCTACACCGTCCCGAGTGACCGTGGGCCCCTGTTGAGCGAATCCTCCCGAGGCGTCTTCGCGATCCCTTGCCAGCCGGCTCGTGGGTCCCCTGAAGACTTTTTCAAGAAGCCAAAGGGCTCCCCTGGTTGCTCCAGGCCTGCCCTGACTTACCCTTGCTGGGTGAGTCCCTCAGACCTTGCTGGTCTGCGCCATTGCCTTTTCACACCTTCCACAAGACTTGCTGTTACCAAGGCTTGGTGGCTCCAATCGAGTTGCCGACACTACAGTAAGCTGCAGACATCGTGGGACACACCGAATCCAGCTCCTGGTTGTCGTTGACGCCTCCTGGACCTCGTGGCTGAAGAGTCAAGGCAACCGTGAACGACCTGAATCCTGCAACGACGGTGGGCATTCATCTTCCTTGCCCAGAGTCACTGCCAAGTGACTTTGAACACTGTCCCCTCTGCTTTCAGGTCATCCTTCTTCCGAATCCAGGCTTGGATTCCACCGGACACTTTTTCGGACATCACAAGCAGCAAATCTTCTTTGTTCGCCATTGAAAACGACGCTGCGACCCGACACCAAAGGACACCTATGCACCCGGCTTCCCTGGGTGAGGTAACTCCAGCACTACGGTGCTCCTGTGGGTGTGGGCCCTAGAACTACTTACCCTGTAAGTGCCTTGCTTGTAGGTCCACCCGAAGTATCCTAAAACTCTTTATTTCCAACCGCGACTTGCCCCATTGAAGTCAACGGCGATCCGCGCCTGTGTATCCACACTGCACGTGTCCCCCGTGGGTCCTTTACTTACCTGCCTTGGGTGGTTTCGTGAGGCCCCAGCACTTCTGAAGGCCCTAGGCCTTGTCTCCCTGCAAGTCGTTGTTTCTAAGTCTCTTTCTTAGTATATGGTCTGGTACGCCCCTAGGGCCCCCAGCCATATTGTGCTTAATTTATTGTGAAACGTTGATTTGTGCATATGTTCCTGACTTCTAATCTCATAAAGAGATTAGTAGAGAGTTGTTTATTAATAAATACATATATATTTGATATATATACCTGTGTGGTGTCTTTTCATTTGGTGATTCAAGAGATTGTGTGGTAAAACAAGCTGCTTTACATTCCTTCAAGACTTAGCCTGAAGGCTGCTCTCCACAGCTACCACTAGGATAGCTTTCTATAAAGGTTGTCTTAAACCTATCTACCATAAGAGTCGAATTGTACTGGTGCAAGGTGTCCACTTTAATTAGTGAACAGCATATACCAGGCCAACTTCTCACATTGGTGGGCAGCGTGTGGGATTCCAGCTTGCTATTGTTTTACCAGAAAATCTCTAATTGAATTACTAACTGAAAACCACTATAGGTACTTAAGGTACATATAAAGTTAAGCTTAGTATCAATAAGTTCTACTGAACTTAGAGCTGTGTGCCAAGGGATAGCACACCCTTTCTACAGCTCAAGCTAGGATCAGTAGGCCACAAACTAGTGTAGGTAGTACAACACTGCACAACACTAGAATGTCCTTAAAAGGTGGAGCCAGTGGGTCCACTCAGCCTCAGTATAAGGACATGGCTTTCACTGACTTGAGAGCCATGTGTGTTGAAAGACACCTGAAGCTAGGACAGAGTCCCTCCACCCTGCATCTGATAGATCTGCTAACAACAGATAATCTTAGATTAGCTCTAGGAGCTAAGGGGTCTGAATCAGTGGGTGGGTCAATCATAGTATCTGGGTCAGATGATGAAAATACAAATGACCAGGACTCTGTGATTGAAGGGCCAGGCTCAAAGGGGCCTGAAAAGGACAGAGGAATTCTCCCTAAGAGAACTGACAGAGAGGAAGAGAGGCACAGGTCCCCTTCCAGGGAATCTGACCACTCTTATCACTCTGGCAGAGAATGTGTCCAACAGAGGAACTCATACTTTCCCATAAGAGAGACCTCCTCTGAAAGAAGGTGCAAACTACTACAGTATGAGGAAGCAAGAATTGCCCTCAGAACCAAGCAGTTGGCACTGGATAGGGAAGCCCTGGAGATCCAGAGAGCTTCTAGAAGAGAGGGGTTAGAACCCCCTGGTGGCAGCAACAGTGTCCCTAGAGGCAGAGAAAATATTCCAGACCATAGGAACCTGAGCAAGGTTGTTCCTCCCTACCAGAGTGGGGATGATATCCACAAGTGGATAACTGCTATGGAAAGGGCCTGTAGAGTACAGCAGGTCCCCCTAAAGCAGTGGGCAGCAATCTTGTGGCTCTCCTTTTCAGATAAAGGTAGAGACAAGCTCCTCACTGTTAAAGAAGAGGATGCTGATGATTATGAAGTCCTGAAGAGTGCACTGATAGATGGGTTTGGCTTAACCACTGAGCAGTACAGGTTGAAGTTCAGAGACACCCACAAGGCACAGACTCAGGACTGGACTGACTTTGTTGATTGTGCAACCAAGGCTCTGGAGGGTTGGCTGGTTGGCAGTAGGGTTACTGACTTCAAGGGATTGTATAATCTGATAATGAGAGAACAGATCCTTAATAATTTCCAGAACCAGTTATTGCACCAGTACCTGGTGGACTCTGATCTGACCTCTCCCCAAGAATTGGGAAAGAAGGCAGACAAATGGGTCAGAACCAGGGTGAGGCAGAAAACCCAGAACCAAGGGGGTGACACAAAGAAGCAGGATTCTAAGGGCTCTGAGAAAGGTGGGGATAAGGCAAAAGACCAGAAGTCTTCACAAGGGCCCCAAAAATCTGCATCTGGTGGGGAGTCACAGTCCAACAAGGGAAAAGGCCAAAAGAAGTCATGGTAAAATTCTGTAAACAGAAAGGGCACTGAACTTCTGATTGTACCAAGTCCAAAGACCAAACCACCACCACTCCTGCCCCTAAGGCAACTGTTCCCCCTAGTCCAGCTACTGGTGGAGGTGGTAATCAGAATAAGGGTGTAATAGGGTTGACCCTGGGTTCTGAAGTGGACTCTGACCTAGTCAGAGTACCCACTCAGGCCATGCTGATTTGTGATGGAGACATTGACATGTCCTTCCTAGTAAGCCCCAGTAATCTGGGCAAATACAAACAGCAGCCTGTAATAAATGGCAAACAGGCTTTGGCATTTAGGGACACAGGTGCTAGTGTCACCATGGTGGCAGAGGATCTTGTGGACCCTAACCAGATCATCCTGGGCGAAATGTACCAGGTGACCAATGCAAGCAATGTCAGGACCAACCATAGTCTGGCAGTTGTGAATTTCTCCTGGGGAGGGGTAACTGGCCTCAAGAAGGTTGTAGTCAGTGCAGACCTCCCTGTAGAATGTCTATTGGGCAATGATCTAGAGACTTCAGCCTGGTCTGAAGTAGAGTTATGGACTCATGCTGAGATGTTGGGCATCCCTGCAGAGGTATTTGCTGTGACCAGGTCACAAGCAAGAAAGCATAACACTGAACCAGCTCTGGATCCTGGAACAATGGACCAGATGCTTCCCAAGAGGAGGAGCAGTAGGGTAAAGGCAGTGCCTTCCCCTCTGTCTCAGATCATAGATTCCCCTCCAGAGGGAGGTGAAGCAGATCCTGCAGAAGGAACTGCCCCAGAGGGACTTGAGCCTGATCAGGTTGAGTTCTTGGGGGCAGGGGGCCCTTCTAGGGAAGATCTGAGTAAGGAGCAACAGTGCTGCCCCTCTCTTGAACCCCTCAGGCAGCAGGCTGCTGCTGAGGCTGCTGGGAGTGCTAGTGGGTCCCATAAGTTTATTGGGATGAGGGACTCCTATATTCTGAGAGTAGAGACCCAGCCCCTGGAGTCACCAGGAGGTTGGTAATACCTCAGAAGTTTAGGGGGTTCCTCTTGACCTTAGCACATGATATCCCTTTAGCAGGTCACTTGGGCCAAAACAAGACCTGGGACAGGCTTGTTCCACATTTTCATTGGCCACATATGTCAGAGGACACAAAGGAGTTTTGTCGCTCCTGTGTCACATGCAAAGCCAGTGGTAAGGCAGGTGGCACAACAAAGGCCCCCTGATACCACTACCTGTGGTGGGGGTACCCTTTGAAAGGGTAGGGATTGACATTGTTGGTCCCCTTGACCCTCAAACTGCATCTGGGCACAGATTTATCCTGGTGGTAGTGGATCATGCCACCAGGTACCCAGAGGCAATTCCCCTGAGGACCACCACAGCCCCTGTGGTGGCAAGAGCCCTCATTGGAGTTTTCTCCAGAGTGGGTTTTCCAAAGGAGGTAATATCTGACAGAGGTACAAACTTCATGTCAGGATATCTGAAAGCAATGTGGAAGGAGTGTGGTGTAACTTACAAGTTCACCACCCCCTATCACCCACAATGCAATGGGTTGGTTGAAAGGTTCAACAAAACCCTGAAGGGAATGATTAAGGGACTCCCAGAGAAGCTTAGGCGGAAATGGGACCTTCTTCTTCCTTGCCTGTTATTTGCATACAGAGAAGTTCCACAGAAGGGGGTTGGCTACAGCCCATTTGAGCTTCTGTTTGGGCACCCTGTAAGAGGTCCATTGTGTTTGGTTAAAGAGGGCTGGGAGTTACCTCTCAAACCCCCTAAACAGGATGTGATGGACTATGTACTTTGTCTCCGCTCCCGGATGGCTGAGTACATGAAAAAGGCAACCAAAAACCTGGAGGCCAGCCAAGAATTACAAAAAGCTTGGCATGACCAAAAGGCTGTACTGACTGTATACCAGCCAGGACAGAAAGTGTGGGTGTTGGAGCCTGTGGCCCCAGCAGCCCTCCAGGACAAGTGGAGTGGCCCCCATACAATAGTTGAACAGAAGGGAGAAGTCACCTATCTGGTGAATCTTGGAACTCCCAGGAGCCCCCTGAGGGTGCTCCATGTCAACAGATTAAAACCATATGTTGACAGGGCTGACATGGGCTTGCTCATGGCAACTGATGAGGACCAGGAGGAGGAGAGTGACCCTCTCCCTGACCTGCTCTCTCAGAACCCTGATGATGGGTCAGTAGATGGTGTTGCTTTGGCAAGCAGCCTCACTGACCATCAACAAACTGAGTGCAGACAAGTTCTGCAACAGTTTAGACATATGTTTAGCCTGACCCCTAGTCAGACTACCTGGTGCACCCAAGAGGTGGACACTGGAGACAGTCTGCCTGTCAAGAATAAAATCTACAGGCAACCTGACCATGTCAGGGACTGTATCAGGACAGAAGTCCAGAAAATGTTGGAGCTAGGTGTAATTGAGCCTTCAGATAGCCCTTGGGCTAGCCCAGTAGTCCTGGTACCCAAGCCTCATACCCAGGGTGGTAAGAAAGAAATGAGGTTTTGTGTAGACTACAGAGGCCTCAATGCAGTCACTAGGACTGATGCCTACCCCATACCAAGGGCAGATGAGCTGATTGATACTTTGGCCTCAGCCAAATATTTAAGTACATTTGACCTAACAGCTGGCTACTGGCAGATCAGATTAGCTGATGATGCAAAAGCCAAAACAGCATTTTCGACCCCTGGTGGGCACTACCACTTTGTGGTGATGCCCTTTGGATTGAAAAATGCACCTGCCACTTTTCAGAGGTTGGTGAATAAAGTTCTGGCAGGAATGGAGACTTATTGCTCAGCTTATCTAGATGATATTGCTGTCTTTAGTTCCTCCTGGCAGGATCACCTGGTCCACCTCAGAAATGTTTTGGAGGCTCTGCAGAAAGCAGGCCTCACTATCAAGGCCACCAAGTGCCAGATAGGGCAGAGTCAGGTTGTGTACCTGGGCCACCTTGTGGGTGGAGGCCAGGTTCAACCTTTACAGAGCAAAATCCAAACCATAATGGAATGGGTTGCTCCAACCACCCAGACACAGGTGAGAGCCTTCTTAGGCCTGACTGGGTACTATAGGAGGTTTGTCAAGGGATATGGATCTAAAGTGACCCCCTTGAATGATCTGACCTCAAAGAAAATGCCAAAAGAAGGTTCAGTGGACAGCTAGCTGTCAAAAGGCATTTGAAGACCTAAAGCAGGCCATGTGCACTGCCCCCATCTTACAGAGTCCAGACTACACCAAAAAGTTCATTGTCCAAACAGATGCTTCTGAGCTGGGTGTGGGAGCTGTACTGTCTCAACTAAATGATGAAGGTCAAGACCAGCCAGTAGCTTTCATTAGCAGAAGGCTGACCCCTAGAGAGAAACGTTGGTCAGCTATAGAGAGGAGGCCTTTGCTGTGGTGTGGGCCCTGAAGAAGCTGAGGCCATACTTGTTTGGCACTCACTTCATAGTTCAGACTGACCACAAGCCCCTCCTATGGCTTAAGCAGATGAAAGGTGAAAACCCAAAACTTTTGAGGTGGTCCATTTCCCTACAGGGGATGGACTATACAGTGGAACATAGGCCTGGGACCCAACATGCCAATGCAGATGGACTCTCAAGGTATTTCCACTTTGAACACGAAGACTCAACTGGTCAAGGTTAGTTTAGTGTCCCTGCGTTTGGGGGGGTTGTGTAGGAGAGTAGGATCTGTCTCTTATGTTGCCCCCACTTTTTTTCTGATGTTACACTGGTTTCTGGCTATAGTCAGGCTGGATCCCTGCCAATCAGGGCCCCAGCCTCTCTGTTCTCTCTAAATGATTTGGAGTGCACTCTAGGTGCACTAGTGATTGGATACTGTGGTGCCTTATGAGTCCCTAGTATATGGTACCTTAGGTGCCAAGGGCATAGGTACTTCACAGGCCTACCAGGGGCTGAAGCATGTATTATGCCACCCCTGGGAAGCAGACTAAATCTGACACCACATGCCTGCTACTGCAGCCTGGGTGAGGTGGTGCTAGCACTCCTCACTGAGATATAGGTTCCCTATATCTCTCCTGCACACACATTTAAACCTATCAGTCACCCCTAAGGCAGGCCCTATCAATCCTGAGGGCAGGGTGCTTGGTCTCTAATGTGAGGGGGTGCCTCTGCCTGAGCAGGGCCCCTCTGCAGCTCTCAGAGTCCATTCTCTGGTGCTGTTTGTGGATGCGGTTAAACCATATACTCTTAAGTGCATTATATCCTCGCGGTAAAATGCTAACTTTGGAATGGCTGCATCAAAATATGTCGTGTTTGGTGTCAAACATCTTGGAATATTACCCCCCCGCCAGTCCTGGCAGTGGGGGTAGCATTCCACCCTTCTAGAGGGATAGACATGTACCCACTGTGGAAACACGGTAGAATCCTGAAGAGCCCTGGCATCACAAAATGGATGCCACCAGCCACAGACACGGGGCTGCCCTCCTGCTGATGACCGAAACTCGCAGTGGAGGAAGCCCAACAAAAGGTATCCTGTCACAGGGAGGTGTAACCACCTCCCAGACAGGGTTTAGTGTATTGGGGCTGGGTGGGTGCACTCTTAGAGTGCTTTGAAGTCCTGCACTGGGGGAGCAGAAGGCTCCTCTGTGCATATGCCAGTTCAAACCGGCTCAGGGGCTACCTGCCCCTGCTCTGGCACGAAACTGGACAAAGGGAAGTGGGTGTAACCACCCCCTCCCCTGACCCTCCCATAGGTGGGGTCATAGAGCTAGTCCCTCCCTTCTTTACAGTATAAGATAGGGAACCCTTGAACTTGTAAGTTAGATATCCCTGGACGACGCTCTGAAGAAGAATCCTGGCCCTTCGACGTTCCACTACCTTTGGAAGACAGAAGAATCTCCTTTGGAGTCAAGGAGTGACTCCCCTGCTTGGCAGGCACCAAAAACTACAAACGACGGTCGCAAACTACGCTGCTCCCGCCGGAGTCCGAAGTCCCTGCAGCCCAAGAAGTGGATTTCCTGACTTCTCCAAGGCCATCGTGAGTCCCCAGTGAAGCTGAGGCAAGTGGACCCCACGAGTGACGAGGAACCGCGACCACTGAATACCGTGCACTATTGTCAAGTGCAACCCCTCCACAACGTTCTAAGAACCTGTGCTTTGGACCACGTGTGGTCCTAGCCTCCAGCAGGAATCCCTCTGAAGATCAGAGGCTTACACCGTCCCGAGTGACCGTGGGCCCCTGTTGAGCGAATCCTCCTGAGGCGTCTTTGCGATCCCTTGCCAGCCGGCTCGTGGGTCCACTGAAGACTTTTTCAAGAAGCCAAAGGGCTCCCCTGGTTGCTCCAGGCCTGCCCTGACTTACCCTTGCTGGGTGAGTCCCTCAGACCTTGCTGGTCTGCGCCATTGCCTTTTCACACCTTCCACGAGACTTGCTGTTACCAGTGGCTCCAATCGAGTTACCGACACTACAGTAAGCTGCAGACATCGTGGGACACGCCGAATCCAGCTCCTGGTTGTCGTCGACGCCTCCTGGACCTCGTGGCTGAAGAGTCAAGGCAACCGTGAACGACCTGAATCCTGCGACGACGGTGGGCATTCATCTTCCTTGCCCCGAGTCACTGCCAAGTGACTTTGAACACTGTCCCCTCTGCTTTCAGGTCATCCTTATTCTGAATCCAGGCTTGGATTCCACCGGACACTTCTTCGGACATCACAAGCAGCAAGTCTTCTTTGTTCGCCATTGAAAACGACGCCGCGACCCGACACCAAAGGACACCTATGCACCCGGCTTCCCTGGGTGAGGTAACTCCAGCACTACGGTGCTCCTGTGGGTGTGAGCCCTAGAACTACTTACCCTGTAAGTGCCTTGCTTGTAGGTCCACCCGAAGTATCCTAAAACTCTTTATTTCCAACCGCGACTTGCCCCATTGAAGTCAACGGCGATCCGCGCCTGTGTATCCACACTGCACGCGTCCCCCGTGGGTCCTTTACTTACCTGCCTTGGGTGGTTTCGTGAGGCCCCAGCACTTCTGAAGGCCCTAGGCCTTGTCTCCCTGCAAGTCGTTGTTTCTAAGTCTCTTTCTTAGTATATGGTCTGGTACGCCCCTACGGCCCCCAGCCATATTGTGCTTAATTTATTGTGAAACGTTGATTTGTGCATATGTTCTTGACTTCTAATCTCATAAAGAGATTAGTAGAGAGTTGTTTATTAATAAATACATATATATTTGATATATATACCTGTGTGGTGTCTTTTCATTTGGTGATTCAAGAGATTGTGTGGTAAAACAAGCTGCTTTACATTCCTTCAAGACTTAGCCTGAAGGCTGCTCTCCACAGCTACCACTAGGATAGCTTTCTATAAAGGTTGTCTTAAACCTATCTACCATAAGAGTCGAATTGTACTGGTGCAAGGTGTCCACTTTAATTAGTGAACAGCATATACCAGGCCAACTTCTCACAACTTCCATACAGGCTAACCCCAGCATTTACAATGTCTTCACTTGCATAATGTGAATGCAGCTCCAGCGTAAGGATTTTCAGAGCCACATGGACTATTACATGTTGCCAAGCAGGCCCCATTTACCCTGGTAACAAGGCTTTATAGGACTGTTGTTTGCCGCCATCTTGTTTGTAGCGGGGCATTAACATAACAGCTGTAATATAGCACTCTCCGGATGTGCAGATTATGTTCTTGGGAGATATCTATATTAATTTAACTGGATGCTGACCAAAACTTCCCACTTTACTGTGCCTGTTCCAGATTAATGAAGAGATCAGGTTGCTCTTTCTTCAGAGAAGGGAGACACAGTGGAGATTACCAAATGTATCTGGAAAGCTCAAGTTTTTTCAGAAACTCCAAAACAACCACTACAAAAGCATGGGAGAACCCAGCCCGCCTGAGGGTGGCTGACCCCAGAGAAGAATCACTTAAACATACAGTACCTGGGATACTGGGCAAAGCAAGTACGAACCTGGCCCATGGTGCAGTGTCATCAGGGGAGGATGTGAGAAATGTCTGTCACCAGACGTGCAAATATTGCAAAACCCAGTCAAGTTCCTCTTAAACATGCATCTTATGAAAATTTTATCATTAAGTTAAGTATATATCATCGTTCTGTATTATTTGTACAATATCTTCTTGTGAGGGAGTACAGTGGTGAACTTCCTCACAGAGATCACGGTGATGACATGAACTCTTGGTGTGCTCTTTCATTCCTGCACTCAGTCCCGCATGTGACTACTTTATGGGTTAAAGTTTCTGGGAGGACCAACTCTCTGGCCTTTGTGTTTACTTTTACTGGAAAGGTTATACCTTTACCATTTTCTACACTATTCCTATTTTTGCTAATTCACCACAAAAATAATACCTCTATGCAGAACTGGAATTTTATTGTGAAGTCCAAGAGATGGTGGCAGTTTCACAGATTTCATTGCACATAGCATATAGTGTATATTTATGCATGTGTCAGTAACAAAAAATCGTGCAATTGCACATTAAAAGTTTTAGTTTTTTTTTCCATATGAAAAATTGCTTTCCTCGCTGCATCCCCCACCAAAATCCCAAACGCTGATTCCATTAATAAAACTAGTCATTTCCACAAGCACGATTTAACAATCAGCCTGGGTGTGTATCCGATTGTGACTACAAACAAATCCATGGTAAAAGTGAAACACCATCCAGTATTCATCTTGCTCCTTCATTTTCAAATATTTGCCTGGCCTTCAGCTCTCCTTGTTTTATTTTGCTACCGAGGTCCCATGACGTCCAAAAATACCTCCTAATTAATTCACACAATCCATCCTTTGTCAGTAAAATTGGCAGAAATGCCTAACTGAGGCCTGCTGCTCCACACTGCGCACAACACACTGCTGCTTCAAATGATAGTGCCGGACTGCCACCGGTGCGTGTGTGCCTATTAATGTGGTTCTCGGCGCTGAGGCTAGTTGAAACCTGCTCAACCATGATTCCAGCCTTAACCAGCCAGATGCGACTGCATGCCACAGTCACTTAAGGGGTGCCAAGTAGTGTGTCTATGACCAGCACACAAAAAAAACGAATTGCTAGTGTCCAGGAGTGCGCCTGGAGTCCTCTGGCTCCTGCAGCTTCACAGACATATTTCTTGAACATTTTATTAATTCTAGAAAGTCATAAATCTGTATCCATTTGGATATTGAAGAATTGCCTACCTGAGGACTGCTGCTGCACCCGACACGCTGCTGTTTCAAACTATACTGCCACCGGTGGGTCGTTCGTGTGTGCCTCTTAATGATAAGGTAGGCTGGCAGCAAGGAATTTTCAAAAGGTTACGCAGGTACGTAAATACGTCGCTGCCGTGGCTGCCACAGCCACACAGGATCAAAGTCACCCCATCAGTGGCCTGCCCACTGGCATCACTGAATGAAGGCATGGTTTTATAATCGGCACTCCGCTCAGGCTCAGCTCTTCACCGGGGAAACAGAGTGAGAGTGCGGAACTTGTGAACAGTTGTACCCAATCAATCAATCAATCACATGACTTTATTCGGCATAAAAGAATACCATAAAAGTACAATAAAATACATCAAGGTTAAAAACTAGTTCAGCAATCTAAAAGTTTCCATAAAACATAATCAATACATCAATGATTAGGATACGCGTCCCCTTGCACAATTCCCTCGTAATACCTTGAAAGTGAATTACATCACTGGCAGGTGTACACTCACCCCAAGCCCCTAGTTGCCCTTAGCCTGAATGCTGCCCTTAAAAAATGTACAGTACAAAAAAGAGTCAAAGCATCTGGGGACAACTTTAAAAATAACAAAGCTACCCTTGCCGGTTTAAATCTGGCTTTCTTTAAAATTCTCTTTAAAAATAGGATCCTAGGTTGTGAATAAAAGGGACATAGTAAACAAGATGAAGGGTATCCTGAGGAGACCGTAGGTCGCAGCCACATGGTCCCTTCATCTCTATAGACGGTGTATATCCCGCCGGGTCAGCTAATACATGATGCAGGAGATTTTTTGCCCACTTCCATGACATATGATTTTGACAGGTTGGGGGACAAATCTAAATGCTCCATAAAAGAAACAAAGCCGTCTATCAGAATCTGCAGCCCTTTGGGTGTGCGGGCAAGCAGGACCGCATCGTCCGCGTAAAGCAGGACGGGAATTCCTCGAGAGCCAATCCTAGGTGAATCCGCTTCCAAAGTGCTAAGTGCCTGATCGAGTTTATTTATATACAATGTAAACAAAAATGGGGCCAGAATACAGCCCTGTCTGACCCCACTAGAGCATGTGAAAGGTTCTGTAATGCTTCCCTCCTGACTATACCTAACGGTAGCAGTTGTATTTGAGTGCAAGGTTTTTAAAATATTAATAAGTCCCGGATCCACGCCAAGGTCACCCATGATTGCCCATAATTTTCCTCGGTTAACTCGGTCAAAAGCCGCCGTCAAGTCCATAAATGCCAGGTACACAGTCCCTTGGCTTGCAATAGTGTACTTGGCTGTAAGTAAATATAAAGTAAGACATTGATCGGTGGTAGACTTCCCTGGCCTAAAGCCAAATTGGGTGTCAGTTATAATATGCTGATCCTCAGCCCAGTCCATTAGCCGGCTGAGGATGGCTCGCCCTAAAACTTTTGCTGACACATCGATTAGGGAAATTGGACGATAACAAAGTGGGTTATCCCTGTTACCTTTTTTAAAAATGGGAACAATTGTAGCTGTAGACCATGATGGCGGCATTACTGTGTTTACTGCTGTGTTAATAACCCTCGTCAGGATGGGTGCCCAAAGATCCACCTTGCTCAAAAAGAGATCGGGTGGAATCCCGTCTGGCCCCGGAGCCTTATTACGGGTCAAACCATTAATCCCTACCCTGATCTCGTCCAAAGAGAAATTTATCGGGGCAATGTTTTGCTCCCCCCTGTTATCCTCGTCCTGGTCCTTATCTGTACAATGGTTGTAGAGCCCATAAAAGTGCTCACGCCATTGCCCCGGCAAGATATTATTTGCTAGCCCAGGTTTATTTATCTCTTGGAAACTAGGGTTGTATATAACTTTCCAAAAGGCAGTTGTATCCTTTAACTCCATTGCCTCCCTCAGGTCCTCCCAGGCTTGGGTTTGTAATTTTGTTTTATGGCCTTTAACGGCTAACTTATAATTTTTCCTGCAGAGGGTCACCATACCCTTATCTCTCTGGGAAGATTTTAGAGCAACTTTCAGCTCTCTCAAGGTACGAGAGCAACGTTGGTCAAACCACCTTGGGTCGTCCGGTCTAGCTCTATTTGATGTAGTCCTGAGCAGACCATCAATTAATTGGGCGACACCCTCAAATGCCCTGATTAATTCGGCCCCTTCTACAGCCGGGTCTAAACAACTCAAGATGACCTGTTCGCCGTCATTAAGTAGTGCACTATAAAAAGCTACACTGTTGGCCTGTGACCATCTCAACCTCCTGCCCTGATCTATAGCGCATGCCAGCCCCCCCACCCTAGATGGTTCCTGATGAAGATTCAACTCAGAAAGGGACAATACTAAAGGGTTGTGATCACTAAAAATACTCAGACAGATTCTAAAACCCGTCACCCAGTTTTTTAATGCAGCGGAAACAAAAATAAAATCAATAAATGAAGCACATCCCCTGCCTTTAAATGTGGGGTGGATTGATTTGTCCTTTTCGACATCAATCAAATCCATAGTGTGTGTGAGGGCATGCATGTTTAATAGCTTGATAATTCCCGTCCCTCCCTGGTATGTTCCATATGCGGGCCCTCTTCCAGCGTGCATGTAGACCAATCCCCCAAATTAACTCTCAAGTTTGGACACAGGTGGCAATTAAAGTCGCCTGCTAAAACCAGGTAGGGCGCCAGCTCCCCTCGCTCCTGAATATGAGTGAGCCTTGTATCTAACTCACGCAAATTTACATTACACTGGCCAGATGGTGACGCATTATAGAAATTTATAAAAATTAGCTTATAACTTTTATTATAAAGCCTAATCCCCTGCATAATATCTGAGTCCCAGTCCATGCCAGTCCATCTGCCCTGTATCCTGAGGTCGACATATATAACCAATCCTCCCCTTGCTCTCCCTGATGGTGCCTTACATGCCGGTACAAAGTAACTAACATAGCCCTCTAAGTGGAAGGTACTATTCTCAACTTCCCAAGTTTCCTGTAAGCAAATAATTTGAAATTTCCTTATATAGGATAGCCAATCTTCATTCTTAAATTTAGTAGATAAGCCTGCTATGTTCCAGGAAATTATTTTAAAATCTCTCTCATTTTGCCTATCTGGACTAGCCAATATCAAGTTGGTTTGGGGCCCATGATCTTCCATATTTTTGTCGCTGGGTTCTAGCATTGAAACTGCTTGTTGATCTGAGCTAATTACACTTGCTACTTCCCCACATAGGCTGCCCTCTTCTGTCCCCCCAAATCTATAACGGCAGCATTACTTACATGGACATAAACACCCTTAGTTGCCCCATACGAGCCCAGTCAATCGATGTCATTTAGGTCTCTCACATTATTGAGGGGGGCATAAGGGTTATGAGTTTGGACTGTAAAGCCTCCCCCGTGCACTCCCCCAAGTGCCCCCTATATCTGTACTGGCTTGTCGGGTTCATCATATGCCTATAGAAGAAACCCAGTGGGAGCATTTTAACACTTAGGCCCCCCTCTTCTAAATAGAGCCCCTTACTCTGTGTGAGCAGCTTACGCACGAGCTCCGGGTGCCTTAGGGTCACGATCACGCAATCCCCTGGAAATGCTTGCCTGGTACTACCGATCCAGGACACCCTTCTGGCCATCAGTTGTACTCATAATTTTTTTGTCACACATGTTGTGGTGTAGACCTGCCCTGATAAATAAGTTCCGATGCAAAGCACCATAAACCACCGGCACAAATTAAGCACTTTGAGCCCTTTTCTGGCCACCGCGGTGTTCTTTTACTTCACTTGACAAACTCTTCCGTGTTTAGACCAGTTAGAGAAATACCTGCCACTCACTCTTACTCTGCCATTGTTATCCTGTCGGGTTCGGGTCTGCTTCCTCTTTACTCCTGGAGCACTTAGCCGCTCCCTTTGCCTCAGTTCTTTTTAGCGTCAACCTGTGCAGGGTTAAAGTTCAGGCGGGGGCGCTCACTCACATCTACAAGTGGTATGGGGGCAGCGCGTCCACTTTCCCAGATAGGGGTGGCTTGTGTTGGATGGCTAAACAAGCGGGGGTTATTTTGGAGTTATTACTTAATTACTCCTTTTAAATGGTAGTGGTTTGGCTGGGTGGGTGAACGTTCATCGCTGTGTGTATTGCGTTGCTCGCTCCGGAACTGCTTGTGCGGGGCCCGGGAAGAGGACCCCGTGTAGCCCGCAAGGTAACGCACCTATGAGGACCCACGAGGCAGCTCGTTGGTGAGCTCCGGAGGAGGACGTGTGCGCGGCGCTGCGCACCAGACACTAATGGGGGTGCATCTGCCGGTCTCTGGGCTCCGCTGAGTCTCTATGCCCCCGGGTGCAATGGCTAGGCTGGTCGTGCTGGGAACACCCCTGCTTGGATACTTCTGCAGCGAGGTCTTGCCTGAGGTGGCAGTGCTGCTCACAGGCCACCTCGGAGCGCTGACTGCTAGGGCATTCCCTTTCTTTCCATTTCCTTTTTTGTCACACATCTTGCGGTGTAGACCTGGCCCTGAGAAATAAGTTCCGGTGCTAAGCACCGGCACAAATTAAGCACTGCACCCATCCTTCCTGTGTGGCGGCTTTCTGGAAAGTATGCATGAAGTGTTGCTGTCACCCAGGCCCATATGTGGATTGGAGTCAGGCTGCAAAGCACAAAGAGTCCTAACCACAGAGAAATGTCCACTTTCAAAAGGTGCAAAAAGAACAAATGATGGACGGAATGTTGAACAAATCAAACATTAACCCCCAGTCACAGATCTGGGTTAAATCCATTGTTTGTTTGCACGCCATGCCTGGCTGATGAGGGGTGATACCCCAAAACCGATTCCAGGATGGTTGTTTCCAGTTCAGGGAGGACCTGGCCTGGCAGTTTGGGCTGGACTGTCCCTATGGGGAGCAGGATCAAGACTGATTTGCACATGGCTAGGTCTAAACTGGGGTGGCATTGTGAGCAAAAGAACAATGGATTTAACCCAGATCTCTTGCCTGGGGGTGAGTGTTTGAAAAGTTTCAGCACTCCATCCATCATCTTGTTGTGTTTGCCACTTTCTAAAAGTGGCGTTTGTAAAATAGCAAGGTAAAATTCAACTACACCAGTAAGCAGGATTTTTCACCACTATTCCAAACATGGCAACGCTATTCCTTTCAGATCAGGAATAACCACTTTAAAACATATAAGGGAATTAGCTTTAAATGCCAAGTCACTGTGGCAGTAAACTGCACACGCAGGCCCTACAATGGCAGGCCTGAGACAAGTTTGAAATGCTACTTCTGTGGGTGGCTCAAGCAGTGCTGCAGGCCCACTAGTAGCATGTCATTTACAGGCCCTGGGTATATGGGATACCACAGTACAAGGAACTTACAAGTAAATTAAATATGCCAAACAGGTGTAAACCAATCATACCATATTTTAAGGGAGAGAGCACATACACTTTAGCACTAATTAGCAGAGATAAAGTGGCAGAGTCCTAAAGCCAACAAAAAGAAGGTCAGAGAAATAAGCAGAGGAAGGCAAAAAGGTTGGGGATAACCCTGGAAAAAGGGCCAGGTCCAACACCCTTCATGCACCGCTGCCAGGTCAGACCATTGTCAGGGGCCAGGTGCGTCTCCTGTAGGATAGCAACATCTATTAAATGCCTCTGCAAATAAGACACCAACATTCGCACCTTCCTGCAATCATTGAACCCTCTGACATTCCAGGTAAGGAAGTTTAACGAAGATGGGCTCCTTGCGAGTCCTCACGCACTCCACCGGATGCCATCATGCAATATACAGAGCAGGTGATAAATCATATTACAGTTTACTCCATGCGTCTGTCTTGCTCGTATGTGCTTGCAGTGGTTGTTCATACCACCATCCACACTGCAATCCCCAGCTGACTGTGCAGCAAACCAGATCCCACCCTGGCCCTCCTTCCTCCCACGAAATACAAAACCAAACCAAACATTGTGGCGCACACATGGGAACAGATGTTGCCCTGCCTATCCGTCCTGGTGCACTATACCACAGGGGACCACTCTCACGCATAAGGTGTGCTGCAAAAGGAAATTGACAGTAGTATCAAGAAAAATGTATCCACCACCACTCACCGTATCACAGGAAGGTAACAGATAGGAAGATTAAACTTTACCAATCTGCCTCCCCAGCATCCTGATATAGTTCTATCTTCCAAGTGGCAACAGTTAGTGCAAGTCCACAGCAGGCAGTCCATTCAACAGGGACTAAAATTACCTATAAAGATGTACTCAGTTGCAGTCAGGTGAATCCCCAATTGTAGTTGCTAGTGTCCAGTAAGTAAGGCCTGCATGGCATCTCCCCGGCAGGGCCTTCTGTCCGACCAAGGACAAGGTACAAATCGTTGCCTCCCCTGAGGCCTCTAGTCTTGCTCATTAAGGTCCTGTGATGCAGAAATCTCCCCTTCAACAGTCTGCGGCGATCGCCGCCGGGCCACAGTGGTGACCTGTTGTTTGAGGAATGGTTGTATTTGCTTGGGGTCCCTGAAGATCCTGGGCTTTCCATCTATCATCACCCTCAGTCAAGCCGAGTAGAGCATGCTGTAGTCTATGTGGAGCTCCTGTAGTTTCTGCTTGACAGTGATGAATTGCCTCAGAGCTTCCTGACCCTGCTGTGTGATGTCTGGATAGATCAAGGTCTCCGTACCCTCGTGTTGCAGTATTTGCGCGCTCTACGAAGCACCGCATCCCGATCCCCGTAATTTAGTAGTGTGCCTATTATCGGATGCAACAGGTATCGGCCTGGGAGCCAATGACCGATGAGCACACTCCACCACAAACAGCTCAGAAAAAGTTTCTCGTCCCATAGTGCCTTTTAAGAGCTGCTTCACAAATTTCTCCTTGTTGCTGGTATTGGTAGATTTAGCCAGACCAACAATCCATAATTTATTGGACTGCGATCTTGCCTCGAGGACTTCTGCCTTAGCCTGCAGCACTGGGAGTGCCTTGTCCAGTTTCTTCTGGAATGCTGAGGTGGACACCTGCTCGTCCTTGACTTCAGACACCCGTCTTTCCACCATGTCGAGGCCTTCAGTATGTTTGTCCAGGCGCTCTGACATTTAATCCATCCGGTATGGCAGGGCGTCGATCTTTCTATTAATTTGTGTGAGACTATGCTGCATCTCTGTTAGTATAAGCTGCAAGTCGCTGCCTACCTCTGGCTGCCATGCACCTGTCGACACTTTTACCATTGTTTTGTCTTCGTCTTGGCTCCTGGAGTTCTTCCCCAAGTCAAACTGCAGCTTAGAATGAAATTTTCCATTTTGCCCATGACTAGGGAGGCACCCCCACAAAATCTGCAGGGCTCGAAAGCTTGCTCTGCACCCCATGCGGCAGTGAGGCGCTTTCTAAAGTAGGTCCTGCGGATAGGGATGTTGCCCCATGAACAGTTAGTTGGCATTAGGCAACAGTAGTCCCATCCAACTTTCCGCTCCGTCCTGGGGAACACCACTCAATCGTGCCACAATGCACCAACACCTTTTGCCAGCGCTTGCATTATGTCAGCCAGTCTCCACCAACCGCCAACACCCCAGGGAGGCTGACCCGCAGTTTCTCCGCCCCTGCTGGGGCCCTGGAAGGAGAAGCTAGGCCACCAGCCATGCCAGGGACCTCACGCATAGTTGGCCCGATGCTTATGAAGGCCACCCCAGCCACCCTAGGCCACCGCTGTGGTCTCCACATGACCCACGCCAGGACCGTTTGGCACCCAGGGCATACACAACTCACCAGCTCTGTGCGGGTGCTCTTCAGGTCCAGGCGGCTCTCCACCCTCACCGGCTTTTACAGCAGCAGCGCAGTGGGCTGTCCATCATCAGCAGAGGTAGGCCACACGTGGAGCTCCAGCCACAGAGGGCCAAGCGCAAACATTCCCGTGACTGTTGCGGGCCCACAGGAATCAGCACCACCAAGCCCCGACACCTCCAATCAGGCCAGCACTGCTTTCCTCTCCCTTGGATCCACTCATCGTAGGCCTCATATAGGCTGTGTGGCTGCCATGTCAGCTCAGCCGTGCAATCCACCACAGCTCATTTTCCGGGGGTAATCAGGCAAGAAATTTTCACGGCGGCACAGCTAGTAGGAGGTTATACCAACTGTGTTCCCACATGCCAAGCAGGGAACAGCACCAGGATTATGCAGGATAAAGAAGTGACCGAAGGAGCTCACCTAAAAGGTAGCCATCTGCAGGCTGGGCAAGCTCCGCCCCTTATGTTTCTCACATGCAATTCATCTTAGCACAGACAATATTAGTACTGATATTAAGATCATCCAAAGGGACATAGATGGCTTGTCAATGAGAATGTCTAAAAACAAAATCAAAATTGAAGACAATAAGACCATAATTAACCAATTAACTCCATTAGTAGTTCAAATCTAGCCAATGAGGAAGATACTTCTTGACATTTAGACTACAAATAAATGATGCAATCTGCGGATTTTCAAAGTGCAAGAGGACGTGGAAAGTCAGAATTGTAAGGCCTATTTTGAAAACTTAATATTAAATGTGTGTAGAAGTTTGAATTTGACAAAGCCCATAAAGTGCCATCATGTTAGAAAACAACTCACAAAGCCTCGACAAGTCATCTCCAAGGTGCTGTCTTATAATGATTACAGAATCAGCAAGAAAAATAACAACCCAGATGAAGGGGGAAATAAAATTATTCACATATTTATTGCATAATATCGATGATAACAATATCAATTCACAAAAATATAAGAAAATAAATATTGTTCTCAAAAACATTGCCTTCCTATACTTAACTAATAAAAGCACAAATATCAATTACCAAAATACTGCAGATAGAGATATTTATTTTTACTTATATCGTTAAATATTGTAAAGAAAAATATCATTTCTTTCAAATAAACATTTAAATTGTCAAAAAATACTGCAACACACAATATCGACTACATTATTATCGCAAAAATAAAGCCATCTGATTACAAAATAATATATTTTTTGTTAACCAAAAAGTAATACTAAACTCTAAAAACATGTATTAATGATCTAAAAGCATTATAATATTTTATAGAACTAAAGTAAACTCAAAACAACCAAAAATATAATTCTACACTTCAATACATCAAAGTATTATTAAACTAAAAATTCTTACAACTAATAAGATATAAACAAAAATAAATATTTTTTCCCCATAAATAATGAACCCAAAAGAACACTAAAAAACAGAAATATATATGTAACATAAAGTAAACACTAGTGTCCACCATAAAAGGCAATAGCTGAAAAAATTCAAACTAAATGAACACGAACCAATAAAACCAACCATAAAGCAAACTAACCAATAAACTATGTCATCAATTAAATAGCTATATATAACAAACACAAAATGTGGTAACATACTACACCAAAAACTACTAAAGCTGTAATACTTTGCTGGATTTGCTACAGAAAATCAGAAAATAAAAGTGGAAGAATACATACAACTACCTTCTAAAGTGAGTAAAACATTTAACTAAACAGACTTTAAAATAACTGAATTAAAAAATGTTCAATTATAAATAACTAACAAAACGCTCAAGTTTTTTATGCCACAAACTTTAGAAACTTCTGCAATCAAGTATTGGAAAAAGGCACATAAAAAGTAAGTAAATTCCAAACAGCTATAAATATCAAGTCAACCCATAATGCTAAAAATCGAAATAGCATTTCTCAGCCCCTACTAGTTACCGACAAACAAACGTTTAAAATACAACAACCTTTTTCCTCAACAGAAAAAAAGCCTCCTGACATTACAACACCCCAAAGGAAAACATACAAAAGGACTGCAATTACCACCAAGAACACATATTCAAGTATAAAATAGAAAATGATTGGCATAATTATGCTTCTACATTACAAATTGTAAAGTCAAATTATAGCCTGACTCTGCCTAAATGGACAGATTTCTTCCCCTTTTCGGATCACGAGAGGTACTAGACAGGGTTGCCCCCTCTCACCCCTGCTCTTTGCTATTGCCATGGAGCCACTGGCTGCCAGGATCAGACAACACCACGCGGCTAGGAGGATTTTCCTCGAGAGGCTTAATCATCTCGCTCTACGCGGACGACATCACCCTCTAAATAAACAACCCACGAGAAAATTTACACCCAATATTACACGAAGTCCTACAATTCGGGGGGCTATCAGATGTCCATATTAATTTGGCCAAATCAGTGCTATTTTCCCTTACGAAGGACACAACACCATTTACTATAGAATTCCCCCTCAAATGGGCAGACGGCCCGGTGAGATATCTAGGGGTCTGGCAAAGCCGAAACATACAGGCGATATGGAGGATGAATTATGGACAAGCGGTAGAGTGGTTGGAGGGGAAAATAGGAAAATGGTCTAAACTTCCGCTGTCCCTTGCAGGCAGAATTGCCATAACAAAAATGATAATATTACCAAAGTTCTTATACATGTTTATCAATATACCATTGCCCCTTACACAATCTTTTTTCACAAAAATGCGATCACTTATGATCTCGCTGGTCTGGGCGGGGAGGCAACCTCGAGTGCCATGGGAATTACTGACGCTCCCGCAGGATCAGGGGGGGGAGCTCAAGCTCAGTTTATTCATTACTGGCTGCACCCTACCCCCTTTTCAGCCCCACGTGGCGGTGGAGATGGACCAGGCGGCGCCCTCCCCCCTCTCGTGGCTCTAAACCAGCCTTATAAACGCCCCATAGATGAAATAAATACCAATGAAACATTGCACTGGGCTTGGAGGGGGTTGACCCACAGGGCGAAACTGAAGCTTCTATACTATACGCCCCCTCGATGCCCTTAGCAAACAATCCCCAGGTGCCCATACTGGAAGACAGGGGCGTGGTGGAGTTGTTGAGACAGATGGGTGCCAACACATTTGCAGATCTTTATCCAGAGGACAGCTTCAGGGCCCCGCCTGATCCACCTGAGGGAGCGGTAAGGCGATTCTCTGAATTATTCATGTATTATCGCATCAGAGCTGCATGTCGCCAACTACACAACACCTTCCCCAGCCCACCACCCACATTACAAGCCCTCAAAAACATACTAATAGGCACATCGCCACGAAAAGTAATCACGAGACTACAACACAATGCAGAGCTCTGCGCCAATAATCACGCCGAAAGCGATAGTAGACTGGAACACAGAGCTACGCCCGCAGCTTACAGAGGAACAGCGGACGTTTTGTTGTGGGCAGTTGCAGTTACTATCCCCCAACTATAAGTTGCGCTTAATTCATTTCAAATTTTTACATTGATTTTATAGGACGCCAATCCAACTACATCGCATGGGGCTAAGACCAGATGACAGGTGTTGGAGATGCAATGTTGACACGGCGACATTTCTACATCTGGCCTGGCACTGCCCACCCATAGCCAAATACTGGACTGACATATTCATCAAGATAAACACCATACTAGAAACTCATATAGCACCATCACCCTTGGTGAGTATACCGGGATATGTCAAAGACACTCCAGCTGAGACAAGAAAACTGCACGCCATATTGCATCTTTTGGCTAAGCGCGGGGTGGCAATAAACTGGGGAGATAAACGCGCACCTTCAATTAAGACATGGATACAAGATATTAGTTTTTGCCAAAACCAACCGTCCACATATTGGGAATTAATGCCAGTCCAGGCCAAAAGACATTTGGGAACCAGTCCTCACTTTGCTACGCACCCTCCAGTCAAACAACAATACTCCCCCTAGAAGAGACGAAGTCAACGCATGGTAGTGACACCCCCCTACAGACAAACGCCACCTTGTGCCCCACCCAGTGAAGCCCAGATAGAATAACAGACCTGGCTATAAGATATCCATTACATCAGTGACGGTACAGACACGCAAGATAGATTTTACTCGGTTTGGCCAAGCCCATCCTGGCATAATTGGAGGGCAACGTAACAATTTTGATGTTGTGGTTCACCTATTGTCTCTCTTTGCGCCTCTTAAACGGGTACAGGTGCTGTTCATTGCTGACAATATCATAAAGATGTGTCTTGTATACTTGGATGCAATCAAAATAGTTATTACAATGTTGTGATTTAAACCTAGGTTATCATGATCCTACTGTGCCGACCAGTTATGTTTGTTAGTTGGTATTGGATTGTGTATTGTGCACAATTGATTTACATCTATAACCCAATTTTGACATCTCAGTATGTGATTATGTATAAATTGCTAAATGCCAATAAATAAATAATAAAAAACAATTGTCAAATTATTAAAACGTAATTAATTATATTATTAAACTATTTTCACACATAATGACAAAAAGAGCAAGATTCATCACATCACGGAAAGGGAGACAATTACTCTATCACATGGACTACATTTACAGCCAAGAAAGTACAAGCACCGAAAATGTTAATTGGAAATGTACAAAATATTACTCTAATGCTTGTTATGGGAAGGCTACTACAAAATGATGTTTTTGTTTATGTGAGAGAACACAATACCCCCCAAATGTCTCTGAACTTGAAGTAAGCATGTACTACAAGATTAAAGAGAGGCAATCACTAGTTCCCAAGAGATCACTACTAAAATACAAAAAGATATTCTCCTCAAAGTACCTGTACAACTCAAAGGGCTGCTACCAGCGATACCCACCTTGAAACGCTTAATAGCACAAACTAAAAAAGCCACCAGTTATACTCCTCCTGCTCCGAGAAGATACCAACATATCCAAATTCACGAACACTTAACTAACACTCATAATGAAGGACCCTTCCTCCTACATGACAACCTTAACAATGAGAAACACATTATTATATTTGCTACAGCAGATACCTTATTAAAACTAAGCCAATGTCAAACAAGGATGATGGATTGGACATTCAAAATGGGCCCACCACATTTACATCAGATATACACCATACATGGTAAATATCAAAGCATGAATATACCATTCATAAACACATTGCTGCCTTATAAACAAAGTTGCAGTTACTACAAACTACTAAACATATTAAAATTAAAAACGAACAACTAGTCCCCACATAAAATACCAATCGACTATGAACAAGCCATAATACAAACAATATTTAAACCAGCGGCTGCCCCTCCATTAGGGCGGAGAAGCATTGCCCCCCTGCTGCCAGCGCTGCAAAGATGAAAAATATAATGGTAATAAAATGAATTTATTACCATTTTATTTTTCCCTTTCCCCAGCTAAGTCGTGTTTGGGGCGGGCCACTCCTGCTAACGAGCAGTAAGAGAGTGGTGCTCACTCCACTAGTTTAGAGTGCACATGTCATTTTGGTCGGCTGTCTTGCGACGGCTAGCCTGACATACGCACTATAAACCACTCCACCCAGCTGTGTTAGACAGTTGGGTGGAGAGCAGGCACAGGCCCCCAGTGCCTGCAGGAGCGCCGAGGCAGCCCGCTCTCGCCAATCCTGGCGCTGTTCTCCTGCTGCTAAACATCATAAGCAGCATGAGAGCAGCGTTTGGATTGGTGTGGAAGTTGCTCATTTCCCTCTTTGTGCGCACCGCTAGTAACGGAATTCCTCACAAAGAGGGAGTTTTGGAAACAACCATTATTCCTGACCTTGCACTGAATGTCCAAAATTAAGGCAGCACTCGGACTGGAGTCGGCGTAAAGAAGAAGAAGTAATGAGTTGTAGACAGTGCTGTGTGGCATAGTGTTCAAATAGTTTGATGTACATAGAATGTTTATTAAATATTGTTTCCACAATTTCATTTTTGTTTTTCGTGTGGACTGCTCAGTGGCATTGTAAAAGATTCTAAAAGGGTCTGTGTGTCAGAACCCCATTAGGAATTCAGGTCCATTGACTGCCCTCACATTATTTAAAAGTGCAAGAGATGAGCAATGGATGTTTCAATTGTCTATACAAATGGCCCATATTTCATTACCATCACAACTCCAGTTTTACATGGTGAGCACCGTTTTATTTCCTGTATACCTTCTGTATAAATATGCGAACGCCGTAGCAGCGTGTAAATTCCTTGCATTTTGCCAGCAACAATCAACGTAACATTGCAGTTTTCGAAGTACAGCCAGTTGTTGCCTATCCCAGTACTCTTGCATAGAATGGCAATGGATTGGCAAGCTGTATTTTGGTTCCAGTACTGTACAGTAGCAGTCCTAGTAATCAGATCATGTTTCCTGCTTTGAAGGTTCCCTCCCTTCAGAACCTGTTCCCGGGGCTCAGAAGTTCAACGTGCCCACTATGCTGAGAATGCTCATGCACGAGTTTTGTCAAGAGGCTGATGTACATGCCACTGCCAAAGAAAGTTGTAAACATGTGCTCTTCTTTGACGTAAACAGTGCCCACTCATTTTTTCAAAATGTTCTAGAGGAGAACCTCCGAACCACCCTTATGATGGTTAGGATCTCATCCACAACTTTTACACCTCACCACTTTCAAATGTTATCATCTGCTACTTATTTAAATTATACCCACACACAACCATACAAGGCTTTTACTGCCATTTTAACCAAAGCATTTGGAGACACCTCCAACAATCTGCACTAAGTGTAGAATATGCAACAAACAGAGTTCGCCTTTGAAATGAAAATGATTGCACTAGCCTATGTTCCTGTAACAGAGGGAGCTAAAAACTACAACTAACTTACAGAAAGGTCATTCTACGAACAAAATGTACACAAACTAAGTCCCATAATGGACTACTTTGAAGACCTTGTATTGGCAGACAGCACCACTTTGGACACAGACGCCAACCCAAATACCATGGTGGAAGTCAAAACCAACAACACAGTAGAAGGATGGCACAATGCTTGCCAAACTATACTAGGGAAAACCCAACATCCACTATACAAATTCATACAATCCTTACAAAAAGAACAAATTCTAAGTCAGCATAAAAACTCTGATGGAAGTTTTATATATGTTGAAGTGTAATTAGATACTTTTATTATCCAGTTAATAAATGTATGTGATCCAACTTCTGATGACTCTGTTTTTTTCGAGGGATGTCATGCTGTAAATTATTCATCTTGGCAATATGCCACTTATAGTTGGTGGTTATTTTAACCTTATTAAAGATCCATTACTAGACAGATTATCCTTCGTCAAATTTCAGCCTTCAAGATCTTTTGCATTGTTTGAAGCTGTTTTTAAAGACACTAAACCATTGGCAACTTAATGTTCCTGCACAAGAACAATGTGATTTCTTTCCCAATTCACATCTTGCTCATTCTAGAACTGATTATCTGTTGTCATCCAAACATTTGGGAGAGTTGATTGAGAATCCCCAAATTGAATAAATCCATATTTCTGATCATGCTCTTCTTTCAATGTTTATCATTTACATGATTTTACAGTTTCAGTTCCTAGATGGACAATAAATGGTGATATTGTTTTAAATGAAAATGACATAGCCAAAATGTTAAATACTATTATTGACTATTTTGAGTGTAATATTTTGGATGCTATATCTAAAATATTATGTTGGGATGCTTTGAAAGTCTGTATAAGAGGTTCTGTAGTATCTATAATGGCACATGAAATAAAGTGTTTAATTTACGGGTGGGCAGAACTTGCAGAGTTTTACTCCACAGAATTACGCGGAGTTACATAAAAACTCAGTGAGATTCTGCGGAGTTCCACCCACACCTGGCGCTAGGGGGGGCTGATCGATGTTTTGACTAACTGACAAGAACCAGAAGAGAGGTATAAAGGTGTGGCATATTCACATTGAAAGCAAACTTTTGTTGGCTTTTTGCCTTCCTAATTTGGGTTGGAACCGGGCAACTGCTTGTTTTCAGCGCTGTATAAATATGTAAAAATTTCACACTATATAAGAAATATGTACTTGACTGAACACCGACCTGGATTTTTAAAGATTTTTTCCATTAAAATGTGTTCCAAAATGTATCCATTGCGCTTTTGATAGTCGTTTTATTAGGTCAAGCCTGGGCAGAACATGCGCTGCTCTGCCAGGCATGCTGTATTGGAGTATGGCCTTGAAGAATTGCCCACTCTCTGCCCATATTTGTCATTGGCTTGTGTCATTGTCCTTCGTAAATGCTGGCTTCTGATTCAGTAATAGGCTGTCAGTCCCTCCTTAGTACGTCTGTCTTATCTCCATCTGGGAGCACTATTTTCTTTAATGATTTTTACCCATTCCACCCACTACCTGCTTTCCTGATACAGCGTGCACCGCCACGCTTTATCACACAGCATGGCCGGGCAGCGGGCACGTTTACTTTAAATTTCAGCCCCGAGGGAACACATCTGCCCAGTTTGCTTTTGTCTATGCTTTATTTGAAACATACAGCGCTCAATTATAAAGCATGGCAGGGTGTTTTTTTTTTATTGGTCCCACGCTGTAGACAGCAGGCATTGGTGGCGTGAGGGGGAGAGCGGGAAGCTTTGACGGCATACACCGGCCCGGTTTGGGCACCCTGCTCTCCTCCCCGCACGCTGCCTTTGCCTGCTCATACTCTGTCCCCTCAGCTAGCTTTACAGCCCGACATAAAAGGGCACCGACGTGACGCTGATCCAGAGCCTCCACCCCTCCCCTCTGGAGGCAGGCTGAGCAAGCGAACTTTGCACAAAGCTGCTGCAGCTGTAGTGAGTCACCGATACACGAGGCATACAACTGACTACCTGTAAAGGGTGTGCTTGTGTGCTTCGCGCAATAAGAACAATCCACTCACCGTTATTATCTTAGCAGAAAAGGTCACTTTATTAAGACAGGTAAACAGCATATTTTTTCCCCTAAAAACAAACATTGCCATATCAAGAAATCCCCATTAGCAATTCAAAATCCCCCAAAAACATCTTATCATAATAAAACCAACTATTTCAAACAAGACTTTAGAAATACCCCCCATGTAATGTACAAACCCATCATTCCTTCCCCCTCATATGTTTTATTGACCTTCTCCTCCCCCCTCACCCACCCCAGAGGGATGGATAAGCCTGCTGGAGACTATCCAAACCCCCAAAAAAGCGCCTAATGATAAGAAACTATCTAACAAAGGAAAAACTGATACCTGTCCTAAAGTGACGTATAAAAATTCTTTTTTTTTTATATAAAAAACATACACATACATAAAAGAGGGTGGGTGGGTCAATGAAAAAACGCCGCTAACTTCACCTCACAGTAAACCTCCCGCCAAAAACCCACCTATAAATACCTACCTGCTAGTCCCGCCCCTCACCCTATCTACACCTATTGCGCCGCGTGGACTGTCCCACTGCGCGAAAAACCCCAGGGGGACACCGGCTCGCGCCAAGTTCCCCCTTGGTCCCCATTCACCCCCAGCTTAACGTTGCTCTTGCTCATGAGGGACAGACAAACACATAATTAAAATCTCACAACAAGAATACATGCATGTATTGTAATGAGTTTGAAGTGTTGTCATCTATTCAAAAGGTCTGAACCAGTGACGTGGTCCGCAGGTTATCGCTGTAAGTAGGTACTGCGGTGCTGCAAGGGTTCTTGGTGGGATCCATGTCTAGCATTAGTTTGGAGTCTGAATATTAATTATGACCAGAGAAAGTATGCTTATGCCAATTAACAAGGGCCCTTGAAAGCACCTACCTGCTACGGTCCGCTGTTACTCCCTAAGTGGTTTGTCCGGCGAAGAAGTAACGCGTCCCGCAGCAGGAAGCCATTTGAAAGTTAGGGAGGGCTTGATGTCTCACGCTGCCACCCGCAGCCTCGCGGGAAATCATGGCAGCGCAACGCAAAGGGCTTGCTGGGAAATGTAGTCCCAGCATGTCCCAGAGGAAGTAAATCATGGAAGTGCCTTATTAATTACAAAGTTTTATTGACATGTGATGTCCTGTGCTAAAGTCCCTTGGTGAATGAGTAAAGTGTCTAGTCCTTAAAAAAGTACTTTTATGGATTATTGCACATCCATTAATTGCACTAAACCCGGAGTAAACTATTGCAAAGTGCTAGATAAAGTGCTCTTGTGGCTTTTTGGGGCACTCGTTGATTATATTTATGCTCCAACGAGTTGTTAGAGTGCCTAAGGTGCTTACTGTTAAAATGTTATACCAAATGCTGAGGTAAAATGCTAAGTGGTCAATAAAAGAACCATGTGAGAAAGTATGTAGAAGGGGATTTTCTTGTCTGTGTTGGAGAAGCTATATTTCATGAGATATCTCTGTTGCTCAAGTATGGTGAATACCCTACCATTTGCACTACATTCTGTATCCCAAGTCCAGATTTATATATTTCTTTTCCTTTTGCACCCGACAACACATATATGTATATATGCTGTGTAACTCCAGACATGAAGGCAATGATAAGTTTACATAAGAGTGCAAAAATATCATACACATATCTAAAGCTGAGTCAATTTTATTTCCCATTTACACTTTGGCCTCTTTAAACACACTCGCTCACTTTGTTTATTTGGATCGTGAGTAATACCACTAAGCATCGTGCTATGAGTTCATGAAAGCACTTTAATCTAGGACTTGGCACTTTACTCCCTTGGCCTGTGGAATAAATATAAATAATTGGAGTGTGAGCAATCTGGGATAAACATGAGATATATTATGAATTCAAGTTGCATGCTGATTGAAAAATGTAAGAACAATTAGAAAAGGTTCTTATTTATATAGGGAACTAAGTACGAAGGGAGCTGTTATGTATAATGAATTGTTGGATAAGAGCCACAAATGAAAAGCCACATGGATGTAAAAGATAGGTTCCCGTTGAGAATAGGTGACCTAATTGCGATAATCATGAGCTGAATTGTATCATCAGGATAAATATGAACTACATGTTTGCCCCTTTGGAAGATGTACCCTTCCCCCCCTAGACGTGCATGTTTATAGACATGTCCCCTGTTGAAATCTATGCATCAATTGAAATACTCTGTGAGAAAATTCCGTTTTCCTTAGCATCATGGCCATTAATGAGTTGTAGAATGTTGTATTTAGTAATGTATATATTTAAAACTTGTCCTTTGTTGTAATACTCACATGAATTGAAATGCTCAGTGAAAAAATCCCTGTTTTTCTTATCAACATGGCCTTTAATGAGCTGTAGAATGTCATGTTTAGTGATTGAGCACTATATCGTTTGTAGAATGTGAAAAAACATAAGTTTGCTATGTGTATGACATGAAAGTCCTTTTTGAGAAAATATGACTGCAGTATTTAATGATATAATGAAGTCTTGCTTTTACTTTTACTTGTACACATTGCGATTACTGGGTTGGGAAAAGGATTCTAAAAAGTTCCATGTTATGAAACGGTTAACGTTCTAGTGATATTATGGGCCACAAGAAGTGGTGTTGGACGAGAGTCCTGAATTGTAAATAAAAACTAGCCATCATAAATGTGATACAGGCCCATTGGAAGGCGTTCGTGATACACTTTACTTTTTTATGCAACCTTGCATGTTTTTTGGCATCTTTCTAAAGAGGTGTAAAATAAATCCTCACGTTTTTGCAAAATCATTGACCTTTTTCGTCCTTTACTGACTGTGCCGCTGCGACCCCTGAACAAGGAAGGTGGAGCGTTTAGTGCCGTGTTCTGTGCCGAACAAATTGAACGTTGCAAGTCCTGGCGAAACAAGAACAGACTCATTATGCATATATATATATATATATATATATATATATATATATATATATATATATATATATATATATATATATATATATATATATATATATATATATATACAAAAAAAGAGAGTTGCCTCTAGATGGGATGCACTCCCAGGTGGAAATTACGCCAAAGCAAGGGCACACACCATGAACAAAGTCCTTTTCTGGTTAACCTGCCAGACACGTTTCGGGCCAATGCCCTCTTCAGTGGCAAACCATGTGACGTACCGGCATGCGGCAACCACCAGTAAATCCCCATAATAATAACGCTCAGGTGAACCACCTGAAGCAATGCTTCCTGGGACTGGTGTTTCAGTAAAACCCAAGTGGGTCACCGCCGGCACTCACAAAAAATGTCTTAAAAAGGATTGCCGATGTTCGCGCCGGCACCCCTGCATATAACAGGAACCTCCTGTTCCACAGTTAGCTGCCCCAATAAAGCAGGCGCGGACCCGCAAGTGTTTCGCGGTGGTGCAAGCCCGCGACCAGGCAGGCCGCTGTACAAACTACAAAAAAAGAGAGTTGCCTCTAGATGGGATGCACTCCCAGGTGGAAATTACGCCAAAGCAAGGGCACACACCATGAACAAAGTCCTTTTCTGGTTAACCTGCCAGACACGTTTTGGGCCAATGCCCTCTTCAGTGGCAGACCATGTGACGTGCCGGCATGCGGCAACCACCAGTAAATCCCCATAATAATAACGCTCAGGTGAACCACCTGAAGCAATGCTTCCTGGGACTGGTGTTTCAGTAAAACCCAAGTGGGTCACCGCCGGCACTCACAAAAAATGTCTTAAAAAGGATTGCCGATGTTCGCGCCGGCACCCCTGCATATAACAGGCACCTCCTGTTCCACAGTTAGCTGCCCCAATAAAGCAGCCGCGGACCCGCAAGTGTTTCGCGGTGGTGCAATCCCGCGACCATGCAGGCCGCTGTACAAAATACAAAAAAAGAGAGTTGCCTCTAGATGGGATGCACTCCCAGGTGGAAATTACGCCAAAGCAAGGGCACACACCATGAACAAAGTCCTTTTCTGGTTAACCTGCCAGACACGTTTCGGGCCAATGCCCTCTTCAGTGGCAGACCATGTGACGTGCCGGCATGCGGCAACCACCAGTAAATCCCCATAATAATAACGCTCAGGTGAACCACCTGAAGCAATGCCTCCTGGGACTGGTGTCTCAGTAAAACCCAAGTGGGTCACCGCCGGCACTCACAAAAAATGTCTTAAAAAGGATTGCCGATGTTCGCGCCGGCACCTCTGCATATAACAGGCACCTCCTGTTCCACAGTTAGCTGCCCCAATAAAGCAGCCGCGGACCCGCAAGTGTTTCGCGGTGGTGCAATCCCGCGACCAGGCAGGCCGCTGTACAAAATACAAAAAGAGAGTTGCCTCTAGATGGGATGCACTCCCAGGTGGAAATTACGCCAAAGCAAGGGCACACACCATGAACAAAGTCCTTTTCTGGTTAACCTGCCAGACACGTTTCGGCCAATGCCCTCTTCAGTGGCAGACCATGTGACGTGCCGGCATGCGGCAACCACCAGTAAATCCCCATAATAATAACGCTCAGGTGAACCACCTGAAGCAATGCTTCCTGGGACTGGTGTTTCAGTAAAACCCAAGTGGGTCACCGCCGGCACTCACAAAAATGTCTTAAAAAGGATTGCCGATGTTCGCGCCGGCACCCCTGCATATAACAGGCACCTCCTGTTCCACAGTTAGCTGCCCCAATAAAGCAGCCGCGGACCCGCAAGTGTTTCGCGGTGGTGCAATCCCGCGACCATGCAGGCCGCTGTACAAAATACAAAAAGAGAGTTGCCTCTAGATGGGATGCACTCCCAGGTGGAAATTACGCCAAAGCAAGGGCACACACCATGAACAAAGTCCTTTCTGGTTAACCTGCCAGACACGTTTCGGGCCAATGCCCTCTTCAGTGGCAGACCATGTGACGTGCCGGCATGCGGCAACCACCAGTAAATCCCCATAATAATACGCTCAGGTGAACCACCTGAAGCAATGCTTCCTGGGACTGGTGTCTCAGTAAAACCCAAGTGGGTCACCGCCGGCACTCACAAAAATGTCTTAAAAGGATTGCCGATGTTCGCGCCGGCACCCCTGCATATAACAGGTACCTCCTGTTCCACAGTTAGCTGCCCCAATAAAGCAGCCGCGGACCCGCAAGTGTTTCAGCGGTGGTGCAATCCGCGACCAGGCAGGCCGCTGTACAAAATACAAAAAGAGAGTTGCCTCTAGATGGGATGCACTCCCAGGTGGAAATTACGCCAAAGCAAGGGCACACACCATGAACAAAGTCCTTTTCTGGTTAACCTGCCAGACACGTTTCGGGCCAATGCCCTCTTCAGTGGCAGACCATGTGACGTGCCGGCATGCGGCAACCACCAGTAAATCCCCATAATAATAACGCTCAGGTGAACCACCTGAAGCAATGCTTCCTGGGACTGGTGTTTCAGTAAAACCCAAGTGGGTCACCGCCGGCACTCACAAAAAATGTCTTAAAAGGATTGCCGATGTTCGCGCGGCACCCCTGCATATAACAGGCACCTCCTGTTCCACAGTTAGCTGCCCCAATAAGCAGCCGCGGACCCGCAAGTGTTTTGCGGTGGTGCAATCCCGCGACCATGCAGGCCGCTGTACAAAATACAAAAAGAGAGTTGCCTCTAGATGGGATGCACTCCCAGGTGGAAATTACGCCAAGCAAGGGCACACACCATGAACAAAGTCCTTTTCTGGTTAACCTGCCAGACACGTTTGGGCCAATGCCCTCTTCAGTGGCAGACCATGTGACGTGCCGGCATGCGGCAACCACCAGTAAATCCCCATAATAATAACGCTCAGGTGAACCACCTGAAGCAATGCTTCCTGGGACTGGTGTCTCAGTAAAACCCAAGTGGGTCACCGCCGGCACTCACAAAAATGTCTTAAAGGATTGCCGATGTTCACGCCGGCACCCCTGCATATAACAGGCACCTCCTGTTCCACAGTTAGCTGCCCCAATAAAGCAGCGGCGGACTCGCAAGTGTTTCGCGGTGGCGCAATCCCGCGACCAGGCAGGCCGCTGTACAAAATACAAAAAGAGAGTTGCCTCTAGATGGGATGCACTCCCAGGTGGAAATTACGCCAAAGCAAGGCACACACCATGAACAAAGTCCTTTTCTGGTTAACCTGCCAGACACGTTTCGGGCCAATGCCCTCTTCAGTGGCAGACCATGTGACGTGCCGGCATGCGGCAACCACCAGTAAATCCCCATAATAATAACACTCAGGTGAACCACCTGAAGCAATGCTTCCTGGGACTGGTGTTTCAGTAAAACCCAAGTGGGTCACCGCCGGCACTCACAAAAAATGTCTTAAAAAGGATTGCCGATGTTCGCGCCGGCACCCCTGCATATAACAGGCACCTCCTGTTCCACAGTTAGCTGCCCCAATAAAGGACCCGCAAGTGTTTCGCGGTGGTGCAATCCTGCGACCAGGCAGGCCGCTGTACAAAATACAAAAAAGAGAGTTGCCTCTAGATGCCTCTGTATTTTGTACAGCGGCCTGCCTGGTCGCGGATTGCACCACCGCGAAACACTTGCGGGTCCGCGGCTGCTTTATTGGGGCAGCTAACTGTGGAACAGGAGGTGCCTGTTATATGCAGGGGTGCCGGCGCGAACATCGGCAATCCTTTTAAGACATTTTTTGTGAGTGCCGGCGGTGACCCACTTGGGTTTTACTGAAACACCAGTCCCAGGAAGCATTGCTTCAGGTGGTTCACCTGAGTGTTATTATTATGGGGATTTACTGGTGGTTGCCGCATGCCGGCACGTCACATGGTCTGCCACTGAAGAGGGCATTGGCCCGAAACGCGTCTGGCAGGTTAACCAGAAAAGGACTTTGTTCATGGTGTGTGCCCTTGCTTTGGCGTAATTTCCACCTGGGAGTGCATCCCACCTAGAGGCAACTCTTTTGTATTTTGTACAGCGGCCTGCCTGGTCGCGGATTGCACCACCGCGAAACACTTGCGGGTCCGCGGCTGCTTTATTGGGGCAGCTAACTGTGGAACAGGAGGTGCCTGTTATATGCAGGGGTGCCGGCGCGAACATCGGCAATCCTTTTAAGACATTTTTTGTGAGTGCCGGCGGTGACCCACTTGGTTTTACTGAACCACCAGTCCCAGGAAGCATTGCTTCAGGTGGTTCATCTGAGCGTTATTATGATGGGGATTTACTGGTGGTTGCCGCATGCCGGCACGTCACATGGTCTGCCACTGAAGAGGGCATTGGCCCGAAACGTGTCTGGCAGGTTAACCAGAAAAGGACTTTGTTCATGGTGTGTGCCCTTGCTTTGGCGTAATTTCCACCTGGGAGTGCATCCCACCTAGAGGCAACTCTTTTTGTATTTTGTACAGCAGCCTGCCTGGTCGCGGATTGCACCACCGCGAAACACTTGCGGGTCCGCGGCTGCTGTATTGGGGCAGCTAACTGTGGAACAGGAGGTGCCTGTTATATGCAGGGGTGCCGGCGCGAACATCGGCAATCCTTTTAAGACATTTTTGTGAGTGCCGGCGGTGACCCACTTGGGTTTTACTGAACCACCAGTCCCAGGAAGCATTGCTTCAGGTGGTTCACCTGAGCGTTATTATTATGGGGATTTACTGGTGGTTGCCGCATGGCGGCACGTCACATGGTCTGCCACTGAAGAGGGCATTGGCCCGAAACGCGTCTGGCAGGTTAATCAGAAAAGGACTTTGTTCATGGTGTGTGCCCTTGCTTTGGCGTAATTTCCACCTGGGAGTGCATCCCACCTAGAGGCAACTCTTTTTTTGTATTTTGTACAGCGGCCTGCCTGGTCGTGGGATTGCACCACCTCGAAACACTTGCGGTTCCGCGGCTGCTTTATTGGGGCAGCTAACTGTGGAACAGGAGGTGCCTGTTATATGCAGGGGTGCCGGCGCGAACATCGGCAATCCTTTTTAAGACATTTTTTGTGAGTGCCGGCGGTGACCCACTTGGGTTTTACTGAACCACCAGTCCCATGAAGCATTGCTTTAGGTGGTTCACCTGAGCGTTATTATTATGGGGATTTACTGGTGGTTCCGCATGCCGGCACGTCACATGGTCTGCCACTGAAGAGGGCATTGGCCCGAAACGCGTCTGGCAGGTTAACCAGAAAAGGACTTTGTTCATGGTGTGTGCCCTTGCTTTGGCGTAATTTCCACCTGGGAGTGCATCCCACCTAGAGGCAACTCTTTTTGTATTTTGTACAGCGGCCTGCCTGGTCGCGGGATTGCACCACCGCGAAACACTTGCGGGTCCGCGGCTGCTTTATTGGGGCAGCTAACTGTGGAACAGGAGGTGCCTGTTATATACAGGGGTGCCGGCGCGAACATCGGCAATCCTTTTTAAGACATTTTTTGTGAGTGCCGGCGGTGACCCACTTGGGTTTTACTGAAACACCAGTCCCAGGAAGCATTGCTTCAGGTGGTTCACCTGAGTGTTATTAATTTGGGGATTTACTGGTGGTTGCCGCATGCCGGCACGTCACATGGTCTGCCACTGAAGAGGGCATTGGCCCGAAACGCGTCTGGCAGGTTAACCAGAAAAGGACTTTGTTCATGGTGTGTGCCCTTGCTTTGGCGTAATTTCCACCTGGGAGTGCATCCCACCTAGAGTCAACTCTTTTTTTGTATTATATATATATATATATATATATATATATTTTCCATCAAATTTGCCCTCAGCAACGAGAGGTCACTCAACAACATCCTGCCATCCGGCTCTGATATGCAGACTGCCTTGCACATTCATAATTATTTTCCTTTTTGCCGACGCGTTTCAAGGCCACAAGCCTCTTCTTCCTGGGCTGCAATACAAACACATCAGAGGCTCGCATTATTTCATTTCCTGACTTTATTTATTTCCATGACCCCCAATGGGCGTATGCTCAGTGCAAAGTCCTTAGTGCATTCTGGGGTATGGAGTCACTAATGCGAGTATAATTATTCACTTGTAGTAAGTTCCAATGTGCAGTTTAAAATGATGCATTTTTTTCTCCCTATAGTAGGTAATGATTGTGAAAGCAGGCTCATTACGCATTGAATGTTGTGCCATTAAAGTTCCGAACAGTTCAGAACAAGCTTCTCCCAACCGGCAATGATATTCCTACCCCAGCTGGTGACGGTGCTCCTCTCCACGGCCGGGCCGCCGTGTGTAATATTTTCCATCAAATTTGCCCTCAGCAACGAGAGGTCACTCAACAACATCCTGCCATCCGTACATATATACATATATATATTTAACATTGGTGGATATTTTTTGATGATGTGTGTGTGTTGTGGATGGGCTCTAAAGAACTAGCTGAAGAATTTGTTAGCTCTATCAACAACACTACGTTCAATTAAAAAAATTCACCGCACAGATAAGTAATACGAGTGTAGAATTTTTGGATGTACAGCTCTACATTGAGGGTGGAAGAGTACAAACGAAACTCCATAGAAAAATCACGGCAGGGAATTCCATCCTTCATGCCAAGAGTGCCCACCCGAGACATCTAATTCGGAGTATCCCCTATGGGGAGTTCTTAAGAATCCGCCGAATCTATAGCTCTAATTGTGATTTAGAACATTGTCAAAAGTAAGCAGTTCAGCGCTTTATAGCGCAGGGGTATAATATCAAAGAACTCAACAAAGCCCTCATCAAAGCCAACACCCACACCAGAGAAGCTTGTCTGCATGTTTCCCATGATAAAACCACTCAGATTGCTGCAGCTATGGTGCAAGAGACATATGTACCCCAGGAGATTAGGAAGATTACTGCATACCGCTGGCAGGAGAAACAAATCAGGCAGATCATTAACACCAACTGGCCTATTGTTCTGACCGACATCACCCTAAGCCAGATTTTACCTGAGTTACCATCACTGACATTCAGGCGTGCACCCTTTATGAGGGATGCATTAGTTAAGAGAAGCCCTGAATTCAGCCCAGCAACAACTTGGTTGTCCACTAAGACTGGATTTTCGAGTGTAGCTCATGCCGAGCATGCAAGTTTGGAGTCAATACAGCAGAATACACTACGGCATTCAACAACAAACCTGTTAAGATCAAAGGGTATTACAAGTGTCGTACTGACAACGCCGTCTACGTGTTGGAATGCACATGTGGACTCAAATACGTGGGGAGCACTAAGCTCCAAGTATTCAACAGAATACTACAACATCTACGAGCTGTAGTTAATTCCGACCCGAATTACCCGGTGGCAAGACACTTGAAATTAGTTCACCACAATAATCTTAGTGAGCTTAAGTACTTCGTAATAGGGGCTGTTCCAAAATCTAGACGTGGTGGCAACAGGGAAGAACAATTGCGGCAGCATGATTCTAATTTCATCATGGAGCTAGACACTAGGATGCCCAACGGTTTAAACAATAGTGAGGATTTGCACAATTTTCTCTGATTGGACAGAGTATTCATTTTGATTTCTTAATTGTCTGCTGGTTAATCCTATCTCACACAGAACCTTTTTTGGCTAATGATAATTTTTATAATTGCAGCATTTGTAAGTGTTATATCCTTTCTCTACCTTAGGTGTGTTGCAGCCTTAAGCTGTAGTTCTTTGCCCTGTGTTCTATCCTTGGTGACATCTAGTAGAATGTTCAGGGGTTGCCTAGCTGCTTGGTTGTTAGGTTCACTTGTATTTGAAAAGGGTTGGTGGAGCGGTTGGAGACTGATGTGGATCTGCTTTGATGTCCTTATGCTGTGTAGTTATTCTACAATTAAACTGGACTGAACTCTTCATCCTGTCACAGCGTTTTCACTACAATTTGTGGCGATGATTCTACTACACAGCCACACTCAGGACCCTGCGTGCATCTGTTCGTATCCCTATACGAGAGAAGCTCTTCATGCGGTAAGACTGTTCATTTTTTTGTTCAGCGACCCATCTCCACGTATCACCCAAGCATCGAGCGACAGATCACATCGCCATCTCCCTACAAGTTTCTGACACAGGCTTATATCCCGTCACAAATGTATCCAGAGACTTTGTATTAATCGGTTACGAGAAAACTCACCGGTTATCGGCTCCTCCTCGAGTGTCTTCAGAGAGGTGCTCCGCCTTATCCCTCCATACTGCGCATATCCCCGTTGCACCTTTCCGCTTCTGCAGCTCTCCAACGCTCAGGCCTGACGTTCCGTGAGCATGCGCAACAGTAGGCCTCATCTTGCCTGACCTGCCTGTCCTCCATGCTTCACGCAACGCCATATTCGTCGCTTAGCAACCCCTCAAGCTCCCTTTTACCAAGGCATTTTTCCGATCAGGACGATCGGCACGTCTGGAGTCTGGATCGGCTCTTCAATTGGTTGGCTAATCATTTTTTTTTCTTTTTCATGTTTTTTCATGGTATTTCTTGTGACTCTTTTTACAGCTTGTGCCAACAGGATTTATCTTTAAAGTTATCCATTTTTGTCGTTCTCAATCTGGACATCACCTTGCTGCATCAGCTCTTACTTGTCTTCACGGTGATTCGCACACCTGTCTTATTCTTTTTATGCATTGTGTGCGGATGAATTTACGGTGATTCGCACACCACTTCAAATACCTTTTTCTCTTATTTTTTTTAATGCATTCTGTGCTGATGAATTTACGGTGATTCGCACACCAGTTCTAATACTGTTAGGGTTTTGTATAAAGAACCATGCTTAACCTCATAAAGAACCATAAAGAGAAGGGTCTGATTCATAAGTGTTTCATTTGTATTTGACAATGCTTGTTTGTTGTCCATGTCAGGCTATTTGACAATCATTCAGGTTTGTTTTTTGCCAATGCTTGTTTGTACTTCTTGGTGCTTAATCTCATAAAAATCTGCCTTTGGTGCATTGAAACATTACAAAAGATGTAAGCACGTGTGGAAACGTCCGTTATTTCATGTGCTGCATCTTTAATCAGGCACGTTGTTTTAATAAGACTGTTGGTGCATGTGCAGCACGTTTTCTCCTTTGCGTTAGAGAACCCCGCCCTCCTGAAGACTATTTAAACCATGGGCGCACTAGCAAACGTGCTTGCGCTCGTTATTTCCTTCTCTTACCTGAAGTCCTTCCTGCTGCTGTGAATCCTTCGTCGTCTGCTGGCATCGGAAAGAACTCCACGGCAACCCTGACTTCTTGACAGCTTTCCGGTTCGACGCCTTTACTCTTCCTTGAACAACAAAGAAATCCAGTTTGTGGCATTTCCGGTCTCCTTAGGAAAGGCGCCCCCGTTCTAAAAAGAAAAGTAAGGTTGCGGTTAATTACATAAAGCGCGCGTGGAACAAGTAAGTTCATTTGACTATTTATTTGAAGAAAACCTGCGTGACAGTGTGCTTTGCATATGGTTTGTGAATTAGCAAACAAATCTTAGAGGCAAGGTGCTCGTTTATTTTTTGTTTCAAGAACTAAAGACATTAACCATTGAGAAATCAAAGCACGCATAGAAACTTGAGTCAGCTCATACTGAAGGTGACCTTTATAAGTGTTATTTCATCTCACAGACTTAACCAGCACAACAAATACTTACTTGTCTCAGGAATCCAATCCTTTTGATATGATGAACCTGAAAGATAAAAGAAGCATATAATTATTGAAAAGAGACTCCGTTTTTTTGCTAAACTGGTATTTTCTCCAGAAGTGAGTTACAATGGACAATATAGGATTTTATGGAAGTATTAATGTTTGATGATAAATACTAAGGTGTGCTTATTTCTTTACAGAAAATAACTGAGTTTTATTTGCATAACTTCATGAATAATGTTCTGGTGGAGACAAGCCCAGAATTGAGAGGTATATGTTTGAATTGTTTGTTAAATAGGTAAACAATAATCACCAGTCTGAAGTCATAAGCTAAAATAGTGTTATTCATGTTTTATATTTATAGAAACACAATCCATAGATGCGAGAATATCCAAAGCTGTCTGAAGCAGGAATTTGGAGTGTTTCTGTCTGTTTGTTATTTTGTCCCTATTCCCCCTTCCCTTGGGACTTTACTTCTTACCGGCTGCGTTTACAAATTCAGTTTGGTCGGGAGTGAATTCTTAAGGGCAGGTGAGAAACATCTTCACATCTCTCAAGTTGAACGACCTGGATTTCAGGTGAGTGAAGGTTTAACAAATACCTTCTTCTCTCTAATCCTTTCCCACCTGGGTTTCAACTCTCCTTCTTCATTTTTATCTTCTAAGCTCATTATACGCTATTCTTTACCTTGTCACCTCCTCTATTCATTAATCTTTTTTTTTTCTTTCCTTCTTGTTATCTCTCAGACCATGCAGTCTGTGACACCTCCTCCCTCTTTTCTTGAATTCCCAGGTGAACCTCCCGTCCGGTGGGAGATATGGTTTGATGCTTTTCAAACTTACCTCGGTGCCATTGGCGCTTCCAGATTTAGTAACGAGCGTAAGAAATTTCTCCGACTTCATTCCTTGGGTTTTGAGGGAAGATCGATTTTTAAGCATCTTCCCGAAATTAATCATCCTCCAGAAGATGTTGTTGACGTCTTCCAAGACACCATCATGAAACTCAAAACAAGGTTTGATAAACAACCTAGCTTGATGGTTCTGCGCCACAAGTTTCTAAAGAGACAACAGTGTGAAAGTGAGGATGTTGATTCCTACATTTCTGCCTTACGTATGCTAGCCTCGTCTGTCAATTTGACATTTTCACGGACCAGTTGATCAGGGATCAATTTGTGTGCCACTGCAGAGACAAACAGATTCGTCAAAAATTGTTGTCTTTAGCTAATCCTTCTTTGGAAGATACTATTAAAATTGCTAAGAGCATCGAGACTTCTCAGGTTTCACTGAAGGAGCTAGAAGTTAAGCCTGTTGATTCTGTCAATAGTGTTGCTGAAAATAATAAGAGCAGATATTCTGCATCTCAACAAGGTCCTTCAAAATACATTACTTCAAAGAACCCTAATGTGGTTAAAGGTGCTTCAAGCTTCAAGTCAGAATTCCAGAATGTCAAGCAGATGACCGCTCTGCCCTCCACAGGGCTTGGTCGCCCCACTCACTGCTGCCGCTCCTGCCTGCCTTGTCGCCTCCTGCCTGCAGATTCCTTCGCTCGCTGCCCGCTGCTCCTGGGACTTTCCCGCTGCCCGCTGCTCCTGGGACTTTCCCGCTGCTCCTGGGACTTTCCCGCTGCTCCTGGGACTTTCCCGCCACTGCGGCCCCGCCCCCGTGATTCCATTCGCCGCCCCGCTCCCGCCACCCAGCTGCTCCTCCCTCCCGGCTCCTTACTTAAGGGGACCGTAGGGGACCACAGAGTGTGACCGCTCTGCCCTCCACAGGGCTTGGTCGCCCCACTCACTGCTGCCGCTCCTGCCTGCCTTGTCGCCTCCTGCCTGCAGATTCCTTCGCTCGCTGCCCGCTGCTCCTGGGACTTTCCCGCTGCCCGCTGCTCCTGGGACTTTCCCGCTGCTCCTGGGACTTTCCCGCTGCTCCTGGGACTTTCCCGCCACTGCGGCCCCGCCCCCCGTGATTCCATTCGCCGCCCCGCTCCCGCCACCCAGCTGCTCCTCCCTCCCGGCTCCTTACTTAAGGGGACCGTAGGGGACCACAGAGTGTGACCGCTCTGCCCTCCACAGGGCTTGGTCGCCCCACTCACTGCTGCCGCTCCTGCCTGCCTTGTCGCCTCCTGCCTGCAGATTCCTTCGCTCGCTGCCCGCTGCTCCTGGGACTTTCCCGCTGCCCGCTGCTCCTGGGACTTTCCCGCTGCTCCTGGGACTTTCCCGCTGCTCCTGGGACTTTCCCGCCACTGCGGCCCCGCCCCCGTGATTCCATTCGCCGCCCCGCTCCCGCCACCCAGCTGCTCCTCCCTCCCGGCTCCTTACTTATGACGCCCCCTGAGCGACCGCGCAGCGGCCGCGCGCAGCGGGAGCACCGACGGAGCGCCGAAGGTGCGCCAAAGGTAAGCCCGTCTGCGCCCGTCCGCGCCTGGCACGCGCCCAGCGCCAGGACCCCTGGATCCCACCGATGCAACACTACTCGACGGACCTACGACGCCGCCACCCTCACCGCACTCAATGCCGGCCGGAACCCTGCCTGCTACCGAGCCTCCCCGAGACGCACCCACGGACCCTTCACCTGCCAAGCCTGCCGATTCACCTGCCCCCGGACCTGCACCACCCCCGCCAAGTCGAGCACCAGCAGCAACCACCTGAAATGCATCCTGTTGAACACCCGCTCCGTCCACAGGCACGCCGTGGAACTCTGGGACCTGCTCGACGCAACAGCACCGGACGTCGCCTTCCTCACCGAAACCTGGATGAACGCCTCCTCAGCGCCCGACATCGCCATAGCCATCCCGGACGGATACAAGATCACCCGGAAGGACCGCGTCAACCAGACGGGAGGAGGCATCGCCATCGTACACAAGAACACCATCCGCATCTCGACTAACTCCGACGAGACCTTCACCGCCGCCGAACACCTACACTTCCAGATACACACTGACCCCAAGACCACCCTCCGAGGCACCCTCATCTACAGACCCCCGGGACCACGCACACTATTCAGCGAAGACATCGCAGACTTCATCAGCCCGCACGCCATGCCCTCCGCCGACTACATCCTCCTAGGGGACCTCAACTTCCACCTGGAGAACAACAACGACAGAAACACCACCGCCCTGCTGGACAACCTCGCCAACCTCGGACTCAAGCAACTGGTGAACACGCCCACCCACTACGCCGGCCACACGCTTGACCCCGTCTTCTCTTCCAGCAAGCACATCTCCTTCAGCCATGCCACCGGACTCCACTGGACCGACCACAGCTGCGTCCACTTCAGCTTCAGAAAGACTGCGACCCACCACCACCCGCAACAGGTTCCCCGCCGGAGCTGGAGCAAGATCACCGCCGAGCAGCTCACCGCCTCCCTCAGCCAGAACACACCCACCAACACAACGGACCCAAACGAAGCAGCCAGCAACCTCGCCAAGTGGCTGACCGCCTGCGCCGACGACCTCTCACCACTAAAAACCCTCCCAGCAGACCCGGAAGCAAGAAAACCCCTTGGTTCACCAACGAACTCAAGGAATCCAAGAAGAACTGCCGCACTCTCGAGAAAGCCTGGCGACTCGACCAGACCACAGACAACAGGACCGCCCTCAAGCACGCCACCCGCAAACACCACCAGCTGATCCGTGCCACCAAGAAGTCGGCACTCAAAGAACGACTGGACAACAACGCCCACGACAGCAAGGAACTTTTCAGCATCGTCAAAGAGTTCTCCAACCCCAGCGCCGGAAACAACGACATCACCCCCTCGCAAGACCTCTGCAACTCACTCGCCGCGTTCTTCCACCGCAAGATCACCGACATACATAACAGCTTCGACGCACAGACCACGCACCCTACCGCCGAACCAACGCCCGCCACCACCACCCTCTGCAACTGGACCCCGATCAGCACCGAAGACACCACCCGCACGATGAACTCCATCCACTCCGGATCACCAACCGACCCCTGCCCACACCACGTCTTCAACAAAGCCGACGCCACCATCGCACCCCATCTCCGGGACATCATCAACTCCTCCTTCCACACCGCCACCTTCCCGGAGAGCTGGAAGCACGCCGAGCTTACCGCCCTCCTGAAGAAACCAACGGCGGACCCCACCGACCTCAAGAACTACCGTCCCATCTCGCTCCTTCCGTTTCCGGCCAAAGTCATCGAGAAGACCGTCAACAGACAGCTTGCCGCCTTCCTCGAGATGAATGGATCCCTCGACCCCTCGCAGTCCGGGTTTCGGGCCAACCACAGCACCGAGACCGCCCTTATCGCAGCCACCGACGACATCAGAACCCTAACCGACAACGGGGAAACAGCAGCCCTCATCCTCTTGGACCTCTCCGCGGCGTTCGACACCGTCTGCCACCGCACCCTAGTGAAGCGCCTCAGCAACATCGGAATCCGAGAGAAAGCACTGGAATGGATCATCTCGTTCCTCGCCGGAAGAACCCAGAGAGTCCGCCTCCCCCGTTCAGATCCGAGGCCACCGAAGTCATCTGCGGCGTTCCACAAGGATCCTCACTCAGTCCAACCCTCTTCAACGTCTACATGAGCCCCCTCGCAGCCATCGCACGCCAACACAACCTCAACATCATCTCCTACGCCGACGACACCCAGCTGATCCTCTCCCTCACCAACGACCCCACCACCGCCAGAGCCAACCTACACGACGGGATGAGAGACGTCGCCGACTGGATGAGGAACAGCCGCCTTAAACTGAACTCAGACAAGACGGAAGTCCTCATCCTGGGTTCATCACCCTCCGCCTGGGACGACTCTTGGTGGCCCCCGGCCCTGGGCACCGCGCCCAAGCCAACGGACCACGCACGCAACCTGGGCTTCATCCTGGACTCCTCCCTGTCGATGACCAGACAAGTCAACGCCGTCTCATCTTCGTGCTTCAACACCCTGCGCATGCTCCGCAAGATCTTCAGATGGATCCCCACTGAAACCAGGAAGACCGTCACCCAGGCACTCGTCACCAGCCGACTGGACTATGGGAACACCCTCTACGCCGGAACCACAGCCAAACTTCAAAAAGACTCCAGCGCATCCAGAACGCCTCCGCACGACTCATCCTGGACATCCCCCGACACAGCCACATCACCGGACACCTGAAAGACCTGCACTGGCTCCCCGTCAGCAAGAGAATCACGTTCAGACTCCTCACCCACGCACACAAGGCCCTCCACGACCTGGGCCCCAAGTACCTCAACGACCGCATGACCTTCTACACGCCCACCCGCCAGCTACGATCAACCAGCCACGCCCTCGCCACCGTACCACGCATCCGCAGAGCCACCGCCGGAGGAAGATCCTTCTCCTACCTGGCAGCCAAGACCTGGAACTCCCTCCCCACTCACCTTCGGCGAACCCAGGACCATCTCTCCTTCAGGAAGCAGCTCAAGACCTGGCTGTTCGAGCAGTAAGTTACCCCCTCCCCCAGCGCCTTGAGACCCTCCCGGGTGAGTAGCGCGCTCTATAAATGCCGTGATTGATTGATTGATTGAGATGTGTTACCGGTGTGGGAACCCACCTCATCAAAAAGGGGTAAGGTGTCCTGGGGCCAATGCTGTCTGCAATTATTGTAAAAAAAAGGACATTTCAAAAAAGTTTGCTTGAAAAAGAAAAATCGTAGAAGAACTGTAGCATGTGTATTAGAATCAGACCAAGAATCTGATTCCGATGTAGTTTCAGTGGTTGTTGATTCTCATGATGTTATCTCCAATGTACATGAATCCGCTGAGTGCGTTGATCCCATTGTCGAGATTTGTGTAGGAGGTAAACCACTAAATCTTCTCGTTGATTCAGGGGCTAGGATTACCATGCTAACACAGAGATTGTTCTACGAGACTTGGGGAGATAGGGCTCTCCAACCTCCTGATCGCTCTCCTGTCTCGTATGAGGGACGTAAAATTGACCTTCTTGGGTTCTTCAAGGACGAACTTATTTTCAAGGGGAGGAAAATTTGGGGAAAGATCTATGTTGCAATCAAGGGCTTGAATATTGTGGGCTGGTATCATCAGGGCCTATTCAAAATGATCCTCAGACCAGGTACGTCTGAACAAGTTCTTGTAGTTTCAGATGAACAAGATTTAAGAGGATGGAATGAACGTTTTCCATCTGTCTTTTCAGGGAATCTTGGAACCATACAAGGTTTCAGACATAAAATTGTTGTAAAGGATGGAACTGTTCCGATAAAACATAAATTGAGGGGTGTACCTTTCAGTGTGAGAGATGATCTAGAGTCTGAACTCAAGTCTCTGTGCGACCAAGGGATCATCGAACCTACAGAGTCATCACTCTGGCTTTCACCCTTGGTCGTGGCATGCAAGAAATGTGGCAGGTTGCGCGTCTGTATGGACTTGAGGTCTCTCAACAGAGAGATCTGGGTCGACTCTCACCCTTTGCCTAAAATTGATGATCTTTTTGCATGTGTCAGGGGGTCGCGTTATTTCTCCAAACTGGATCTAGCCAGTGCGTATCATCAGATAGAGCTAGATCCGGAATCACGCCCCCTCACGGCATTTGTCTCACCATTGGGTACCTTCCAGTACAAACGGATGCCTTTTGGGCTTGCCTCTGCGGCGTCCGTTTTTCAACGAGTTATGCAGAACAAGTTAGGAGGTATTGATGGAGTCCTAGTTTTTCAGGATGACGTGTTAGTACACTCTAAAGATGTTCTTTCGCACGAAATTGTACTTACAGAGGTTCTTGAAATTTTCAAGAACTATGGGGTAGTGGTGAAATCGGATAAGTGTAAATTCCTTTGTGATGAAATTGAATACTTAGGTCACCTTATTTCTGGGGAAGGAATCAGGCCTAGGCAGGGATTGTTAGATGCTATCACTCACGCTCCTGCCCCAGTTGATAAGACAGGAGTCAAGTCCTTGCTCGGGCTTCTGGAGTACTATTCTAAGTTCATCCCCAATTATGCCACTCTCGTACGTCCTATCAGTTCTCTCCTCAGAAGGGGAGTAGGTTTTGTGTGGGGAAATGAATGCGCTTCCGCCTTGAGCTCTGTTTAAAAAATAGTTCTGCTCTCAAACCTTACGACCCGAGTTTGCCATCATGCATAATGTTTGATGCGAGTCAAGTGGGGTTGGGGGCAGCGCTAACCCAGGATGAGCACACTACTGAGTATACTGTTGCTTTTGCTTCTAGGGTCCTAAGAAACAGTGAACTTCAATACTCAGTTATTGAGAAGGAACTCTTATCCTGCTTGTGGGCCATTGAAAAGTTCCGTCCCTATGTCTGGGGAAGGCGTTTTCTGTTGAGAACCGATCACAAGCCCTTGGTCAATATTCTTGGTGCAGGAACTGGTAAATGCTGTTCTCCTAGAATCCTTCGTATGGTGTCACGCCTTATGCAGTACCAGTTCGATGCTGTCCATGTCTCTGGTGGCAGGAACGTCAGGGCTGACTTCTTGTCTCGTTTTCCCATCGATGATGGAAAAAGGGATCCTGTCTTGGCTGACTGTGGGGAGGAAGATTCTGACGATTGTCTGATATCCTCAATTGATTTACTAGAGCATGGTGTTGGCACAGAAGATGAGTGGTTGAAGGGCCTTGCTGATGATGACGTTCTGCAACAAGTCTGTGAGTTTGTTAAGACTGGATGGCCCAGAGAGCGTGTCCTTCCTCAAAGTATACAACCTTTTTGGAAAGTTGAGTCGGAAATTTCCCTGGAGGGTGGAATTTTGCTTTGTGCTGACAAACTCATTCCTCCACAGAATCTTAGGAGAGGTATTATCACTGGTGCCTACAATGGTCATTTAGGGTCCACGCCCACTAGGAGGCGAATCCGGGAATGTTTTTGGTGGCCCTATATGGACAGTGAAATCAATGAAATTGTTGATATGTGCTTTATTTGCCGGTCGGCTGATAAAGGATTGAAAGTAGTTACACCGCCGCTGATTCCCATTGAATGTCCTGCTGGACCGTGGTCCAAAGTGGGTTTGGACATCATGGGACCTCTTGATATATTACCTGGTGGGTGTCGTTTTGTTCTGGTTCTTATTGATTATGCCTCAAAGTGGCCAGAAGTAAAACTTGTCAAGGAGGCCTCCACTAATGTCATCATTTCCTTTCTCAAGGACGTTTTCATGCGGGAGGGGTTTCCAGAGACCATAGTAACGGATAATGGTACTCAATTCACCAGTATAAACTTTGGGAATTTTCTACAGTCATGCAGTATCAAACATGTAAAGAGTTCACTTTACCATCCCCAATCCAATGGGCTTGTTGAGCGTATGAAAAGAGTGGTGGGGGACTGCATTAGGTGGGCCAAATCTGGAAATTGTAACATTATCAATTCTCTGGAAAGCATGCTATGGTTCTACAGGACAACTCCCCACTCTACAACAAAAGTTTCTCCTTTTGAGCTCCTAAGGGGAAGAAAGGCGAATACTAACTTCAAACCTGCCTGGATGAACAGGTGGATTAAAGCTGTGCCTGATATTGATTCTCTTATGGAGTTGGTAGGGAAAATGTTTCTTGTTCAGAACACAAACAAAAGGCATGGTTTGACAAAAAGAGAAGTGTAAAGATGGTTCCCGTGGGGGTTGGGGACATGGTACGCATCAAGTCTCCTTTTCACGTCAAGAAGGGTGAGAGCAAGTTTGGTCCACCTGTTTCTGTCACTAAGGTGGGAAGGAATGCTATTCAAGTTGAAGGGGGAAAGTGGTGGAATGTGTGTAAAGTGGTAAAAATTAAAAATGTCGTTCCATGTTCTACACCTTCATCTCCTGGTACAGTGGTTAGTGGACCTTCTGAGGTTTCACTTAGGAGAAGTGCAAGAACAAGGATTATTCCCAAAAGGTACCGGATGTGAAATGCTTATTACTATCCTTGCTCTATTTATCCAGTCTTTGCACTTTTCATGACTGTTTTCATTAATGTTTTCTTGGTTTTTTAAGTGAGAAAGGAGGATATGTTATATCCTTTCTCTACCTTAGGTGTGTTGCAGTCTTAAGCTGTAGTTCTTTGCCCTGTGTTCTATCCTTGGTGACATCTAGTAGAATGTTCAGGGGTTGCCTAGCTGCTTGGTTGTTAGGTTCACTTGTATTTGAAAAGGGTTGGTGGAGCGGTTGGAGACTGATGTGGATCTGCTTTGATGTCCTTATGCTGTGTAGTTATTCTACAATTAAACTGGACTGAACTCTTCATCCTGTCACAGCGTTTTCACTACAGTAAGGTTGAGTTTTTCCGAATTTTCATTGATAAGTCGCTAGTGCAGGATTATCTGTACTACAATAATATTGGTTAAATGAAGTAGTCGTTTCAGCATTTTGCACTTTTAAGGAGACAGGGTATTATACCATTATTATTACTGTGTCACAAATGTGTTCGCAGGGCACTTGCACTTTATTATGAACATACAATCATTGTTGTGGCTTCGTGATTGAAATAGAAGTTTTTTGTTATTGAATTTTTTGCCCTGTATATATCGCACTTTAGCACTTTAGAAAATGCACTTTGGGTAGCGTGCAATAATGTAGCATTAGCACTTTATACTATTGCAATGTGAGGTTTTGTTCTGACAATCGTAACTGATTGGTAAATTCTTCTATATCGTGGATTCAGCATTTGCATTCAACCATTGTGGTAGGATTTTACAGTAAAAAAGTATTAACTGCTTTTTTGAATCCCTTTTGATGTATAGTTTTACAAACTTCAATTTATCATCGTCGGTTTTTACAAGAATCATTGTATTTATTGTATTTATTGAGATGACTTACAAGAACAGTAGTCTGTTGCCTATGTTTAATATTGCTAGGTGTTTCATTATTTAATTTATCACGGGTGTGTTAAATTATCACTATTTAAAAATGTAAAGAATTCAACTGCGTGTCATGTGATCAAGACCGCGAGTGAGCGGTCGAAACGCGTCATGCTGGGCATTGGCCATGTATAGACTGGTTGCTATGATTTTGGTCTGAATTAAAAGCACTGCAATTTTGAAATACACCTGGTGGTCCGTACCCGTTTATGCCTTGCCAGTGGATGTGGTGAGTCGGGATCGTGTCGTGTTGCTTTAATATATATATATATATATATATATATATATATATATATATATATATATATATATATATATATATATATATATATATATATATATATATATATATATATATATATATATATATATATCTACTGGCAGTCGCCAGTAGATAGTTATAGTTAGGACCTATTATCCATAGGAAATCCGCGACATTCTATTTGAAATAACGTTGGTGCCGGTTGACGAATCTTCGTGAAAGTTTCCAACTTGTTGGGGCGCTCCGCTCCGCTCCTACCCTGAAAGTCTCGGGTTGATTCGTCAAGCGGGGGCTGAGAAAAAAGGGGGGTCCCAAAACGCGTTTTCCCCATTTATTTTTCCATAGGAACCTTTAGTCGCAGCTACAGCCCGAACTGCTGAACGGAATTACACCAAATTTGGCAAAGAGGTAGCCCTTGGTTCAGTGTCGTGCCTTTTGCTTAAATGGTGTAAATCCGTTCAGTAGTTTCTGAGAAAATCACAAATAAAATCACATATATATCTATGGCAGCGTAGGGTCCGCGTACCCTCCCGATCACGAGCTGCATGCTAATTGGCTGTCAACACTCCAAATCAGGAAGTGTTGGCAGCCATTTTGTCCCTCGGTAGAACCGAGGGACAGAAACAAGTGCGCAAAGCGCAAAAAGGGGGCAGGGTAGAAACACCCTGACCCCCTAGGTCTGCTCAGGGGGTCCCACAAGGACCCCCTGGGAAGAAAAAAGCATTTTTTTAAAAATAATCGCGGGATGCGCTTAGGGTGCGCGGATCCCGCCGAGAAAAAAAAGAAACAAGTGCGCAAAACGCACAAAGGGGACAGGGTAGAAACACCCTGACCCCAAGGTCTGCTCAGGGGTCCCACAAGGACCCCTGGGCAGAAAAAAGCATTTTTTAAGAAAAAAAATCGGCGGGATGCGCTTAGGGTGCGCGAATCCCGCCGAAAAAAAAATAAAACGAAGCGCGGTCACCCGCGCTTCGATGTTAATTTGCCCCCGGGTGGGCCAAGTCCCGGGGGCATGGTGGGGGGGGTTTAGATTTAATGTGGGGGGCCTCTAAGGCTCCCCAAGCCCCGGGGACCGCCACCCCCCGGGGCTTTAGAAAATAATGGTGCGGGAGGGCTCTTTGCCCTCCCGCAGCCCCGGAGACCGCAACCCCCCGGGGCTTCTTTTTAAAAAAAAAAGTTTAACCTGTGTGGGGGGGCTCCAGCCCCCCCCACACGCCCCGGGGACCGCCACCTCCCCGGGGCACTAAAGATTTGAATATGGGGGTCCGTTACGGACCCCCAAAGCCCCGGGGACCACCACCTCCCCGGGGCTGTGAAATGGTTGGGAGGGGGGCCGCGGGGCCCCCCTCCTGGAGCCCTTGATGGCCCTGGGGACCGCCACCCCCCAGGGCCAGCTCCTGCAGTGTCCCAGGGTGCCTACCCCCGGGACACTGTAGTTTGCTATGACAGGACGGGAGCCTCGCGGCTCCCGTCCTGTCATAGCAAACTTGGTTTGCATTTTGAAAGAGAGAGCAGGAAAATGCAAACCCAATTGCTTTTCCACATGGGGAGCAGCATGTTAGCTGCTCCCCATGTGGAAAAGCAATGCCGGCTCCCGTAGTACACGGGGAGCCGGCTGGGACTGTGGGGGGATTGGGGACCCCCCCACAGTCCCCAACCAGAGGCCAGGCCCCGGGGGATGGGGTCCCCGGGGCCATAAGTGGCCAGGGAGGGGGGCCACGCAGCCCCCCTCCCCAAATAAAACATTTAAAAAAAAATAAAAAAAGGGCAAGGCCGGCTTCGGGGGATGGGGTCCCCGGGGCCTTAAATGGCCTGAGGAGGGGGGCCACACAGCCCCCCTCCAAATAAAAAAAAAAAAAAATCGAGGCCATGCCCCGGGGGATGGGGTCCCCGGGGCCCATACAGGCCCAGGGAAGGGGGGCCACGCAGCCCCCTTCCCGTTTTTTTTTTTAATTAAAAAAAAAAAATTGCTCAGGCCCCGGGGGATGGGGTCCCCGGGGCCAAAAGTGGCCAAGGGAAGGGGGGCCATGCAACCCCCTCCCATAAAAAAAAAAAAAAACGACCGGCATCGGGCCGGAGGCCCCGCCCCCCTCCCTGCAGTACTCTGCAAACGCGCCCTTGGCGCGTTTTAAGAAGGGGAAGTAATTCCCCTTGAATACTGGGGGTCCCTGGAGGCCAACTAGCCCACCAGGAACCTCCAGTATGCGCCAGGGAGCTGCGTTGCAGAGAGGTGTATAGAGGCCACGCCCCTTTTACACCTCTCTGCAACGCAGCTCTGTGGCGCTTTTAGAAGTACATGGTGGGCTAGTTGGACTCCAGGGACCCTCAGGATTCAAGGGGACTTAATCCCCCAACTTAAAACGTGCCACGGGGCGCGTTTGCACAGTGGTGAAGGGAGGGGCGGGGCTTCAGGTGACATGTGTGCAAACAGGCCCCGTGGCGCGTTTTAAGATGGGGAATAAATTCCTTTTCAATCCTGAGGGTCCCTAGGGGCCAACTAGCCCACCAGGTACCTCCAGTAAGCGCCACGGAGCTGCGTTGCAGAGTGTTGTAAAAGGGGCGTGGCCTCTGAACACCTCTCTGCAACGCAGCCCCTGACGCATACTGGAGGTACCTGGTGGGCTAGTTGGCCCCTAGGGACCCTCGGGATTGAGGAGGAATTGTCCAACTTAAAACGCGCCACAGGGCGTGTTTGCAGACATGTCACCTCAGGCCCCACCCCCTTCCTTCACCATTGTGCAAATATTCCTCTAAAATCAGCCGAACTATGAATTCCGATTTACTCACCTGTTATCAGGAGAGACCTCAGTGCTGCATCTTTCAGCCCAGTACTGGTCCTGAAAAGTAATTTTAACCGTACTTACCAGTAACTTGAATTTCCTTCCATAGGCTAACATTGACTGGTTTCACTTGGAAATTCTTCTAAGTGTGGAGTTTTGGAACTTTATAATATTCCTCTAAAATCAGCCGAAATACGAATTCCGATTTACTCACCTGTTATCAGGAGAGACCTCAGTGCTGCATCTTTCAGCCCAGTACTGATCCTGAAAAGTAATTTTAACCGTACTTACCAGTAACTTGAATTTCCTTCCATAGGATATCATTGCCTGCTTTTTGCTGAAAAAGTTTGTGTCGATTTTTGAAACATACAAATATTCCTCTAAAATCAGCCGAAATACGAATTCCGATTTACTCACCTGTTACCAGGAGAGAACCCAGTGCTGCATCTTTTAGCCCAGCACTGACCCTGAAAAGTAATTCTAACCGTACTTAGCAGTAACTTGTATTTCCTTCCATAGGAATCCATTGTCTGGTTATCAGCAGAAAAGTTTCAAAGTGTTGATTTTCACAAACTACAAATATTCCTTAAAAATCGCCTGTATGATTTAAAAGCATTCTTTCAACTGTTTACAGGAGATGCACCAGTGCTGGATCCAGGATCCACCACTGAGTAAGAAAAAGTAACGATAACACTACTTACCTGCTAAGTGAATTTCCTCCCATAGGATAACATTGGTGATTCTATGTGAAAATGTTTCTAAGTGTAAACATTTAAAATACAATAATATTCCTTAAAAATCACTACTGTAACCAAAACGCTTTTACTCAACTGTTTACAGGAGATGTCCCAGGACTGAATCTAGGATCCAGTCCTGTGTTTAGAAAAGTAATCCATAAAGTAACTAATTGCATTTAACTAGAAATTCACATTGAGCTCAATGTTGCATTGTGCTTGAAATTGTGTTGCCCATTGCAACAACTGTAACTACTGTACTTAAGTCTATTGCCTATTTGCAAAGTATTTAAACTAAAGTAATTCATTCAGAGAAAGTATATTTTGTAATGTAATGTATAATGTAATTACAATGTAATTTAAAAAATAAAATATGTAAAAATAAATAGTTTAAAAAAATGTAGTAAATCAGTATCAAAAAAATAAATATAACAAGTAATACATTTAAAAATTGTCATTTACAAAACCTTTGAAATTCACTGAAAAAAACCATAGGTTTCAGACATGTTATAGTTAGGAATTAGCATTTAAAAAACCATTGAAATTCACTGAAAAAACCATAGGTTTCAGGCTTGTTATAGTTAGGAATTCGCATTTAAAAAACCTTTGAAATTCACTGAAAAAACCATAGGTTTCAGGCCTGTTATAGTTAGGGTTTAGCATTTAAAAAACCTTTGAAATTCACTGAAAAAACCATAGGTTTTAGGGAAAGTTATAGTTAGTTGGACATTGCACTCGTACAAAACCCGTGAAATTCCCCCGTTATAGTTAGTTCAGCTAACTATAACTCGCGCCCCGCAATGCACTGCTGATGACGTCACATATTACATCACTCATGACATGGTCAGTGACATCACTGATGACATCACTGATGACATCTCAAATGACATCACTGATGACATCATCTACGTGATAATCTTATGCACCTCCTCACACCTTAATATAACCTTTCATACACCCACTCTAAATTACAGACTGCTATTTGCAAAACCATAGACACTCCAACACCAATAACTACATACCCACTCACTGATTCTTAGGTCTACACACACATCCACTCACTCACCCGTACAGTCACTCATACTTACGGTCACTCAGTACAGGACTATCATTTGCACTCATACACCTACATAGACACTCACACACCGCTACTCATCCATAGAGGTACTCACACACCTAGTCAGTCATGCAAATAATTAATCACACTCCCATTTACTCACCTATACAGTTATACACACACCAGCTCACTTAGTCATACATATAGTAGCACATTCTTACGCTCCTATGCAATCACTGATGCAAGCACACACTCATCCATACAGCCACTCTCACAATCACATTCTCTCATTTATAGCCATTTATATACTCCAACACACATATATACTGCCTTTCACATATGTAGTTACTCACACATGTACCACTGAGATATACATTCAATCACTAACACACCCATGTAGGAGAGTAGGATCTGCTTCACATGGGTACCCCCACTTTTTGCTAATGCTTCACTGTTTTTCGACATTAGTCTGGCTGGGGCCCTGCTAATCAGAACCCCAGCCTAGCTGCTTCCTCTCTAAAATGGTTTCCATGTGCCTTAGGCACATCACTGATTGGAATCTGGAGTGCCCTTATAAGTCCCTAGTATATGGTATACTATGTACCAAGGGCATAGGTACCTCAGAGGCCTACCAGGGGCTGCAGCATGTATTATGCCACCCCTGGAAGGCCATCCAAACTGACACCACAGGTCTGCTACTCCAGCCTGGGTAAGGTGGTGCATGCACCCCTTACTGTGATATAGGTTACCTATATCACTAAATACATACACACATATAAACCTATAAGTCACTCCTAAGGCAGGCCTTATCAATCCTAAAGGCAGAGTGCATGGTTCCTATGTGAGAGGGTGCCCCTGCATGAGCAGGGCCCCTCTGCAGCGTTCGGAGACCCTTCCCTGATGCTGTTTGTAGTGCAGCCTGACCATATACTCTTGAGCGCATTATAACCTCGCGTTAAATGCTAACTTTGGAATGGCTGCACCTAAACATGTCGTGTTTGGTGTCAAACATCTTGGAATACTACCCCCCCCGCCAATTCTGGCGGCGGGGGTAGCATTCCACCCTTTTAGCGGGAAAGACATGTTAACTCTGGCTAGCCCGGTAACTTCTTTCCAAAGCCCTGGCATCACAAAATGGATGCTGCTGCCACAGACACGAGTCTGGCCTCCTGCTGCTGGATGAAACTCCGGCAGGGGAGGCCTGGACAATAGGTTTCCTGTCCCAGGGAGGTGTGACCACCTCCCCAGACAGGATAATGTGTATTGGGGCTGGGCGGGAGCACTTTCGGGTGCTTTGAAGTCCTGCACTGGGGGCACATTTGGTGTCCCTGTGCATACCCCAGTTCAAACCGGATCAGGGGCTTGCAGCCCCTGCTTTGGTGCGAACTGGACAAAGGGAAAGGGGTGTAGCCACCCCTCTGCCCTGACCCACCCATAGGTGGGGCCACAGAGTAGTCCAACCCCTAAACTTGGTATAAGTATAGGAACCCAGTCCTTAGGACTTTAGATTATCCCTGGACGAAACTCTGAAACAGAATCCTGGACCTTCGACGCTCTACTCACGATTAGAAGACAGAAGAATCTCACTTGGGGTCAAGGAGTGACTCCCCTGATTGGCAGGCACCAAAGAAGCATCTGTCTGGTTCGCATTTCTGAAGCTCCCGTCGGACGCCGAAGTCATCGCATCACCAGAGGTGGATTCTCAGACTTCCCCGAGGCTACCCTGAGTCCCCAGCAAAGCTGAGGCCCGTAGCTATTGTGGGTGACGTGAGACCGTGACCCCTGGACACCGAGCACATTTGCAAGTGCATCCTCTTCTGGGTCTCCCACGAAGTCGTGCTTTGGGCTCCGAGTAGCCCTAGCCTCCAGCACCAACTGCACCGAAGATCACTGGCCTCCACTCCACGAGTGTCCTGTGAGCCAGATCCACGTGCGACGTCTCGAGGCTCCTTCGCGGTCGCTAGCCCGTTGGCTAGTAGCCCTTAACGAAGGCCAATCTTTTTTTTACTTGGCATTCTGGTTGCTCCAGACCTGCCCTCACTTACCCTCGCTGGGTGAGTTCCCCAGACCTTGCTGGTCTGCACCATCGACGATCTACATCTTCATCAAGACTTGCCGTTGCCAAGGCTTGTTGGGTCCAATCCGGTCGCCGACACCTCAGCACTCGACAAACATCGTGTACCATCCCGAATCCTGCTCCTGGTCGCCGACAACGCCTCCTGGACCTCGTGGCTGAAGAGTCAAGACGACCATCAACACATCTGAAGCACTCGACATCGGTGGGCATCTGTCCATCGCCTTCCTGGTCACTGGCTAGTGACCCAGACTCTGTCCCCTCTGCTTTCAGGTTCTTCAGATCTCCGATCCACTCTTGGATCCACCCGGACACTTTCCACTTGGTCGCCAGCAGCACTTTGCAGCAGATCGCCATTCAAATCGACGACGAAACCCGACCCCGAAAGGCACCTATGCACCCGGCTTCCCTGGGTGAGGTAAAACGAGTACTCCGGTGCTCCCGTGGGTAGAGACTCTTCAAAGTACTAGTTCTCAAAGGGTTTGCTCCAAGTCCTCCTTTAAGTGTCCCTTTTCTTTAATTTCCTGATCGCGACTTTCTCCATAGAAGTCAACGGCGTATCGCGGTTGTGTATTTACACTGCACGCGTCCCCCGTGGGTCCCCTGTGTCACTACCTTGGGTGGTTCCTTGTGGTCCAAGCACTTCTAGAGGCTCTAGGCCTAGTGTCTAGTTCAGTCGTGGTTCTTATACCACTTTATTGGTATATGGTTTGGTACGCCCCTAGGGCCCAAACGTGTATTTGTGCTATTACTGTGTTTAAATAACTTCTAACTTATGTACTTCGAACTCTAGCCTCATAAAGAGACTAGAGGGGTGTGTTTAGCAATAAATACATATATTTTGAATATATACCTGGTGTGGTGCTCTTTCATTTGGTCACTCAAGAGATTATAGACTGGTAAAACAAGCTGCTTTACATTCCTTCAAGACTTAGCCTGAAGGCTGCTCTCCATAGCTACCACTAGGATAGCTTTCAATAAGGTTGTCTTTAACCTATCTCCAATAAGGGGTTGTTTGGACTGGTGCAAGGTGCCCACTATAATTAGTGGACAGCATATACCAGGCCAACCTCTCACATTGGTGTGCAGCGAGTGGGATTCCAGCTTGCTATTGTTTTACCAGATAATCTCAATTGAATTGATCAACTGAAAACCACTAAAGGTACCTAAGGTACATATAATTTAAGCTTAGAATACAGTAAGTTCTACTGAACTTAGAGTTGTGTGTTAAGGGATAGCACAACCCTTTCTACAACTCAAGAGAGTTTAGTAGGCCACACTAGAGTAGGTAGTGCATACACCACACCACACTAGTAATGTCTTTAAGGGTAGGATCTAAAGAATCCTTGCAGGAAGCCACTGAGCTTCCACCCTCCAAGTATGATACACTCCCATTCTTGGAATTGAGAGCATTATGTAACTTGAGGAAATTAAGGACAGGCCAAAGTCCCACCACCCAACACCTTAAAGAGTTGTTGGTGGCTTATGACCTTAGTAAGCCCTTTGGGACTGAAGGGGTAGGAGCTGAGGGTGGGGCAGAAGAGGAGGAAGGGGCCAGGGGTACCAATACCCCCAGCCCCCCCTCTGAAACTGGCCAGGAGGGCGACAATGGCCCTGACCTGGATAATCCAATCCCTCCTGAGGAAGATGAAGAGGATGATCAAGATGATCCCCACTTTGTCCCCCAGGAAGGATTATGAGTGTGCCCAGAAAGTCTAGATCTCCTTCTCAGGAGTCTAACCACTCTGGCACCTCAATAGGGAGCTCTGTCTCATCTCATAGGAGGGAATCCTCTCATGAGAGAAGAAAGAGGCTGGTTCAATATGAGGAAGCTCAGCTTGAAATCAGAAAACAGCAACTGGCTATAGACAGGGAGTCCCTAGATCTCTTTAGAGAGAGAAGAAAGTTGGGACTAGAGTCCCATGGTGGCAGCCATGTCCCTAGAGATAGGGAAAGGTCCTATGACCATAGGAACCTGAGCAAGATTGTCCCTCCCTATCAGAATGGGGATGACATCCACAAGTGGATAACTGCTCTAGAGAGGGCCTGTAAAGTACAGAGGGTCCCTCAGGAGCAGTGGGCAGCAATCTTGTGGCTCTCCTTTGCAGACAAAGGTAGAGATAAGCTCCTCACTGTTAGAGAGGAGGATGCTGATAATTACAAGGTCTTGAAGAGTGCTCTTATTGATGGGTTTGGCCTAACCACTGAACAGTACAGGTTGAAGTTCAGAGATACCCAAAAAGCACAGACTCAAGACTGGGTAGACTATGTGGATGTTCTGCCAAGGCTCTGGAAGGCTGGTTGATGGGCAGTAAGGTGTGTGACTTCTCAGGATTGTACAATCTGATAATGAGGGAGCAGATTCTTAATAACTGTCAAAATCAGCTGTTGCATCAATACCTGGTAGACTCTGATCTGACCTCTCCCCAAGAATTGGGAAAGAAGGTAGACAAATGGGTCAGAACTAGGGTGAAGCAGAAGGTACAGAACCAAGGTGGGGAAACCAAGAAGCAAGATGCTAAGAACTCTGAAAAGGGTGGGGAGAAGGGTAAAGATCAAAAGTCTTCATCAGGCCCCCAAAAATCTTCTTCAGGTGGGGATTCACAGTCTACAAAAGGGAAAGGCCAAAGAAAACCATGGTGCAAGGTCTGTAAGCAAAAGACCCACTGGACCAGTGACTGCACCAAGTCCAAAGACTCAAGTCCAGCACCCACCAATGCCCCTAAGGCACCTGTTCCCCCTAGTACAGTTACAGTTGGTGGGAGTGCTCCAGCCAAGGGTTTAGTAGGGTTCACCCTGGGTACTGAGTTGGGCTCTGACCTAGTCAGAGAACTAACTCAGGCTGTGTTAGTCTGTGATGGAGGCATGGATGTGCCCTCCTCTATGAGTCCCAGTAATCTGGGCAAGTACAGACAACAGCCTTTAATCAATGGACGTGAGGCTTTGGCATTTAGGGACACAGGGGCAAGTGTCACAATGGTGACACAAGACCTTGTGAATCCTGGGCAAGTTATACTTGGTGAGATGTACCAAGTGACCAATGCTAGCAATGTCAGAACAGACCATACTCTGGCAGTTGTTAACTTCTCCTGGGGAGGGGTAACTGGCCTTAAGAAGGTTGTGGTGAGTGCAAACCTACCAGTCGAATGCTTGCTTGGCAATGACTTAGAGACTTCTGCTTGGGCAGAAGTGGAGCTCAGGACCCATGCAGAAATGCTGGGGATCCCTGCAGATGTGTTTGCTGTGACAAGGTCACAAGCCAAAATGTCTAGCACTGAACAGGCCTTGGATTCTGGAAGAATGGACCAAGTGCCTTCCAAGAGGAGGAGTAGTAGGGTTAAGGCAGTGCCTTCCCCTTGGCTCAGGGGGAAGATCAGTCCCTTGAGGGGGATGATCTCAGTCCTGAAGAAGGAACTGTCCCAGAGGAACTTGAACCTGACCAGGTTGAGTTCTTGGGGACAGGGGGACCTTCTAGGGCAGATCTGAGCCAGGAGCAGCAGAGCTGCTCCTCCTTGAACCCCTCAGACAGCAAGCTGCTGCTGAGGCTGCTGGGAAAGCTAGTGGTCCCCATACAGTGTATTGGGATGATGGACTCCTGTACTCAGAGAGTAGAGACCCCAAGCCTGGTGCTACCAGGAGGTTGGTTATACCTCTGAAGTTCAGGGGCTTCCTATTGACCCTAGCCCATGATATTCCCTTGGCAGGTCACCTGGGCCAGAACAAGACTTGGGACAGAATTGTCCCTCACTTTCACTGGCCCCACATGTCTGAAGACACAAAGGAGTTTTGTCGCTCCTGTGTAACCTGCCAGGCCAGTGGCAAGGCAGGTGGCACTACAAAGGCCCCCTGATACCACTACCTGTGGTGGGGGTGCCCTTTGAAAGGGTAGGGATTGACATTGTTGGTCCCATGGATCCCCAAACAGCATCTGGGCACAGGTTTATCCTGGTGGTAGTGGATCATGCCACCAGGTACCCAGAAGCTATTCCCCTCAGGACCACTACAGCACCTGTGGTGGCAAGGGCCCTCCTGGGAATTTTCTCAAGAGTGGGCTTTCCTAAGGAGGTAGTATCAGACAGGGGTGCTAACTTCATGTCTGGGTACTTAAAAGCAATGTGGAAGGAGTGTGGAGTGACTTATAAGTTCACCACACCCTATCACCCACAATGCAATGGTTTAGTTGAGAGATTCAACAAAACCTTGAAGGGCATGATTAAAGGGCTCCCAGAAAAGCTTAGGCGAAGATGGGACATACTCTTGCCCTGCCTTTTATTTGCATATAGGGAGGTGCCTCAGAAGGGGTTGGTTACAGCCCTTTTGAACTTCTGTTTGGCCACCCTGTGAGGGGTCCACTGTGCTTGGTGAAGGAAGGATGGGAGTTACCTCTCAAGCCCCCAAAGCAAGACATAGTGGACTATGTACTTGGTCTCCGCTCCCGGATGGCTGAGTATATGAAAAAGGCAACCAAAAACCTTGAGGCTAGCCAGGAACTTCAAAAGGCCTGGCATGACCAAAAGGCTGTTCTGACTGTTTACCAGCCAGGACAGAAGGTGTGGGTGTTGGAGCCAGTGGCCCCAGCAGCTCTCCAAGACAAATGGAGTGGACCCCACACTATTGTTGAGCAGAAGGGTGAGGTTACCTACTTAGTAGACCTAGGAACACCCAGGAGTCCCCACAGGGTTCTCCATGTCAACAGGTTAAAACCATATGTGGATAGGGCAGACATGGGCTTGCTCATGGCTACTGATGAAGGGCAGGAGGAAGAGAGTGACCCACTCCCTGACCTGCTCTCACAGAACCCTGATGATGGGTCAGTAGATGGTGTAGCCTTGGCAGGCAGCCTCACTACCCAGCAACAAACTGATTGTAGACAGGTTCTCAATCAGTTTAGACACATGTTTTCACTGACACCCAGTCAGACCACCTGGTGCACTCATGAAGTGGACACTGGGGACAGTCTGCCTATTAAAAATAAGATTTATAGGCAACCTGACCATGTCAGGGACTGTATCAGGACTGAAGTCCAGAAAATGTTGGAGTTGGGAGTTATTGAACCCTCAGATAGCCCTTGGGCTAGTCCAGTGGTCCTTGTACCAAAACCTCACACCAGTGGTGGAAAAAGAGAGATGAGGTTTTGTGTGGACTACAGGGGTCTCAATGCAGTCACTAGGACTGATGCCCATCCAATACCAAGGGCAGATGAACTCATAGATACTTTGGCCTCAGCCAAATATCTCAGCACATTTGACTTGACAGCTGGCTACTGGCAGATCAGACTAGCTGATACTGCAAAGCCCAAAACAGCATTCTCAACCCCTAGTGGGCATTATCAATTTGTGGTAATGCCCTTTGGTCTGAAGAATGCACCTGCCACTTTCCAGGGGTTGGTGAATACAGTCCTCACAGGTCTGGAAGCCTATAGTGCAGCATATCTAGATGATATTGCTGTCTTTAGCTCCACCTGGGAGGATCACCTGGTCCACCTCAGGAATGTTTTACAGGCCCTGCAAAAGGCAGGCCTGACTATCAAGGCCACTAAGTGTAAGATAGGGCAGAGTCAGGTTGTGTACCTGGGCCACCTTGTAGGTGGAGGCCAGGTTCAACCTTTGCAGAGCAAGATCCAGACTATCATGGACTGGACTGCTCCCACTACCCAGACTCAGGTGAGAGCCTTCTTAGGCCTGACTGGGTACTATAGGAGATTTGTCAAGGGGTATGGATCAATAGTGACACCCCTGAATGACTTAACTTCTAAGAAAATGCCCAAAAGGTTCAGTGGACAGCTAGCTGTCAAAAGGCATTTGATGACCTGAAGCAGGCCATGTGCACTGCTCCCATTCTACAGAGTCCTGATTACTCCAAGAAGTTCATTGTTCAAACTGATGCATCTGAATTGGGGGTAGGGGCTGTACTGTCACAATTGAATGAAGAAGGTCAGGATCAGCCAGTAGCTTTCATTAGCAGAAGGCTGACCCCTAGAGAGAAACGTTGGTCAGCCATAGAGAGGGAGGCCTTTGCTGTGGTCTGGGCTCTGAAGAAGTTGAGGCCATACTTGTTTGGTACACACTTCCTGGTTCAGACAGACCATAAGCCCCTCTTATGGCTAAAACAAATGAAGGGTGAAAACCCCAAACTGCTTAGGTGGTCCATTTCCCTACAGGGGATGGACTTTACAGTGGAACATAGACCTGGGAGTAACCATGCCAATGCAGATGGACTCTCTAGGTACTTCCACTTTGAACATGAAGACTTAACTGGGCAAGGTTAGTTTAATGTCCCTACGTTTGGGGGGGGGGGTTGTGTAGGAGAGTAGGATCTGCTTCACATGGGTACCCCCACTTTTTGCTAATGCTTCACTGTTTTTCGACATTAGTCTGGCTGGGGCCCTGCTAATAAGAACCCCAGCCTAGCTGCTTCCTCTCTAAAATGGTTTCCATGTGCATTAGGCACATCACTGATTGGAATCTGGAGTGCCCTTATAAGTCCCTAGTATATGGTATACTATGTACCAAGGGCATAGGTACCTCAGAGGCCTACCAGGGGCTGCAGCATGTATTATGCCACCCCTGGAAGGCCATCCAAACTGACACCACAGGTCTGCTACTGCAGCCTGGGTAAGGTGGTGCATGCACTCCTTACTGTGATATAGGTTACCTATATCACTAAATACATACACACATATAAACCTATAAGTCACTCCTAAGGCAGGCCTTATCAATCCTAAAGGCAGAGTGCATGGTTCCTATGTGAGAGGGTGCCCCTGCATGAGCAGGGCCCCTCTGCAGCGTTCGGAGACCCTTCTCTGATGCTGTTTGTAGTGCAGCCTGACCATATACCCTTAAGCGCATTATAACCTCGCGTTAAATGCTAACTTTGGAATGGCTGCACCTAAACATGTCGTGTTTAGTATCAAACATCTTGGAATACTACCCCCGCCAATTCTGGCGGCGGGGGTAGCATTCCACCCTTCTAGAGGGAAAGACATGTTAACTCTGGCTAGCCCGGTAACTTCTTTCCAAAGCCCTGGCATCACAAAATGGATGCTGCTGCCACAGACACGAGTCTGGCCTCCTGCTGCTGGACGAAACTCCGGCAGGGGAGGCCTGGACATAGGTTTCCTGTCCCAGGGAGGTGTGACCACCTCCCCAGACAGGATAATGTGTTTTGGGGCTGGGTGGGAGCACTTTCGGGTGCTTTGAAGTCCTGCACTGGGGGCACATTTGGTGTCCCTGTGCATACCCCAGTTCAAACCGGATCAGGGGCTTGCAGCCCCTGCTTTGGCACGAACTGGACAAAGGGAAAGGGGTGTAGCCACCCCTCTGCCCTGACCCACCCATAGGTGGGGCCACAGAGTAGTCCAACCCCTAAACTTGGTATAAGTATAGGAACCCAGTCCTTAGGACTTTAGATTATCCCTGGACGAAACTCTGAAACAGAATCCTGGACCTTCGATGCTCTACTCACGATTAGAGGACAGAAGAATCTCCCTTGGGGTCAAGGAGTGACTCCCCTGCTTGGCAGGCACCAAAGAAGCATCTGTCCGGTTCGCATTTCTGAAGCTCCCGTCGGACGCCGAAGTCATCGCATCACCAGAGGTGGATTCTCAGACTTCCCCGAGGCTACCCTGAGTCCCCAGCAAAGCTGAGGCCCGTAGCTATCGTGGGTGACGTGAGACCGTGACCCCTGGACACCAAGCACATTTGCAAGTGCATCCTCTTCTGGGTCTCCCACGAAGTCGTACTTTGGGCTCCGAGTAGCCCTAGTCTCCAGCACCAACTGCCCCGAAGATCACTGGCCTCCACTCCACGAGTGTCCTGTGAGCCAGATCCACGTGCGATGTCTCGAGGCTCCTTCGCGGTCGCTAGCCCGTTGGCTAGTAGCCCTTAACAAAGGCCAATCTTTTTCTTACTTGGCATCCTGGTTGCTCCAGGCCTGCCCTCACTTACCCTCGCTGGGTGAGTTCTCCAGATCTTGCTGGTCTGCACCATCGACGATCTACATCTTCATCAAGACTTGCCGTTGCCAAGGCTTGTTGGGTCCAATCCGGTCGCCGACACCTCAGCACTCGACAAACATCGTGTACCAGCCCGAATCCTGCTCCTGGTTGCCGACAACGCCTCCTGGACCTCGTGGCTGAAGAGTCAAGACGACCGTCAACGCACCTGAAGCACTCGACATCGGTGGGCATCTGTCCATCGCCTTCCTGGTCACTGGCTAGTGACCCAGACTCTGTCCCCTCTGCTTTCAGGTTCTTCAGATCTCCAATCCACTCTTGGATCCACTCGGACACTTTCCACTTGGTCGCCAGCAGCACTTTGCAGCAGATCGCCATTCAAATCGACGACGAAACCCGACCCCGAAAGGCACCTATGCACCCGGCTTCCCTGGGTGAGGTAACACGAGTACTCCGGTGCTCCCGTGGGTAGAGACTCTTCAAAGTACTAGTTCTCAAAGGGTTTGCTCCAAGTCCTCCTTTAAGTGTCCCTTTTCTTTAATTTCCTGATCGCGACTTTCTCCATAGAAGTCAACGGCGTATCGCGGTTGTGTATTTACACTGCTCGCGTCCCCCGTGGGTCCCCTGTGTCACTACCTTGGGTGGTTCCTTGTGGTCCAAGCACTTCTAGAGGCTCTAGGCCTAGTGTCTAGTTCAGTCGTGGTTCTTATACCACTTTATTGGTATATGGTTTGGTACGCCCCTAGGGCCCAAACGTGTATTTGTGCTATTACTGTGTTTAAATAACTTCTAACTTATGTACTTCGAACTCTAGCCTCATAAAGAGACTAGAGGGGTGTGTTTAGAAATAAATACATATATTTTGAATATATACCTGGTGTGGTGCTCTTTCATTTGGTCACTCAAGAGATTATAGACTGGTAAAACAAGCTGCTTTACATTCCTTCAAGACTTAGCCTGAAGGCTGCTCTCCATAGCTACCACTAGGATAGCTTTCAATAAGGTTGTCTTTAACCTATCTCCAATAAGGGGTTGTTTGGACTGGTGCAAGGTGCCCACTATAATTAGTGGACAGCATATACCAGGCCAACTTCTCACAACCCATACACACACTTACCCACCCATACAGTCCATCACAGAGGCACTTTTGAAACCAAGAACTCAGTGAATCACCCACTCACACATCTATGCACAGAGTCACACACACCCCATCCACACACTCAGGCACCCATACAGATACTCAGAGAACCAATCCATAACTCATATAGACACTCATGTAGCTAGTCAGAAACCCATGCAGCTGCTTACACAACAACAGACAGACAGATACAGACATTCACACAGTTTAGTCACTAACCCATGCATTCAGTAAGATACGTTTAATCACTCACTTATAGACTCAGTCAAGCACCTACTAAATCATCCATTCAGACGCTTATACACCCACTCATTCTTCAATACGCCTTTCCCTATATATATTAAACATATTTAAACTTTACAGAAACACACAGTCACTGCATGATTTCATCAGTGATGTCATTTGAGATGTCATCAGTGATGTCATCAGTGATGTCACTGACCATGTCATGAGTGATGTAATATGTGACGTCATCAGCAGTGCATTGCGGGGCGCGAGTTATAGTTAGCTGAACTAACTATAACGGGGGAATTTCACGGGTTTTGTACGAGTGCAATGTCCAACTAACTATAACTTTCCCTAAAACCTATGGTTTTTTCAGTGAATTTCAAAGGTTTTTTAAATGCTAAACCCTAACTATAACAGGCCTGAAACCTATGGTTTTTTCAGTGAATATATATATATATATGTTCACTAAAAAAACAAGGTTACAGGACGTTATAGTTTGAAAATAGAATTTGAGAAAGACCTTAGAAATTATGAGAAGGATTATGTGCTGCCGCCATGCACAGTTTTCTCATCAATAATTTCACCGCAAATATTGCAGTGATTTTATCAGTGATGTCATGAAAGATGTCATGAGTGGGGTAATTAGAAGGGCATAGTGAGGGTGCGAGTTATAGTTACCTTAGGGCACGAGTTATGGTTACTTGAGATAACAATAACTACCAAATTTCTATTCTTTTGTGTGTGTAAAATGTGAACCGAACTTTAACGTCCCTGTAACGTTTGGTTTTTAAGTGAATTTCTAAAGCTTTTTAAATTTTATTTCCTATCTATAATGTTCGGCTATTTACGTCAGTCATGTCACAGGCTTCTAAGCACTAAGAGAGCTGAGTCCAACAGAGATGGAGAAGAGAAGGAGGAAAAGCAATTTTTTTTGCAGTTTTATATAGCGCGAAGGGAACGTTTTACACGAGCACCAGTTACATTACACAACGTCACATTCATAGTATGGGGGTAGATGAAGTGATTTGCCCAGAATTACAGGATTCTGAGCTAAAGCCGGGACTCTGGGTGCCCAGTTCCAAAGTCGACAGCTCTGGCCGTAACGACGCATCATCTCCTCAGCCAATAATAACAGCACTTTATAGTCTGAGCACAAGCCCTGCTCACCAAGCAACAGAAATAAATGGAGCAAATCAAATACAGAGAGAGGGTCACAACTGGAGGGAGAAATAACAAGGGGATTAAGAAGGGGGGAGGAACCCCTGGTCAGACTCTTTACTGAGGTCTGGAGCAAGGACAGGCGACGGGGGCTTCTAAGCACTGTGAGAAAGGATCAGAACGGACCTCAAAAGAAGGAAAGACAAGCATTTGCAATGCAATAGGTCTCGCATTGGTTAAATGCAGAACTGTTGGCTTCGCAAATGGAAAAGTAATACGGCGGGCAAACTATTTTGTGCCGCCATTGTTACAAAAGTGAAGAAAAAGAAGGAAAAAAAAGTTGTTTGTTCGCCATATTACTTTTACATTTGCAAAGGCAATAGCTCTGCATTTAACTAATGCGAGACCAATTGCATTGCAAATGCTTGTGTTAGATAAGCGTGGCTGAAAACAAAGTTCCCTCGCTTGCTATTCTTTGTTGTCTGGGTGACTTTTGGCACGTGATGTTTCGGTAAGGCAGATTACTTATTTTGGAGGCAGGCAGTGAAAGGTGTCTGTACGGGTAGTTGCTCAACAGTGCACTTGAAAGTTATACAAAGCTAGCAACAGGACTCACAAGACCGGTCTGTGTTGTCCAATAGCAGGCAGGCAGCACCATCCTTTTCATCTGAGCTGTCGTGCGGCTGGTCCAGCTGAGTGAACAAAGGCTGATAGGATGAAATGTGCACGCACGGGTAAGAAGTCATGGCACACCATAAATGTTATCAGTAGTCTACAGGGATACCTTTCCTCATCAAACTAAAAGTGACAGGTAAACGCCCTCGAAATTAACTAAAAGTGACAGGTGCCACGCCCTCGAAATGAACTAAAAGTGACAGGTGCCACGCCCTAGAAATGAACTAAAAGTGACAGGTGCCACTCCCTGTAAATGATGTAGGTGACCACTTGACCCAAAGGGGGCGGGATGCCATAGGGGCGGTCTGTTTTGGAAACCCCAGCGAATCAGAACCCTATGATGCCATGTGTCCAAGTTGTGATGTAGAGGTGTACGCCTCTTTTAGGGGCTGCTTAGAATACATATAAAGCGTCCTTAAGAGCCGTGTACCTCAAGGAGGTGCCTGAATACCGAAAGACGAACTTATCAATATGAAGAAATACAACCCAATCGTCTAATGAATCCCATATACCACGCTCAATAATTATAATCGGAGCATATCACCAGAGAGCATGGACGAAAATGCTCAACAGGAAGCTCCTAAAGATATGGGCTGCGATGTTACGGGTTTTGACACTGACTTGTGCCGCCGGATGGAAGGGCTTAGTCTCAAGGAATGGCCTCACCTGGTGTCACCGATTAAGGTCGATAACAGCGACAGCGACAGTGAGGACTCTCCTAGCGGTGAAGGGCCTGCTGGAGGCAACGTCTTCAAAATGGAAGAGGGTGAAGAAGCTTTAGCGCCTCCTAACTCACCCATCTATGAAGATATGGCTTCAATGGAGGAAGCAGTTCCCGAGACAGTTGTCATACAACAGCCGGGCACAAGCTCCGAAGACTGTGGGGTATCAACGGACATCTGTGACTCTCAAGACTTCAGGGGCGCCGCTGAGGGCTATGAAAATGCTGAGGTTAGTAAAAAAATGTTATAGGTAGTTAACGTGTATAATGGTGTATTTTATTTTTAACTAATGGGTTGTCTCTCTTTCTTCTTTTGAACTGTAGAAAGCATCCCCAAAAAGAACAGGTGCCGAGGGGCAGCCGTCAAAAGTGAATGATGTAAATTTTTACTGTCTGTGGTGTTCAAAGCAGACTGAAAGTTCCACATGCCAAAACCACGATGGCCAGAGGAATTGTGTCTGTGCATCTAGGAGCTGCCCCTGGGAAAAGGAAACTCCAACTGTACACCAGGATGCCGTGTTGTCTGTTAAAGGTTTTGCTGCAGCATGTGTCAAACGTGACTATTACAGCCTTTGTTACGGCCATCAAATGAAGGATCCTCAGCAGGCTGCGCACGAGTGCCTAAGTGGCTCATACAGAGCAAGAACAATACGTTATATATGTAGTTTGTTAGACCCGTACAAGGTGTATAAACTGCTAAGGGTTGTGTATGGGTTGTCCTCTGAAAAGAAATATGTCCACCCTGATATGCTGAACACATTGTCAATGGCACTCAATGAGATCCGATACGCCAGTGAACCATGCTCAAAACTACATAGTATGCCGGGGCTGTGTACGGGCTTTGATAGAAAGATGATAGAAAGGCTTGTAGAAAGGCGTATGTGTAATATGTAGAATATAGAATAGAAGAACAGGTTCTTTAGCCCCCCCGAAGAATGTTTTAAAATAAAATAGGTTAATATGTTGCGTTATATACATGCGTGTATTTAGAACAAAACCGTAGAATGTCACGGGGCCATGTGGCTATGCATTATACCCCGCATACGGTTGTAGAGGCTGTTATGGAAGGTCCTGCTAGAGCCATCATGTGTATGTCTGTAAAAAGTGCAAAGCCATTATGCTATCTACTGTGAAAATGTGAAATGTGTTTTGTTAATGTTTTGCCAATATTCTTTTTATTAATAAAATGGACTTACACAAACCAAGCGTCTTTTATTTCAAGGGCTGTAGCGACTGATAACATGTCGGGCCCCATTTAAAAAAACTTTATTATGATACAAAAGGGGTTGGTAGCTTTAGAAGCGCCGAAGCTCTGTATAGAAGGGCTGTAGATGAAAATGAACCAGTAAACAGAGACCTGGTGAAGACCTGGTTATCAGGGGAGGAGGCGTATTCACTCCACAAACCAGCCAGCAGGCATTTTCAGAGGCGTCCTACAATTGTTAATGCTCAAATAGATTATCAATGGCAGGCGGACATCATCAGTCTTCAAGATATAGCAAAACATAATAATGGATCCTGTTATATATTAACCGTCATAGATGTGTTGTCCAAGTACGCCTTTGCAGAAGCGCTAAGCGATAAAAGTGGGGCTAGCGTCAAAGCAGTTTTCAAAGCCATCTTCGATAAGGGGCAAATCCCTCAAAAACTACAAACAGATGCGGGGAAAGAATTCTTAAACAAGTCGTTTCAAAAATTATTAAAGCAGCATGGTGTTCAACATTTTGTGTCACACACGGAAGTAAAAGCAGCTGTTGTAGAGCGGTTTAACCGAACTTTAAAGTCTAAGATGTGGAGATACTTTACGGCCTACAACACATACAGATACATCGATGTTCTACAGACTTTTATAGATGTTTACAATGCCAGTTATCACCGAACCATCAAAACATCACCCGTAGAGGTAACACCGTCTAATTCATTAAGGGTCTGGAGAACAGTGTACGGTCGCCATTTTGCTACAATGGTGAAGAAGCCTCTTTTTAAAAGAGGAGGCCATGTTAGGATTTCAAAATTGAAAGGTGTTTTTACAAAGGGATACCAGCAGTCTTTTAGTGATGAGTTATTTATAGTGGAAAATGTGGAGCTTAAAGAGGGGTTGTATATTTACAGGTTAAAGGACTACGCTGGGGAAGAGGTGTCTGGAGTCTTTTACAAGGAAGAGTTACAAATGGTACCCAATGGTCCGCACAGGATGTATATTGTTGAAAAGGTTTTGAAAAGGAAAGGTAGCGGGGCTAACAGACAAGCATTTGTCAAATGGCGGGGGTGGCCGGAGAAATTTAACAGTTGGGTGTTGGCCAGCTCTCTGAAGGGTGTGTGAGCTTGGAATGGTCTAAAGCTCAAGATAAGATGGAGACAGTGCCCTTTTATATTACCCTCCCGTCCAACACTTCTAAGGACATGTTCCCCGACAACAAGATTTCTATTTACACCGTAAAATTGGCTAAACCCGTGGACCTGAAAGGGGATTGGGAAGTAGCCCTAACAGAAATCCAATACGCAAGAACATGGAATACATTTGCACCGGACGAAGCCACATTTAACATAAAGCGTGAGCGGGACCTGTGAGCATACCCGCAGGTTTCCCATACGGATACTACCCAACCGTTACAAGTGTCATCGATGCCATCAACAAATCCATATCCAACATTGAAACCTTTGCGAATATTCATCTAATGCTAGATAATGTTAGAAGGAAGGTCTTTCTTAAAGCTCCTGGTCGCAATACAACGTTTAACTGCTCTGGTAAATTTAGAAGGGTTTTAGGCACAGTGCAACATGCAAGAAGTCCTGTTGAACCCGACCGCTCGTGCCATGATATTAAAGGAGGGTTCTATACACTCTACGTGTATAGCGATATTGTAGAGGCGCAGCGTATTGGGGATAGTTATTCACCGCTGTTAAGATGGGTCCATGTGCAGGGCGAAAATAATACGATGGTCAATATTCAATTTAACAAGCCTGACTACGTCGCAGTTTCTAAAAACCATTTTGACACTATTTCAATTATGATCTTTGATGACCAGTCTGCGCCGGTGGCCTTTAAATATGGGAAAGTTATTGCTAAGCTTCATTTAAGGCCGAGACGTGACAGGGACTATTAAGAAGACAGCATGGTGGTCGTGAAAACATACATGGATCCATCTATGTACAGGGACTATTACAGAAATCAGGCTGGCTATGGAGGTCCAACGTACTTTCAAGGGTCCCCCGTAATGTACGGGGCCGGCTTGGGAGGTTTCTGTCGTAGTTTGTTTAGAAGAGCTATGCCAATCTTGAGACGAGGTTATGAAATTGCAAAGCCCCATGTTAAAGCTGCGGTTACGAACATAGCCCAAGAGGTGATTGGGTCTGTCACATCAGCTGTCGCAGAGCGCATGAACAAGCAGCCACAAGAAGGCGCCGGGCTGGTATACAGACCGCGCAGAAGTGTTAAAAGAAAACGTCGCATGTCGCTGTGTAGGGGACCACCGGCCCCCCTATAAAAAAAGGAGGAGTTCTTCAAAAGGTGCTCACAAAAGAAGAACCCCAAGATGGAAGAGAGCTTCGAAGAAGAAGAGAAACATCTCTAAAGTAAATATTTTCTAAACCAACGCAAACTAAAGCATGGCCTTCGTACATTGTGAATCGGGCGAGTGCACCAAATCCAAGTTAGACTTGTTTACTCTAAAACCTACGCAGACCAGCATCGAAAACAGCTTTTTCATGGAGGTATCATCTTTAGCCGCTTTGAAGCCGTTGGCCCCTATAGAGTTTTGTCTTGTGGTTTGTTGCCTGCCTTGTTATGTTGGCCTAGGACTAGCTGCCATGCTGCTTTTCTTTGCGCACGTTACACTGAGCCAGGGCTCCTTCCCTCGCCCTTTGCTCTTGCCAAGTTCTTTTGCGCTGTCTGCACTTTCTGTCTTTCACCTTTTCTCTTGTTCGATTTGGGCTCAGACTGCACAACATGTACAAGGTCGCATAACAATGTATTTCGGTTCTTCCTGATATGGCCAGTCTCGCGCACCCAGACATAACATTAGGCGCAAATGACATGAAACTTTGTGTGCCTTTAATACTGGGGTTTTTACTGGCGCTGGACACACTTGGAGAAATCCTATTCAGTGAGAAGAGCTATGATGTCCTGCTGATGTAATTCTGCATCTAGAGACTGAGGTATGGGGGTTCGCTAGTCAAAGCCCAGAGGTCTTCTATTTTTATAATAAACTATCTTACTGCACGGGGAGGGTGGTAATGTTATTTAGACATTTATCCACTGAGTTATGAAATGCTTTCCCGTTTGTATTCTATGGAATTGTAACCATGCTGCTTATATTATTCATATGCATTATGCTATTAGTACTGACACGTGTACTGTACATTAGAGCACGTAAGTTGGAATAAACATTTTAACCTATCCAGTGTCTCTTCCTACGCACCTTGTGGACAAGTACGAGTGAGTGACGAAAGAGTGTTCTTGCTTCTGCGAGTCCTGAGATAAAGATACCGTGTTCTGGGTTGTCCAATCATTGGTACTTGGGTGCTAATGGGATGCTAAGCTAGTTGGGTTGGGGTTTTTGGGTGCTACGGTATATGGTAGGCAAACCACTGTATTCCGGGGTCCCATTATCCTGTGCATAGCTCTGTGTATGTGCAGAAACTTTATGACAGTTTTTTGTGTCGGGTCCACGGATATGTATCTGGATCTCAACAACACGCTGCTCCATCTTATGTGTAAAATCGTAAAAGCGGATGGTTCCAACATAGCAGCAGGCGCTAAAGTGGCAACGATCGCTTGCCCCCTAGCAACCATGTTTAATCAGGTGGACATCATCCTGGGCGATCGTCTCATCACACAGAGCGATAACATGTATGCATACAGAGCCTACCTTGAGAGCATTCTAAATTACAGTAGGAAAGCTCTCGACACGCAGCTTTCAGCGGGGCTCTTCTACAAGGATACATACGGCCACTTTGAAGCTAAGGAGCTGGACGGTGACAATCAGGGTTTTGTAAAAAGAGCAGGGTTTGCAGCAGGCAGTCGCCACTTTGACCTCCTGGGACGCATACATTCAGACCTCTTCTTCCAAGATAAACTGCTCATCAATGGAATTGATCTTAAGATCAGGCTTACCCACAACAAGGACTCATTCTGTCTCATCAGTGGGGATGCGGACCAGTACAAGCTGGACATACTGTCCGCGAGTCTGTTTGTAAAGAGAGTGAAAGTGTCCCTGAGTGTCAGACTAGCTCAAGCCGACGCTTTGCAAATATCAAATGCCAAGTACGCAGTGGAAAGAGTAGCTCTGAAGGTATTCAGCATCCCTGCAGGTACCCGACTAACCCAGCAACAGAATTTATTTCTGGGACAACTACCCAAACTTATTATCCTTGGGTTTGTAGACAATACAGCTTTTAGCGGCGTCTATACCTCAAACCCCTTCAATATCAAGCACTATAACATCAACTACGCTGCGCTGGTCCATGAGGGCTCTGTGATGCCTGCAAAACCTTACACACCTAGTTTTATAACCTCCAACTTTATAAGGGAATATCTGGGGCTGGTTTCGATAACCGGGAAGCATCTACGGGACTGCGGGGTAGTCGTGTCAAGAGAAGGCTATGGGGACGGATACACACTGTTTGCATTTGATCTGCCCCTGACATGGAAGATGGCGATCATTATAACTTGGTCAAAGACGGAAATCTAAAAGCTGAAATACGTTTTAGTAATCCCCTGCCTGTGAATGTGAACATGGTCGTATTCTCGGTATTCGACAGTGTCATTCAGGTCAACCACGCCAGACAGATTCTGTTTGACTATCTTTAAAACATTGTGAAATGGACACTGTGCAGATACGTGAGTTCTTAAGCAGGCATAAACACACTAGGAAATACTTTTTAGGTGTTTTCCCTAGCGATGGGTTACCAGCTGAAATAGGGGCAGAAAGACCCTGCACACTTCTCTTTAACACACATCCGCATTACAAGGACGGAACACATTGGGCTGCCATGTTTATGGATAGTGACAAGATTACAGTGTTTGACAGTACCGCAGAGTTCCCCTAACACAGCATCTATACAAAACCCATATTCAAGTATGTGAAAAAAGCTGCAGCACGGGTGGAGTATAACAAGGTGAGGGTCCAGGATTCGTTAGCCATCACATGCGGTGAACATTGTATATATTTTATTAGTAAAATGTCAGAGGGTATGATGTTTAGAAATTTCTTAAATCTATATTCGAATGATCTTGTTAACAATGACCATATAGTTGTGAAATATGTAAAAGAAAACACCTGTGCTATGGTCCGTCCTGTTAAAACGGAATACGCTGTATGTCAAAATTGTAAGGTGGTGCAGCGGCTGTATGTTTAATGATTATTGTCTAAAATAAAGAAACTTTAAAACCTGAATACGGACGGCTTAGTTTTATTCTGACACATACCACATAATTACAGTACTTTAAAAGATGACCTAGACAGTATGAAAAGTTAAAAGTTTTTATTACAAACATTTTTTGCAGGGAAAGGTATTACAATGACAAACTTACTAAAGAACTATACGAAGAAAAAATCAGACACATTTGTTAGCAGGTGTATAACTATACACATGTACACGGTACAATTGTTCAAAAAGTCTGGAGAAACATTAGGTTGTAATCCACAAGGGGGGTTTGGCCAGTGGCTTTTTTTGAGGTACAGATGCCGTAACAGGTGTGGTCCAAGCAGGGGATAGCCGCGGAGCGCCTGTGGCTGGTGGTGATGACAGGATGGGTCCCTTCAGACTTTCAAGCAGGCGCCGATGGTCGCCATTACCCACGAGCGTTGTAGGGATATTGAGTTCAGCAGATGCTCTCAGAAATTGTTCCCAACCTCTAGGAGCATTCTGGTCCGTTAGGGGTCTGGCATGTGTGAGACCTTTTGTGGAAATGTGCCTTTTTAGGGGCACACCGGTGCAGGGTACACCCTTACGTTTGTCCACGGGTCCTTAAACCAACAAAGAAGAGATTGGCACTGAAGCTGGAATTCAAAGAACAAGTTTATTCACTCATGAGTGAGACCACGTCCATACAACACCCTCAAGTGTTCCAGGAGGTAGTGGCTTGAATACACAGACCATGGTGCTTATATACTGTGTTTTCTGCACTGGTAAGCATGTAGTTACAAATAGAAGGTACAAGCATACACAGGAATAGTTACAGCCAGACATGGGCAGATGAGTAATCACTTAGTCAGCAAAGTGGGAGGGGGAACAGAACTGCTTACATCAGTAGGATATGCTAGACAGTTACATTCTCAAACAGGTGCATTCTAGCAGCTACAGGCCTTTCTGAGCTCATACATTGCTTGAGCTTAGAATAGAAGGAGTTAACTAAAGCTGATGACTCAAGCAGAATAGAAAGGCAGGCAACAGTGAAGACGGCAGAATCACAAGGCTTAACAAAATGGATGCTGCAAACAAGATGGCTTCAGCTCATGCTAACAGCAATTATTGTTGACTTCCACAGACGATCCTTTTAGCATTAGCTTAAGACATCACTATGATTTAGAAGGAGCATGGAAGATATCATGGACATCAATCATCATTAACTCACTAATTTCTTAGTCTGTTACTAGTCGGGCATTTACATTGTTGGCATGTCGTTTAGCTGGTATACACGAGGTACAGGTAGAAATACAAAGGGAACAGAGCATCGGGCCACATTGGATACATAAACAACAGGTTAATAGGATTACAAAAATTATACATAGGGCTGTTAGTATTTTCCAGCCCCATACAGTAAACATAGTCCATAGCCATCCAGTCAAAGTCCATGTCCCTGAATCCTGATGGATTTCAGTGGCTATCTTGTGCAGCTTAGAAATTGCTTCAAAAACTGAAGGGGCGTGGTCAGGGATGTAGACACAGCAGCTGCTCCCAATGATGCGACATGCTCCACTACGATCAGCCAGGATTACATCCAAAACCATTCTGTTTTGGAGCGCCACAATTCTCGCAATTTGTAGTTCTTCTGTGATATTTCCAAGTGCCATGGCTGTCTGATTGGTTACAGCCTCTACAACACGTGTCAATCGCCTTATCTTTCCGCTGTTTAAGGCCGCAGCAACAAAGAAGAACAGTCCTAAATTAAAGTCAACATACTGCTGCAATGCAGTATCAGTTTGATCCACCTCATCGTGATTTATTGTCCTTTTAAATCGATTCTTAGAAATGTCATTAAACAGTTTATAGTCTTTATGGTAGGATGCAGGTGCTAAGAACACAGGTGGTAGCAAAAAGGACACAAAACATGTACCCGACCAACCAATAGGTAGAAGGTAATATCCCTTATTTCCACAAATAAAATAGGTGTTGTGTGATGACAAAAAAACTGCTATTGTTTGCTCCAGTAATATTTAACACCAGGGTACAATCACTTTTCCCCACAGGAATACTGCCAATACTGTTCACACAAAGGTCTGCTCGAGCTCTAGTAACAGCTATAACAGGAGGTCCGTTACCCTTGGCAGTTCGAGTGTTAGGGAAAACATAGTGTGTGGAGGAATTTCCTCTGCGATATTCCTCCATTTCCCATACAGTTCCTTTGGCTTGTTGGTCTCCTTCTTCATCAGGATAGCAGACTTTATTTAGCTGGGCATTAAGTCTTCCTACAGTAGCGTCAGTGATATTAGCAATTTCAGAAGCCCACAACAGTGCGAACCAGGCTCTGCAGGAGCCATTGTGTGAAAACGGCAAAGGAATAAAAGGCGTTCCTCCCTTTTTCTGATGAGCTGGCATCATTCCACACACCCAACAGTTGGTAATGTTCGTAGCATTGTGGGTGTGATGCAACATCTGAATGAACGTATTGTTAAGATAGGACATTCAGTGCTTTTTCTCATGATAAGGAAGAGTGAAGTAGTGGTGTTCAATGGGGACAGGAGTAGTAGCAGTCAGTAGATTTCGAGCAGGAGCTACTCCCTCTACAACCCATGTTATTACAGCGATCAGAACAATAACCGAAGTGAGTCCAATAATGAATATAGTCTTTCGATCACAGACTCTTGCAGCAGTTGATTTCTTCTCCATAGGCATGTTTATCTCGACGTTGAACAACAAAGCAGCCGTTGGTTTCTTCACTGAGGTTGAGACGAGTATCAGTAAAAGAGTCCCCCCCCTTTGCTACTCAGACTTTCACTAACCCAGGACAGTGGCTCAAACAGTCTTTTTCAGCAACGAAGTGTCTTTCTTCCGGGGTCGCAGCTGATATCGAGATGTACCAGGAATTGTGTGGTCCGGGAAGACTTCCTCAGATCTTTCAGGTGATGCAGCTCGGCCTCTCTTGGTGTCCAGGATATCGCGGTGATCTTTCAGCGCAGCAGGTTCCACCAAGGTGGATGGCACCCTCTTGCAGTGGGTAGAATGGACCCAGTTCTTCCGGTTGGTCACTCGGACTGCAGTTCTGGTCGCCAGAAGAACTTGCTCAGGTCCCCGCCAACGAGGTTCCAGGCTGCTTGATCTCTGGAACACCTTCACCATCACCTGGTCACCGGGCCGCAGATCATGACCATCACCTTGCGACCTGTCAGGAAGAGCTTCTTGGACCAGTTGATGAATAGAAAGCAAGCTGTCAGTCAACTGTGACAAGTAGTCACTCATCAACACCTGGGGACATCATGTATAGGGCGAGGCTTTGGGACCCCCCAAATATTCATGGGTCTGCCGAAAACAACCTCATAAGGTGTAAGACCGGATCGAGTATGAGGTATCGATCTAATGGAGAGCAAGGCTAAGGGCAGGGCATCAGGCCATTTCAAAGACGCGGAAGCCTGTATTTTGGCTAACTTTAACTTCAGGGTAGAATTGTAACGTTCCACTAGCCCTGCTGATTGTGGGTGAAAAGCTGCATGAAATTTCTGCTTAATCCCCAATCCTTTCAAAACATACTCAACAACTTGCCCAATGAAATGGGGTCCATTGCCACTCCATAGGACCCTACAAATTCCATAGCGGGGAAAGAACTCCTTTAAGAGGACTTTCGCTGTAATGAGAGCTGTATTATCTTTCGTAGCGTATGCCTCTATCCATTTACTAAAGGCACAAACCACTACTAGGACATATTTCAGATTATTACAGCTTTCAAGCTGAATATAATCCATTTGCAGGACCTCAAAAGGTGCAGTTGGTACTGCAAACCCTCCTGTTGGAGTTCGTGTTCCCTTTCCAGGATTATACTGAAGACAGATCAGACAAGACTGGTCTATCTTTTTAGCTGTGCCGGCAATATCTGGATGATCCCAAACTTGTGTAAGTAACTTTGCTATTGAGGATGCACCAACATGTGCCGGCCCATGTGCCATGTGAATCATGGAATGTAAATAGGCTGAGGGCAACTTCCATTTTGTCATTTCTTTATTTCTCCAGCAGCCCTCATCATCCAATGTTCCCTCCTTGGACCATTGATCTAATTCATTAGCAGATGCAGATTGCTGCATGTCCAGCACTTCTTGCCTGGCATCATGCCAACGCTCAGCCTGTGACTTAACTACATACATGGATGTGGTACTTCGCTGCATTGCAGTCTCACGAGCTGTGTAGTCGGCAAAGGCATTTCCTGCTCCTATTTTATCAGTCACTTTCACACACTAACAATTGCTACCTTCTTAGGATATGTCAAAGGAGTAAGGAGATTGTGTACTAATTCCCCATGCACTATTTGTGTCCCATGAGAAGTAAAGAAGCCTCTTTCCTTCCAGAGTTACCCAAAATCATGAGCCACTCCGAAAGCATATTGGCTATCCGTGTAAATGTTAACAAACAAGTCTGTACTAAGCTCACACGCTCTTGTCAGTGCTATCAGCTCAGCTGCCTGAGCTGACTTCTGTGAGATGCGAGCTGTCTCAACTACTGTCTGAAGTGTTGTAATTGCATAAGCAGCAGATGGTGTACCATCAGGCAGCTTTAAGCAGGACCCATCAACCCACAATTCCCCATCAACACTAGAAAGAGGTGTATCCTATAGGTCAACACGACCCATTGTTTGTTCTTCAGTACGGAATATACAGTCATGAAACTCTTGTGACTGAGACTGAGTGTCTGGAAATGGTAATAATGTAGCAGGATTCAGAGTCAAACATCTTTTCAATGTAATATGAGGAGCCAACAGTGTCAAGCGGGCACTAGTCAAATGTTGTGTTTTCATTTGATTTAAAAGGGCATCAACTGAATGGGGTACTAGCACAAACAATCTATGTGACAAGACTATTCCCTCGCTCTGACGTATGGACACGGCTGTCGCTGCCACCGCTCGAAAACACCCAGGCAACGCACGAGCAACTGGATCAAGGACAGCTGAAAAATATGCACAAGGGCGTTGCTTATCACCGTGTGTTTGTGTTAAAACCGAGAGAGCACAACCGTCCCTCTCGTGTACATAGAGTGTGAAGGCCTTAGTGTAGTCTGGAGTTCCTAATACTGGTGCAGAGCAAAAAGCATGACGTAACTGTTGGAAAGCATTCTGGCATTCAGTAGTCCATGGGAGAGGCATCGGAGTGTCTTTAGTCAAAAGGGCCAACAAGGGTTTCACAATGTGAGAAAAACTAGGGATCCACTGTCTACAGAAAGAAGTCAAGCCAATCAGTGCACGAACATCCTTCTGAGTACGGGGCACAGGCGTGTCTAAAATAGCTTGGATACGGTCTGGTGTGAGTGCACGTCCCTCCTTAGACAGGAGGTGACCTAAGTAGGTAACCTGCTGTCTACAATATTGCAATTTCTTTCGAGAGACTTTGTGATGATGAGAGGCAAGGAATAATAACAATAACAGTGTTCCTTCTTCACACTGTTCAGGGGTATCAGCAGCCAACAAGATGTCATCGACATATTGAATGAGAGTCACCCCTTTCGGCACAGGGAAAGAATCAAGCTGCCTTTTCAATGCCTGACTATAAATGCTAGGACTTTTTGTATACCCTTGTGGAGCTCTACAAAATCTGATGATCGATTATTCAAAGTGAAGCCGAACAAATAACGGCTGTCAGGATGAATAGGTATTGAAAAAAATGCATTTTTCAAATCGATCAAACTAAATGTAGTGGCAGTAGGAGGAACCATAGTAAGAAGTGTTGTGATGTCAGAGACTACCGGGTATTGAGGCACTACTATTTTATTAACCTCTTGCAGGTCAATGATGAACCTATAAATTCTAGTGTCAGTGTCTTTTTTCAAAATAGGAAGAATAGGACTATTACAGGTATTATAAGGGACTTCTTCCACAACCCCCACTCTGATCAAATCCTGAACAATACGTATTAATGCTTCCTCACCTTCCCGGGATATCTTATATTGGGGCAGTCGAGGCAACAAAACACCTTCCTTCACTTGAATATGTACTGGTGGAATGACCATTTGCCCCACATTGGTATCTGACGTAGCCCACAAAGTACTAGGTAGCAAAGCCAGAGCAACATCCTCTTTGATGAGACAAGATCTCTCAATCATTGGATAGTTATCGTTTAAAATAACACGCACGCCTTCTGGGGAACAACGTATCGTAGCACGGAAATGTTTAAGCATATCGATACCCACAACGTTATCTGGCGTGTTAGGGGAAAGCAGAAATGGACATGCTGCAGTGAATTTATCAAGACTGAATACAAGTGGCTGTGACAGTGGGCTAAGTGAAGGTGTCCCATTGAATCCTATTGATGTTATCGTTGCGCCAGACAGGGGAGCCCTAGGAACCAATTGTTTAGACAGAGCACTACGAGTAGCTCCTGTATCAACAGAAACTGATCAGTAGAACCCAAGATGTTTGCATTGACATAGGGACCTGATCTACTGGGACCTCAACCGGTTCCTTACCCCATCCTAGGCATTCCTATGCATAATCGGAGTCCTTAAGACCATCAGTCGAATAATCAGACATTTGATATTGATTTCGCCTATCAAAGGTATTAGAAGAATTTGGATTGTGTTCAACTGCCTCAAATCTAGTACGACTATCCACGCCTCCCCTATTTCCTGAGTTCCCGGGGTGGCCTCTCATAAGTCCTCTACCCCGCTGATACTGCTGACCTTGCAAAAGGGGGCACTCAAAACGCCAATGTCCAATCTCCTTACAATAAGCACACTGATCAGAGGACAAAGTTGCTCGAGAGAAAGGGGGTGCACCAGGGCGATACATCGCACGTCCACCTCTACCACCACCTCTAAATGATGGACCATAGACTTGAGCCAACATAACTTTCATTTTTAAATCCTTAACCTTTTTATCCTCCTTGCCTTTCGCTTCCAGTTCCTGACGCACATAATATTGGGCCATAGTCAAAAGGAAAACTGGGGAAGACGTAGTCCATGAACTCTCACTGGCCTTTAGGCGACTAGCTATTTCTGGCAACATGTTAGCGACAAATTTGTCGACGAACAGATGCTTACCCGTGTCATCTGTCAATGACTGCCCACTAAAGTCATGGAATGTCTCTTCAAATCGTGTAAAGAAATCAGAAACTGACTCATCCGCCTTCTGCTTACAAGACGCTAACGTAGTCCAATCTATTTTCTTAGGGGGTATAAGAGTTTTCAGCTTAGTCACAATAGCTTTGGGAAGATCTAATATCTCCTGTTGTGGTTTCTGCGCAGGCTCCCTAGCTGCATCTATTTCTTCTAAATGCACCCAAGTATCACCATATGCTACATTATCATCTATTTTCTGAATCGTTCTCCACATATCAGGGGGCAAAATAAGTCAGAAAAACATGTCGATATCTGGCAGAGTCATAGTACAAGAGCTAATAGCTCCTTCTACTTCTTCATAGAAAGCGGCAGGATTTTTCCGTGTATCGTAGCCATAACGTAGCCATAACGTCCGCTCTACTCCAAGGAGTATAAACCCAATTATAAATAAAATACCCCTTCGCATCATCTGAAGTTTTGTCATCATCCTTTCCTGAACCTTTCGGAGGAACATACAAAGGCGCAGTTTCGCGCATTGGTCGTACATTAACTTCAGCACTACTAGATCCATTATTTGTCTCTGAAGTTTCTGCTATTTGCGCTGGGGGTGGAGCTAATTGTACAGTCTTATTTTTGCTGGCTTCCTTTTTCTCAGCCTTTAAGCAAAATATTTCATCACGTAACTTAACCACTCGCCTAATTAGATCAGGTATATTTAAAAAGGAAAGAAAAGTGCCATCACTCAATTGTTTATAATCAGAATATATATCAGCGGGCTCCAAGTTTTCAGAAAGGTCTCTAAAATTAAGTATTACTTCCCAAGCAAACTTCTCTGTAAAATATAACTGCTCTATTTCTTTCCATTGCTGGATCCTGGCTACAAGATCGGAAGCGAGAGTTTTCTTACGGGCTTCTGAACGAGCGGTGGATCTAATGGTGACTTTTTCATCGACAGTTAAAATAGAGCGAGTCTGTCGCCCATCTTGCTTGTCTGTATCTTTATCGTCTGAAGAATGATGTTCTTCATCGGAAGGATCCTCCTCAGGGGCAGAGGGAAATTTATACCGGGGCGGAGGTCGATCTAATAGAATACTGTCATCCTGATGTTTATTAAGTATGGGATAAATGGGGCGCCTAACAGGGTACTGGCCAGTTACCTCTAAACGACACTCCCTATCTTATTTTTCCTTTATTTCCTTCATCTCCTGATTTTTCAATTCCAACGCTTTTTGATAAATTGTTTTGCGCTGTTCTTTTTCTGCTATAGCTTCTTCTTTCCTCACTCTCTCATGCGCTTCTTTCTCCCACATACGTACACAATCAAACATATCTTGTCGACTCTTTTTCTTAAATAAACACTGCTCTACATACTGAATCTTTTTAAAATCAAATGACCCATTTACTGGCCATCGTAGATGAGGATCCTTTTTCGTATATTTGTTCAACAGTGTACTATACATTATGGAAGAAATACCATATTTGACATACATATGCCTGTTAGGTGTCCCCTCTGGGGGAGCCGGCTGACTTCTTTCTAAATCCATTTTGGTACCTCCAAGACAGCAACACAACCTACGAAGTGCGCTAGGAGCAGGCATGCTATCAAGTGGTGTAAAATATTACGTATCAAGAGAATATCAAAGTAGAGAAAAATCTCCACATTACCTGCCTTTATCTATTGCAATAGACAAATCAAACAAACAAAAACAGAATCTTGGCCAAGCAAATCCAAAATCAAGAGTGCCGCTTCAGCGACCTTACCAAACAAAAGTCTCCAGCCTCCAACTGCCAATCTCTTGACCGACCTAATGGTCACTGCAAGACGTGCGCCAAAGGAAATCTCAGTCAGGACCGGCCGCCACCCGGAGGTCAAATTGAAAAAAACAGAAAAGATCACTTTGGTCTGCAAAGACAAGGGTCTCCTCCTGCAGGGTACCTCTGTAGCAATATTCCACTCTTCCTGCAAGACCACTCCTTCGGACGGCCACGTCTCCGATGAGCCCCACGAGTCGGGCGCCAAATTGTGGAAATGTGCCTTTTTAGGGGCACACCGGTGCAGGGTTCACCCTTAAGTTTGTCCACGGGTCCTTAAACCAACAAAGAAGAGATTGGCACTGAAGCTGGAATTCAAAGAACAAGTTTATTCACTCATGAGTGAGGCCACGTCCATACAACACCCTCAAGTGTTCCGGGAGGTAGTGGCTTGAATACACAGACCATGGTGCTTATATACTGTGTTTTCTGCACTGGTAAGCATGTAGTTACAAATAGAAGGTACAAGCGTACACAGGAATAGTTACAGCCAGACATGGGCAGATGAGTAATCACTTAGTCAGCAAAGTGGGAGGGGGAACAGAACTGCTTACATCAGTAGGATATGATAGACAGTTACATTCTCAAACAGGTGCATTCTAGCAGCTACAGGCCTTTCTGAGCTCATACATTGCTTGAGCTTAGAATAGAAGGAGTTAACTAAAGCTGATGACTCAAGCAGAATAGAAAGGCAGGCAACAGTGAAGACGGCAGAATCACCAGGCTTAACAAAATGGATGCTGCAAACAAGATTGCTTGAGCTCATGCTAACAGCAATTATTGTTGACTTCCTTCCACACTTTGACTAGATCGTACATGTGTGATCCAGGGATCGGTTGCCCCCTGTAGAGGAATTCACCCCGCTCATTCCACGCTGTTAGGTCTTTAGAAGCTGCAAGCTTACTCATCAACATCTGTGCTGCCCCCCGGTACCTTTGACTTACATTTTTTAAGAGGTCGTCAACAAAGATATCTGAGGGTGGTACGGGGCATGAGGTGGCTGCGGTAGTTGCTGTGGGGCTGCAGGGTTTGCTGGTTGTTGTTCAGAGTCTGGGGCATATAGAGTTAGCTTAATTTTTTCTGTATTCCACTGCTTGTAATAGTCCAAAAACTGTTTTAGGGTGCTGGTGTAAAGGTTTGCTTTGTCGTACAGATTTAGATCAGTCCGGTTCTCCATCCTCAGAGTCTCATTTTTCCTTATATCCCAGGCATTGTCCGTAGATGGTCCCAAATGCTCCAACTGCTGTCTAGGCACCAAATACATCTTTGAGGCATGCTCCATCACTGCCTCAAGAGGATACTTGTAATTAGGGTTATAGCTATGCCCAACAACAAACCTATAAACCCACCAGACTGTTTTACCAGTTTCTTCTTGGAAATGAGGGACTCCCTTTTATCACTGAGCTTCATGACAAGGTGTCGCTTATTCTTCAGTACCTGTAACTGGCGATTTGATATAGGGACACTACCTTTTAGGGTGTTTAGGGCTATTTCTGAAATGGCAGCCACTAAATCATCTGAAGCCGCGCACAGGATGGCCTTTCTGTGTTGGGGGCTGGCTATAACCAGCATTTTTAGGAGAGCTAAATTACACCGCAGGCGGACAGACATAGTCACCACCTTATATTATAAGATCTAGATTGTAAATGTCACTAAAGCGCCTTCAACGCGTCTTTTTAGAGGCTCTGGGCTTGGTCTTAGGTGTGTAAGTGACAGGGAGATCAGGAGGGAAAATATCAGCCCTGAGCCTGTACTCTTCTAGAGTATTATTTTTAAGTCAACCAGCAAGTGACCGTGGGGTTTTGCAGTAGCGTCATTAAAGGCCTCCATGAAAAAATGTGTGTTTCCAGGGTACATCTGTTTAGCTATGATGGATATTTGTTGTTTGTCGCAGGGGTTTTTAAATAAAATCAGATATGAGGCATTGAGAGCTATAGAACAACTGTTCTTACCCTTGTAAAACAGGTTCTGCATGATGTAGCATATGCTTAGATTGCGATGGTGTGAATATTGAGTAAAAGCTTTCTCTAGCTCAGGATGATCCCCACCTTCGCGCATAAGGTCGTCTACAATTACAAGGTTTACAAGGTTCAGCAGCAGCAGCTCATCATCGTTGAGATTATCAGGTATACCTTCTATAAACCTGATATGTGGGAAACTTTTGGATAGTTCGGTATAAAGATCTTGCCAGCAAGAATTAAGCCACACAATGTTGTTGGGTGTTTGGGATAAAGCCCCTGCAGCATTTTCTAAGAGCTTTTTTATAAAGTAGCTTTTACCACAGTTTGAGGGACCTGCTAAAACGCAGGAGAACGGATGCTGTAATCGTGTGTCCATAGTGTACGAGTCAGTTGCTCTAATGCGGCTAATAACCGTACAGCAGTGTTTTATAGTCCTCAGTCAGGACCCTTTTATCAAAAACAACGCATAAGGTTTGATGTAGGGGCTGAGTTATAATTTCCCACTTTTTTTTGGATCTGACTATGCAGGGCTGATTAACAACTATGGTTTTTATCATTTTCACGGTCGTCCGATGCAGAGTAGTCATGCACCAGATCCTTCAGACAGTCAAAATTGATTTTAGGGTGTTGTTGACATTTTATGTTATACCTTTGAACTTCATACATACTTTGTTGTTGTTTGTTTTGTAAGAATAGGTCTTAGGTCCGGATGAGGTGAATTCGACTATATACTCATCCTTATCAAGTTCACTGGTCAAATTACCTAGATAATCACAAGAGGAGGGTCTTCATCCCCTGGTTTACTCACAAAAATAACTGAGCCGGTATCATGATACAAGCACTGGTCCTGGAGTTTATCCATAACCCCATAAATCTCTAAACGAGTGATAGCGGTCGTGAAGCACGCTATGAAGATGTTTATGTTGTTACACGTTGTGGGGTACTCTTTTGTGTATTTCCAGCACAAAGCCGCTGTCTCTTCATTGATAGACTCGCAGCTTGACACCTCATAACAAGGGGAAAAAAGGTACTTAAACAGCTCATTGGGATCTGTTATGATGGTCGTATTTGACATGTTTGTACGCTGTGCGAATTTTCCCCATAAGGAGTTCAGACAGAGCTTGGCTAACTGGAGTCTGGCAGGGTTGACCTCTATCAGATGGGGTCATAAGCATATGCCCTCGTGAGTGTAGTAGTCATCGATGTATTTTTGCTTTGCATCCTGGCTAGTACACCATTCGGGATATCCTGAGGCCTCCTGTTTGTCTCTGAGAAACAAATTAATATACAGAAAAAAGAGGCGTGTTGTGGTCCTCTTAAAATGCCACACTTCATGTACTCTGCCGAGCCTGTAGCCTTTCTCTAAGGCCGCCTGGAACTCTATGCTACACCAGGTCCCTGTGAGCATACTTTGTTCTTCAGTGTGTGTACACACACTGACCTCTTTACTCACAGCACATGCTCGACAGAGGGGAAATATTAGCTTACAGTCGACCCTGTATGGTAGCACCGGAAAGTAAAGATGCCTTGGAGGGTAGATTTGGCATTTAACTAACCCAAAGTATTCGGATATGGGTTTAAAATCTCTATATATGATGGTCGGGTGACCTAAGGGGTATACCTTCATCTTGTTCACAAACGGGTACAGACTAGTGAAATCGTAGTAGTGTATTTTCTCACCCTCACCAGCGGCCCTATACAGCTGTATAGCGTTTGTACGTCCCCGAAATAAGGCATCACGGGGCTCCAGACGCTCTGGTAAATCACACCTCTTAAGAAAAGAGCAGAGTTCCGTATCGGATGTTAGCTTATCTAACCACTCATGCTCCCAAAGGGACCTCATAGCAAAGCCACATTTTTCAACATACTGGGCCTTCATCAGAGTACGTCTGTGTAGGTGCTCATATTTGGCACCCATCAGTCTTTTAAACTCGTGGGGTTTGTAACACTGAGGGCAGCCGTGGTAAAAGCAGCCATTGTATTCAAAGGCCGTTGGCACTCCCTTAATTACAGCGTACCCATCCAGGTGATAAGGACCCAGGCGGTATTCACCACCCTGTAAGGCATGTTGAATATGTATGTCTTCCGTCTCAGAGACGTACATGAGCCATTGGATAGAGGGGGTTGAGTAACGTTTCTGTTTACCATTATAGAGGTCTGGCGGAACTAGAGCAATACTTTTAGGTCTTAAAAACATGTGTTTGTAGATGGACATACACATGGAAGCCAAAGTGATGTTTTGAAAAGGGTCTATGTATTCGACTGTCTTTGTCATTTAAGAGGTCTTGGGCTTCAAAACCCTTACTTTCTTAGTCATAGACACCACAACATCTCTGAAGAGGTTGCAGGCTTTTCGCAGGATCATAACATCAGCCTGACAATAAGCTTTCAACTCTGTTTGAAAATGAAACTCCTTTTCACGGTTTTCATCGTACCATTGTAGAAAGCTCTCTTTCTCACCAGGCATCACATACTTAGCCCCATAGCTGTCGGGAGGCGGCATGGGCCCCACATAATTCTGCTTCGCCCAGGTATTAAAAAAGTGTGGAAAATAACCTTTACATCCTGGAAAACCAAAGGCTTTTGGCAGCTTGCTCAATTTCATGGGCAGAAAGTTCAGGGTGTCTATGAACCTTATTTGTAACGGACCAACCGTTAACAACATCAGCTTGGAACCCTGAGTAATGAGTTCTACTTGTACCTTTTCACGAATCATATTTTGTAAAATAAAGAATGAGTTATATGCTTTTGAGCTATGGGCCAGCATGGTATACCCTTTGAATTTGGTTTGAATGAAAATGTTAAGGAAATCACCAACGCTCGTTCACCCTTCAAACTCACAGCTGTCATCAGAAGTTAGATGGTGTGCGTAAATATAGTTAGGTTGGTGTACCCCCGTATCCTGTGTACACTCTATATCAAACACTATGTAGTCTTCGGTTTTGGTCTGGGGCCTCCCTTTAACCATGTAGCACCTGTGTACAGTTCCAGCCCTAAAAGGAGTCTGACACCTTGGGCATTTCATGCCTTTGTATTTGTGATCTTCAGCCACATACCGGCCACACTCACGGCAATCCATTTTAGGGATGCATTTAACAGCTTTGTTGTGTATGCTCAAGCATTCTTGTGAGCGACAAAACAGATTACAGGTGCAGCACCTCACCTTCAGGGCAGCATCTACGACGCAACCGTCCCTTTGACATATCTTACAATGCATTTCACACTGGTGATTTGCCTTAGTGTTGTAGATGTGATCGCAGTGGGTGCACACATACTTGGCTCCTAGAAAACTTTTAAGGTTCAAGATCCCGTAAAAGTGATTTTTGTGGTGGAGGACATATACAGTCTTGTTTTTCACACGTTCCCTGGTTGTAAAGTACTTCCACAAACTGTTGTGATAAAGAACTTTCATCATAACGGCTAACTAGTTCTCAAAAAGACCTATGTCGCCAAAGCCGACCATGCGGTCTGGAGGTATTTCAAGCACCTCATGGGCTTCAGCCCCTCTAGACATGATGACAGCGTCGGGGGTTTTGCAACCCTGCAGCAACCCCACGATGCTGGCCGCCAGACAGGTGTTGGGTGCTCGGTGTTAAAGTTGAGCAGCCAACGTTGTTTCTTACCAATGATCTTGCTGTACAGCACACTCTTTAAAGGCCTGGAAACAACCCCCTTACGACCCCGTACAATGAGGGCTATGACTCTGAAAGTACCATAGGCAACTAGTTCAGCCTTACTCTGTAAAAGCCTCGAGAGGTTTTCTAGAAATTCCACAGCGTCAAAGACATTGCAGGATCTTCGTTTGGTGAACAATGGACTGTCAAGGCCCTGTCCCTGAAAGCGTAGCTGGAAGAAATCGTTAGGACCCACATCGTGGCATTTGCACAGCCTGATGTATGGCTAAAACCCCATGATCAGACGACCTTATGTGGTGCAGGTTAACAAACCTAAATTCCTCATAGTGTTCTGTAGCGTTAAATCTCTCTACCGTACGACTGTAACTTCGAACGCTCTCTAAAAACACAGGCTCTGAATCCTGAGCTTGAGGAATTGGGCTTGTTGAACTCGATGCTGCATCATTTTGGGGGTTCGGACTTAACCCTGACTCTGGTGTATTTTTAAGCAGCCGTGTAGTGAATATTCTGGCTTTCTTTAGTTTACTTTTTAGAAGCCGACGCTGCTTTAGTGGTATTAATCCACTTTTGCTTTTTACTGGACCACCCTTTTTTAGGCAACAGCCCTCAGCCTATTTGAACAGTCTGGTTTGTACTTGTAAGCGTTGTACTTGTAGAGACCTCTGCTACAGACCCTACATTTGCCCTGTCTGTGTGTTCATGGTGTCGGTGTGTGCTCTACCCTTTGAGCGTTTCAAATGACCCACCCTCGGAATGTTCTCTCCTGAAAGTATGTATTGTCGATTTATGGGTATTCATTTATATGTTTCAGGCATGGTGTTTGATACTGCAAAATCTTGTTTGCGGGGCTCTATGTACTTTTTACGCCTGAGGCATCGTAAAAAGCGTAGGGACTTTGTCAGTATTGTGCAGACCTTAGGGTTATATTTTGATGTATGTATACTTTTATTAATACCGGTGGAATAGGGGCTCTTTAGGGGACGCCGTGGACCTAGTCACGCCTGTATAACACCTATGTCTGTCGCTGCCGATTGACACATCTGTAGGATCATACTCTTACACAACTCAACCCTTTGCAGGATCTTCAGCTGTGCATCCGTCATTACCCTGTCACCTCTTCCCCTCTTTCCCAGTTTTAAGTTGGCGGCGTTCACCTGTTGTTTTAGTTTTCGAACCGCCAACTGTATATCTTTGACTTGAGCCCCTAGTACCTCTTTTGGGTCTACAGAATCATATTGTGGGGGATTAGGGATGAACACAGGCATGTTTTGTACATTACCCTGAAGTACCCCAGGGGCCATTCTCAGATGGTCCTCCACAATACCCTTCTGTAACGTGGCCTATAGGGTTCAAAAAAATAGGCTCCCAATGTGAACATCCTGGGGATCCCGTGGCCGTTTCCTCACTAGATATGACATCCAAACTTTTATTTGGGCAGCCGGTCCATCCTATACTGCTATCTGGGTATGTTGAGGTTGGTGATGCGGGGTTTACACTGGACACAGGGCTGTTGGGTCATACGCTCCTGGTGGGGTGATAGGAGACATAGGGTATGGGGAATTTAAATGCCGGTCAAAATACTCAAGGGACTCAGAAGTGTAGGAATCGTCAGAGTTTGTTATATTTCATGTAGATGCCCTAATATAGGCATGATCTTAGATGCCCTAATATAGGCATAATTTTCACCTACATTAGTTCCCTATACTCCACAATAACGGGCTCTGAGGGCTGAACCTTATCTAGTCTGTGGTCTGGGTACAGAAGGAGGGGTTTTCCCAAACAAAGGCCTCCTATAACATCACCAATGTACTCATACAGTATCAATGAATATTCATAAGGGTTCTTGGAAACCCGGCAGGGGCTACATCCACCTGCATAACATCTACGTACACGGTTCATCCCATACGTCATCCTCATACCCAACAATGGCTAACACAAGACACAAGGGAAAAAGGGACTCTATACTCTTCTGTATAAATACAGCACCTCTTGTTAGTATTAGTTAGAGGGAACCGAGAGTTCCAGGCCGACTCACTGACCAGAGACGCTGAGGCTCCTGCATGCAGTCGCTCCAGCTGACAGTGGTCTAAACATCCCTCGCGGGGTGTCCAACTCGAGACCAGGACAAAGTCCCACACTCTCTGTATTCAGGTAATGGGGTTTGACTAAATCCTAGCGGGATTCTTGGCTTCTATATCTACTCATATGCTAGGTACACTTCAGTACATCTAGATAGGCATCGTAGGAGTACGCGCTTCCTTTTATAAATGCATTTTATAGCCATGTATTGCAAAATGGTAGAACTGTACTATCCTTTTATATTCACTGTACTGCTGATCATATATCTCTGCTGCTGTCTAACAGTTGTCGCAGCACATATATTTTACACTTGAAGAGCAACTGTGCCATAAATTCTTATTGTAAACACGCCTGACTGTTTATTCTGTGTAACTCTCTGAGACAGAAACGAAGTGAGCACGAGTAACTGAGCGAAGAGTAGTACATTGTTTCCACGATTCTGAGGAATCAGGGTTGTCATGTTCTGAGGTTGCCAAAAACTAATCTCTCCCCTGTAAGAGGAGATTCTAGTGGCACTGTGAGCTAGCTAATGCAAACAGGATAACATACGCGGTGGGGGTGCTCAGAGTTAGTCTGCCACCAGACCTACAGTGTATGTTATCCAAAAGCGCAGGTCCTGTATGGGTAATATAGGAACTACACTACAAGTTATGGTCAGGTATGTGTCTATCCGTCGTCTGCAACCCCCCATTGTCCACATTAGAAGGCCCCCCCGTGCAAGGCTTCTGTGGGTCTGTCAATACTGTTCACCAACCCTGCCAAGGCCTTGAGAGACCCTAGGCAGGCTGTATAAGATGTTTCTAGGGGTTGATCAATTACAACCGGTGAGTCCCTATGCCTGTTAGGAATGATTATAGTTGGCTTCAGGGTGTGGGCAGGGGGCTGTGGCGTAACAGACTTGTTAAAGGTACCTTCTACTGTTTCTACTTGTAACTCAGGGGCCCCTTGCTTCTTCTTAAGATTTTTTCTTGAGAGGCGATTCACTTTCGGGGTTTGGAGTTGTACCATATCTTATGAAACAGACGCCATGGCCTTTGGCCCTTTAGAGATCAGGGGAGTAATGGGTTCATTCAACGGTGTCACAACCTTTTTTAATGAGAGATCTAAAGACACAGTTTGGGTCTCTGGGACCATTTGATTCTTCTTCAGGTTTAAAGGAGTTGTTTGGGAATCAGCGAACTCCTGTTTCTTCTTCTTGAGGTTTAAAGGAATGGATTGGGGCTCTGGGACCACCTGATTCTTCTTAAAGGATGGTCCTCCTCTGGAGTCTCCCACCATGTGCAGAATAGGCATTCCTGTAGGAGTATTCATCAGGCTGGAGGGTGGTTTGACTTGACATTTCATGTCTGTACCGGGTCTCTGCTGGATATGTGCATAGTAGGAGCATAGTTTGTCCTGGCGTACATGCCTAATCACACATTTTGCTGTAGGCTTGATGTTCTGTACTGTCTTTGTGATGTCGCTTAACGGGGCCATCGTCCTCTTAGCCTTGCATGACTCTTCTCCAGTGCGCTTTTGAGCTGCTCCTAGAATGTAACATAAAAATATATATATATTAGAAGAAAAAAAATAAGGAACCTGTATAAACTGCTTACACTAACCACAGACACCCTACGGGACTATAACTTCTACACAATCTACATGTTGGCGGTCCTTTCTGTTTGAGAGAATAAAACCTGAGAGTTCTTTTTGCCACCCTATTGAAAAATAAAAACAACACACACCTGTTAGAGGTCTTTTCCCAGCTCCTTTGTTCGTCACAGATCCCTCTTTAGATGCTGAAGCCTTCCTTTTCAGGGGCCCTTTTTTTGCTTGTTGAGCTGACTCTTGCACATCCACGCTGACCGTGCATGACTCCATGAGAAAGAAAAAGAAACAAAAAAAGTCACATTTACAGTATAAACCAAGCCTTAGCAGTCCCTTCTGAGGAGCCCTCCTACAGTTCACGCTGTGGTTTTTAGACTAGCCCAGCGTAAGTCTTAGACAGTTATTAGAGCCGGGTCCTTTTTTATTTACCTGTAAGAGCCGTCTTGTTTTGCACGTTGTGTGCATGGTCTGGAAACTCAAGGCAGGGCTCTGGAGCATCAACAGCTACTTGTACTTCGGCGTCATAATCTGTAAAATCATACATACACGGGAAGACCATTAGAAAACCAGAGTTTCTGAGACACCATTGTACAAAAACTACTCAGAACTATAGAACGATAAATACATATACCTTGCTGAAAGGTAATCAGGTCTTCGTCGCTGATAGTTATTTCCTGGAGGTCCTGTGGTGGGGTAGATCAAACAGGGGCTGTTTTTAATACTAGCTCTCAAAAAAATAGCATTACCACTTGTCACCTTAGAAAACGCAAATACACATTACATAGAGACTAACATCCATACATAGGGCATGTGTAAAGCTGCATCTGGGAAATTCTACATAGGCCACAGGCCTACAAGCTGTAGGAACACCCTGTCAACCCCACTGTTATACAACCTAGTTAAAGTTTGGAGAAGCATAAAGTCACAATTGAAGGCGGTACCACATCGCTGCTGTTACATTTTAATAATTAATCTTGATTTCTTCCCACAAGCCCCACCTCATGTACTATATTAATCTATGCTCTAATCTAAACTAGACAATGTGCATGTTGTTCTTTAAGTAGAGTTAATAATTCACCGTTCTATGTCAGGGCATTTTAACTTATAAACTGCAAGTAACAAAAGCCCCTCTCTTAGGAAAAACACTAACTCAGGGACCTATTTTTTTTTATAGTGTATGCACTTTGTAGTCTACAGGGTACACATTATTTGCAGCGTACATATTAAACCTCTGTGGTAAATGCTGCTCCGTCAGAGCAACTACTAGACAAAATCACATATCCCTCTCCAGAAAGAGCATTAATCATAGGAGTTATTTCGACATTTATTTATTTATTTTTATTGTTTTTTGCCTGGAAGCTGAGGAAACAATGATCTTGGCAGCAGTGGTTTTAAAAATAAATAAGCAATCCGTAGCCCCTTGGCAGGCAGCATCCGGCTTATAGGTGCAGGAAGAGGGCGAGCTACAGCATGAGAACACTCTCCCTCTCCCTGCACGGCTGTATGTTGCCCTTCACATTTTATATTTATAGCCAGGGGCTCTGCTTACACGGCCCCTGGCTGAAAGAGGCCCAACCATCTCAAATTGGGAATCCCTTTTGGGAGCTCCCCCACGCTCTGTCCCGAATCGCTGTCACTGTCCGGGCTGCTGGGAAGCCTTCCACAGCTGCTGCGAATGTCGGGTCCTCCCCTTCCGTGACGTCATCGTTGGGGGACACCCCTGACGTCACGCAAGGGGCGGGACCGGCCTGCAATGCTCAGGAAGGCTTCCCGGCATCCAGGACACCGCCATCATGACCCACGTGGGGTCCACTGAAGAGCCTACAGCTGCCCCACCGCCCACAGAGCAGTGCCCTAGGTAAGCGGGCTCTGTGGGCATTAATTATTACATCTGGGACCTCAAGCCCCATGCCTCACATGGCCCCAGAGCCCTCACGGATCTCAGAGGGCTCTGGGGCGGTCTCCGCTCTCCAGCACTGGACGATGCCACACAAGCACCCCCGAGAGCTGCACGGAACACCGCAGGCTCTGGGGTGCTGTAAGAACAGCTTCGGGGCCTCTGCCCCCTCCATACGCCGCCACACACATCCCCAGAGCTCCGCCTGGAGCACCGCGGGCTCTGGGGCTTGTATTTAAAAAATCAGTTGGGGCCTGTAACTGCAACTTTGGGCCTTAGGCCCACACCGGACCCTGCCACATGCCCCCCAGAGACCCGCACGGAACACCGCGGGCTCTGGGGGCCTGCTTAAAGTCAAATAGGGACCACAATCCCCACACAGACCCATGCCACACATATCCCCAGAGCCCTCACGGACCTCAGAGGGCTCTGGGATGGTCTCAGCTGTCCAGCACCAGCCCGCCACCATCAGGACCCACGCGGGGTCCAAGGACGACCCTACATATGCCCCCACAACCCCAGAGCCGCGCCCTCGGTAAGCGGGCTCTGGGGATTTATTTAATACTCACGGGGGCCCGATCCCCTTGTCGGACATAGCCCCAGAACCCTCCTGGACCTCAGAGGACTCTGGGGTCAGCCTCAGAAAGTTTGGACAGCTGGCCCGAACATGACCGCGGGCTCCGGAGGTCTTAATTAAATTAATTTGTGACCGCCAGCCCCATGCAGCACATAGCCCCAGAGCCCCATCCGGACCTCAGAGGGCTCTGGGGGGCTACAGGGTAAACTTTAGGCCTCGGGCCCACGCTAGGACCATGCCGCATTTTGGGACGCAGTCCGCAGAGCCCCAGCTTGTTGGGAGAGGGCTCTGGGGGTGAAAACAGACCAAGAACAGCCCCCACGGAACCCAACCCTGAAACCAGTGGGCTCTGGGGACTGCTTTAAAATCATCGGGGCCCAACAACTGCCTTAGGTGATCCTGCCACAACCTAGAGCAGCATAGGCCACTCACAGCAACCCTTGAACCCATCAGAGCTCCAGGACCTACCACTGAGGGTAAGTACAAACCAGCATTTTTTTTATTTTTTTATTTTGAAAAAACATTTAGTATATTTGAATGCTCCCCTTCACCCTTACAAAACCACACACACACACCATGGAAACTTTCTATGTGCTGAAAGCCTTAAGGTTACAACCACCCAAAACCCATCAGCATTAAGCATCTTAAATACATGCACACAGGGTGTAAAATGTACTTTAAAAACCTTAAGACATAAGACATACACAGGCCCTACAACCACATTATTGACATTAAATGCAAACCTTCAAGGCGTTATACAATCTTTAAAACCTATAGGTTGCAGGCTTGTGCACCCTCAAAAACCCTCCATTATTCATGTTAAATACAGTCCGCTTTGCGCTAAGCGCCATTTAAAACCTTAAAATTACAACAACGTCACCTCAAGGCCTCTAACAGCATTCAACTTAAGCAACATACCATATGCTTAAAACATTATTTAAAATGTCAAGGCTCCATACATTTGCCACCCCCATAACCAACCGCATTGTTCACATTAAATACAAGCCCCCATTGTATTAAATGACATTTAAAACTACAACATTATTCCAACCCAATGCCTCTAAAGATATTCACATTAAGCAGCAGACCACAATGCATTAAACATTAATTAAAACATCAAGGATACAATCATACATAGCGCTAAGTACCTTTTAAAACAACAACATTGTTCACATTAAATGCATTCCCCCAATACTTTAAATAGGCCCTTAAATCCTTAAGACTGCAGCAATGTGCCACCCCTATTTATTTGCCTCCAGTAGAGTACAGCATACAACATCATTCTGTGCCATGTTTTTCTGCGCCATTCTTTTTCTCTTTAAGTTCCTGTGGTGTTCCTGTTCAGCAAACAATCCAAACACGTAGTTCCAAATGGGTTTTTGACTGTCTGTTTGTGCTGGAGCCCTAAAGTATGCTTTTTATACTTGTCGTGGCATGCTAATTAGAAGCATGTCACACTTTATTGAGGGGAGGGCTTAGAAACAGGTATTGGGGGTCTTTGGAGGGACCCTTTTCTGATAGTTGCATTGTTTGTTTGGTGCACCCATATCATTTGACAGCTGCTAATCAAGCCTGAACACTGTCGTGAGGAGCTAAGCCCAGGAAATGTGTTTGTAGGTCTTGCTGAGTCAACACTGCCCTGGCTGCTGAGAATGACAGCTTTATCTCCTGCCTCGTGTTTTCCTGCCGCATATTTTCCTGCCTAGTGTTATCAGGTTTCAGATTCTCCTTGGGAAGCTTGGGCCCATCCTGAAGTTTAGTTTTTCATTTTTCCGCCTTGCTCTGCTCACGACTGTTGTCACTTTATCATCTGACATCTGCTAATCATGACCGAGCCCTGCCTGGAAAGCTAGAAGCAGCTTCTTTGTTTGAAGTTTTTGACTTCGCAGAATCGGCCGGTTTGTTGGGGGTGCATGATTTATTTTCTGCCTGTCGTGTTATCTTGTTTCACATTCTCCTGGGGAAGTTTTGGCCCAGCCCGGGCTTGGTTTTTTCCCTCTTCTCAACACAGCTCTGCTCACGACTGTTGTCACTTTATCAATTTGACATCTGCTAATCATGACCGAGCCATGCCTGTAAAGCTGCCCTTTTGCAGTTGTGTTTTCACTTCATGACTTGTGATCCTTACAAGGGTTTCCCACTCTAACATTTTAACAGCTGCAACCCCTTTTGAGGCCTGTCGTGGATAGTTTGATGCCACCATCTTTGTCAGGGAGGCATTTCAAATTGACATAGCTGCTTCTTAAGAAAGACACTTCTTTTTTTTAAAAACACCTCTGCGCAGCAAACAACAGTGTTAGGCAGCCACGAAGCCTTGGGGGTTGGGGAACTTGGGATGTCTGATTATTCACAGCTCCTCTTGCTGAGGCCCCATCTGTCACAGTTCTGCAGGCACAGTTTTAAACAGGACCAGGCATTTCCCTCTTACACAAAGACACTTTTGCGCCCACATTTAGGGACACATTCTTTACATAACCCTAAATGCACTGTTAACACCCTAACAAAGCCAGTAACACATGCTCACACTATGGCACAGCCCACACCAGCCCAGTTCCAGGGAGGGCTGTCACACATACGTCATTCCTACATCATTTTCTGTGCCGTGTTAAGGGCGTGGGACCTGTCACTTTTAGTTTGATGAGGAATGGTATCCCTTTAGACTACTATTATCCCATACAGTTCAACAGTTATGGGCGCGCCCAAGTAAGCCTTTAAATGAAACAACGAAGTGAACATACTCATGAAAGGAGATCCTGAAACTACACTTGGCTCTGTGTGTTTCCTATACCAGAATTTTAATTTGTAGTCATTACCCTGCCTTCAGAATACAACGCCCGCACTCTTCACATTACTTGCGGTTAGCCTGTTGGCAATGTGGCACCTTGTGAAATACTGCATTTGCTTCAACGTATGCATGTCCCATTCTCTGGAATCCTTTAGCATACTGACATTGTAATCTGATTATGTTTTTTTTAAATTATTTATAAATGATCTTTGTTTCTCAGCTCCAATTGCTGCTAGCATCAAATATATTTTACTTTTCAATGCCAAACACTGGTGCAAATTTATAAACTGCAAATTTTAGCGTACAACTAGAGAGTTGCTACTTTAGTACTTTGTTTCAGGAAAAACTGCCTGAATGCGATCAACATGCAATATGCAATGCCTTCATATTTTTAATGTGTATACACCATTAAATAGTACTATTAATATCTTGAACAGTGATCGCTGAGAAAAATGTTTTTTGCATTTTGCCACAACGCTTGTGAAATATAAAATTCTTGCATGGATCAGAACACAGAAGACATGCTTTGAATTACCACTGCTACTGTGGTGTCCATTCTTGATTTCAATTGTGGGGTAGCAACCGTAGCATGCCCAATATGTCCAGTCTGTAGCATGCCCCATTCTGATGCTCCACGCGCCTACACCCCTTGTTACATTGAAATCAAATAAGACTTGTGTATGAATATATTTATTATGTCAGTTCATGTTGCATATAAAATATATAAAAAGGTAATTAATATTAATACAAGTAATTTGAATGCAATATGCAATTTTTGAAATACTGAACTTTCAACTTCTTTTACTTCTGAGCAATGGAAAAAAAATGGTCATGTAACATTTAAGGCTGGTTACATGTATCCCTTTATCAAACTAACGTATTTGTTTTGTAAACTTGCTTATGGACTCCTTGCTAATTGTTCAAAGCTAAATTATCGGATAATGCAATATGTTGCAGTGGTAAAACTGAGGTTGGATTCATGAAACATATGTTATGTTAATAGGAATAATCTTTAATTTTTGGGTTCAGATATGGGAAATAATTAGTAAAGTTCCTATCTTTTTAGATAATATTTCATATAAACTCATTATTTGTAAATCAAGTGAACTCTCATGCTCACTTTCTGTTTCCCAAATGAAATTATTTTATTTTCTCATTTCATCTGTGGTGAAATGAATTACTTCCAATTTGAAAAATGCTGGATTACTGTCTATTCATACATGGTGGGCGTGTAGAACAGTGGATACTTTTTCTGTACGTAAACATTCTAAACCACCCAGTGGCGTAACGAAACTTGAGGGGGACGGCCCCTCTGCAAGCACATGGAGGGGGCTCCCACGCTCTGGACCCATTCAAGCCTGCTGCCAGTGCACAGTGCCGGTGGGAGCCCCCTGGAGCTCGGGCCCCCTCACCGTGGGTGCTGCAGGGGCTATCGTTAAGCCACTGAAACCACCACTTTCCTGTCAACTGCTTTGGAAACATCTGGTTGCTTACGCAGCTAGTGTTCTCTACACTCATATGTAAAATGTAATAGAATAGTTTGTATGAATTAGTTGATAGATGGACTGCAGTGCTGCATTTAGTTTATTATACTATTATGAGTAGCTCTTTTTTATTTTCTTTCATTTGCCTTGCATCATTGTATCCAAGATAGCTTTTGTTATATATTTGCATTTCACTTAGTTTAGTGATGATGATCGGTTTTTGTTCTTTGCTTGTGTCATTGTTCTTATAAATTTCAATAAAATATTTTGAACACAAAAAAAGAATAGTTTTTCAAAGAAAAACAACTGAGATCTTACTCGAATGCCACTGTTAGGGCCTGATTTAGATCTCGGTGGACAGATTGCTCCATCACAACGGTGATGGATATCCAGTCTGCTGAAATATAAATTGCATTGTATCTTATGGGATTTATATTTCGGTGGATGGCTTATCTGTCGCCGTTGTGATGGAGTAACCCATCCGCCGAGATCTAAATCAGGCCCTTAGTCTGTGTAAGTGTATCTCTGTCACTGCAGAATGGTAATACTGTGTGCTATGTTTTTTTTAATGTTTTTATTGGCATTTCAGCAAAGTACAGTTTGACATTATAGGAAATATTATCAAATAGTACAATAACAGTAAGCATCCTGTGGAATTTCAAAGTTGTCAAGGCCTTCTTCAATATATCAATTAAAATCAAATAAACGAAACAACAAAAGAAAAATGAACCCCTTTCCCCCGTGCCATAGGGGAGTGGTTAAATGGCACCTGTATCACAAGTGGGCCGCATCAGGTCATTCACCTACGTAGCGTCTGGCCAAGGCATCAACGTACGTTCATCAAATAGGGACACCACCCTCCGCCCCATCCATAGAGAGGAGATCTATAGTGGTGCAGGTTCCCCGTCCCCATCACTCGTCCCCACTGTGGGGGTGGCGCATCCATCATCAGTGAGGTCATGGATCATAGCTCCACTTGCCAGCAGGTCGTCCGTCAGTTTGTCATCATGCCTAACACGTTTCATGTGTGCTTCTGAGCCAGCCCACTCAGTCAGATCACGTAACCAGTCAGTCACTAAGAGGGATAACGGGCTAAGCCAGAGAATAGCTATACGTCGTTTGGCCAGGGTCAGTCCGAGAATTGTGAATTTTATGCTCAGCTTCCAATTTTTATTTTTAGGGATTAGACCCAACAGGCATTGTTTCAGCTCTCTAGATATCTGCCATCCTGTGGCGTTATGCAGATGACCCAAGATCTCGTCCCTATAGCTTACCATCAGAGAGCAGTTCCATACAGTATGAAGGAATTCCACCGGTGAATGCCTGCAGCAGGGGCATCCCACTTTTCTTGTGGGATATATTGAGTATAGGTGTTTTGGGGAAAGGTATGTGGTGTGGAAAATTTTGAATTGAGTAAGTTTAAATCACACATTGACTGAGACCTCGCGGACCCCTCAGTCCGCGAGGTCTACGCCATTCTTCAGTTGTAATGGGGAACTCGCTCAGCTTTTGCCATGTGTCTTCCACCTTGAGGGTGACCCTGGGTCATTCGGCCCACAGGGCATGGTAGATGTGGGTAATAAGTTTCCATCCACCCGCCAGTGTCAGTAGAGCCACCATAGTCTATTTGATTCAGGGGCATCCGGAAAACCAGGCCATATCCCCCTAACTTGGGCCGTTATTTTTGCATATTGGAGAAACAGACCTCTTCCCAGCCCAAACATTTCCATGGCCTCCTGTAGGGTAATAAAGCGGCCACAGATACAGGGCATTCATGGTGGTACAGCCCCCCTCCCGCCAGCCGCCTATAGACAAGCTTCGGACTATGTGGACGAAGGGCTGGATCTGCCAAGCTTCCATATCTGGTGCATACGGCGCCCTATGAAGAACCACCCGCACCACCCGCTCCCAAAACCTGCACACAAGTCTCAGCACATGTGGCATGGTCTCAGGCATTCTATTACTGCACAGCAGGAGAGTCCCTAGGTCTGTGTCTCCAGTAGTACCAGCCAATAGTGATTTTTCCCAGTTAGGTTCAGCGTCGAACCAATGCACTGCATGCTGCAGATGTGAAGCAAGATAGTAGAGTCTGAGATCGGGCACCTCCATTCCACCTCTATCCCACAACCAGTGTCAGTGTGGCAAGCCCCACCCTGCACCATTTTCCGGCCAACAGTAGTTTCATAGGGAGTTTATAAAATTCCCGAAATACGTCTCGGGGATCTCATACATAGTGCCCTGTAACACAGAGGCATTGGGGTAGCACCACCATTTTGATCAAGGCAATCTTCCACATCAGGGAGAATTTTAGGGTATTCCACAACTTGATGGAAAGTTTGAGACTGTTGAGCACTCGCCCCATATTCAGAGTGTGGCAGAGTTGTGTCCCATGCGCCACATGCATGCCAAGATAACAAAAGCTAATGGTGTTCCAAGGTATTCCCGATTCAGGGAGCTGAGCATCCTCTAGTGGTTCACTGACAGAATATCAATGTAAAAAATATAGAAGTTAAAAATATAGATGAAAAAAATATAGAATGCAAAAATATCGACTCCCTATGCTTAAACAGGTAAGTACAAAAATATCGAAAAAAATATCGGTGTAAAAAATATAGTTGTACAAAATATTGATTTTTATATATATATAAAATAAAATAATAAATATTAAATATGTTAAAAAATAAAATTAATATAAAAAATGTAAGTAGATTTAATATAAATTTTAACAAATATAACAAATAAACTTAATTAAAAAAGTTAAACACAATACATAATAATTAATATATACATATATTTACTTTAAAATAATTAATAAACTATTAATTAAAATGTATTGTATAATTTTAAAATGATATAAAAATGTACAATATATATATATATATATATATATATATATATATATGTACAATAACATAAAAACGAATAAAAAAACATTCTATTATAAATTAAAACATTAAACTATTTAAAAATCTTGAAACTTACATTTCCCACTCCAGTCAGTGCAACAGTAGGGATAGTGTTGGATAGCGGAGGGGTAAAAATGACTATTCACACTCCAGTGAGTGCAACAGTAGGGAAAGTGTTGAATAGCGGAAGGGTAAAAATTACTAATCCCACTCCAGTGAGTGTAACAGTAGGGAAAATGTTGGATAGCGGAGGGGTAAAAATGACTATTCCCACTCCAGTGAGTGCAACAGTAGGGAAAGTGTTGGATAGCGGAGGGGTAAAAACTACTATTCCCACTCCAGTCAGTGCAACAGCAGGGAAAGTGTTTGATAGCAGAGGGGTAAAAATTACTATTCCCACACCAGTCAGTGCAACAGTAGGGAAATTGTTGGATAGCGGAGGGGTAAAAATTACTATTCCCACTCCAATAATTATAACAGTAGGTAAAGTGTTGGATAGCAAAGGGGTAAAAATTACTATTCCCACTCCAGTGAGTGCAACAGTAAGGAAAGTGTTGAATAGCGGAGGGGTAAAAATTACTATTCCCACTCCAGTGAGTGCAACGGTAGGGAAAGTGTTGGATAGCGAAGGGGTAAAAATTACTATTCCCACACCAGTCAGTGCAACAGTAGGGAAAGTGTTGGGTAGCGGAGGGGTAAAAATTACTATTTCCACTCCAGTGAGTGCAACAGTAGGGAAAGTGTTGGATAGCGGAGGGGTAAAAACTACTATTCCCACTCCAGTCAGTGCAACAGTAGGGAAAGTGTTTGATAGCCGAGGGGTAAAAATTACTATTCCCACACCAGTCAGTGCAACAGTAGGGAAATTGTTGGATAGCGGAGGGGTAAAAATTACTATACCCACTCCAATAATTGTAACAGTAGGTAAAGTGTTGGATAGCGGAGGGCTAAAAATTACTATTCCCACTCCAGTGAGTGCAACAGTAGGGAAAGTGATGGATTGCGGAGGGGTAACGATTAATATTCTCACTCCAGTCAGTTCAAAATTAAAAACATACAAAATATTAACAACAAAAATATTTAAAAAACAAAATAAATTAAAAAATATATAAATATGTTAAAAATTAAAATACAAATATATTTAATATTAAAATTTAAAAAACAAAAACATATTATAATTTAAATACATATGACAAAATCCTACAAATATTATATTAAATAAAATAAAAAATAATTTTCAAACAAATAAATATTTTAAATTAGAAATTATTTAGAAACAAAAACATTAATTATTACATACATTTACTTTTTTTATTTCCTACCGTATAACACCACACAATTCACAACCCACATCTACATTTAAAAAAATGTACTTCCTTAATAACATAATTAATTACCAATTAAAAAATTATTATTAATTAAAAAAACAAATTAAAACTCATAAAATTTAATTAACTTCCCACACTTTACCCTTGTAATCCCCTCAACCCACAGCTAAAATTAAACTGTAAAAAAATAAATTACACAATTAAAACTTCTTTTTAATTAAAAACTAATAGTATTTAACAACTAATTGCAAAGTAAGTAAAATTAATTTACTCCCAACACTGTACCCCTATAAAAGTAAAACACACACACACAAAAATATAAACAAATACCCTAATTAAATATCAATTAATTAATTGATATTATTGATCAACTAATTATTAATTAATTAAACATAAATTACTTCCCACCATTTACACCTATAAACCCCACAACCCGCACCTAAAATGAATTACACAATTTCCATAATTAATTTTCAATCAATTAATTAATATAAATTAACAACTAATTATTAATGAATCAAAAATTACTTCCCACCCTTAACCCCTATAAGCCCCACAACCCGCACCTAATTTCTTTTTACACAATTACCATAACTAATTATCAATTAATTAATTAATATTAATTAACAACCAATTAATAATTAATTACAAATAAATTACTTCCCACAATTAACACTATAAAATGTCAATGAAATAAATATTAATAAATAAAAAATAATCATTAATTCATTAATTTATTATAATTAAATTACTTACCACTCTATTCCCCTATAAACCCTATAAACCCACAACCCTCTACGGAACTAAACAATGCAAAATGTACTTAAAATAAAATTGATAACTACTAAAAATTAACACATATATTAAAAAACATAAACAATACTGTCTGAATACCGCCTCTAGTCCTTTCAGCTATCCTAATAGGAACAGCACAGATTTTGACTGATTCACACGAAGGCCAGAGAGTTCACCAAACTCCTTCATTACATTCAACAGGATTGGAGTTGATATGTCCGGGTGACGCAGGGATACCAGAGCGTCATCCGCATATAGGGAGACTACGCTGGTTGTGTGCCCTACCTGTATCCCCATCCATGCACGCCACCCACTCCATCGCCAGGGTGAACAGTTGAGGGGACAGGAGGCATCCCTATCTATTTCCTCTCTGTAGCTGAATTACCTCCGACACCAGTCATCCAGTAAGTACTCTTGCCTGTGGCTTAGTATAGAGTAGCTTCACCCAGACAATATATTTGGGACCCAAACCCTTTTTACCAAGCAACCGCCATACATACTCCTAGCGGACCGAATCGAATGCCTTTTCAATATTGAGAAGGACAAGGGTATACTGGTCTTGATCTAAACAGGGTATATTTGAAAAAACATTTAGGAAACATAATAGAAAAAGTGGGCTCACAAATTTACATTTAAGAATATGCAAACACCCAAAAATTATTCCATATCAAAAATCAATTTTTATTATTTTTTCTTCCGTTCATTCTTTTGTCATCTATTAATAAGCTTTTTGTCTAAAAAAGTGAGAATTATTTTATAAAAATCAGAATTCTACTCTCATATGTATATCCATCATATAATTTTTCAAGACAATTGCTAATCTATGTATTCCAGACATGCTTGTGCATTGATACTTGTCTGTCTAATATCACTGGTTTCATCAAAAATCATGATTCTTCAATGTATACACTATTGAAGATAAGACATAATCAAAAAACAGTTAGGTCAAAAGAGTTAGATATGGCTCTATTTGATTCTTTTCTCTATACAGACAGTGTAGTTTATTCAAAACATTGTCACACTTTTTGGCATCTCAAGATACATAAGATGAGCAAGAGCATTCATATATGCCATGACTAGGAATAGGATCCAAACAAATTGATCTAAACAGGGCACATGGATCACATGTGCCAACCGTCACAGATTGCAAAGAGCGTTCCTGCTCGGTATAAAACCCCGATTGGTCAGGATCAACCAGTCTGGCCAGGTGGCGGAGCAGACGCCTCACCAGGAGCTGTCCGAGAATCTTTTGGTCCACATTCAATAGAGATAGGGGGGCGGTAGGAAGTTGCGTCCATAGGTCTTTCCCAGGTTTGGGGATAAGCACAATTAGTGCTTTTTGCATGGATGTAGGGAGTTCTCCTTGTCCATGGCCTCCTGATAAACAGAGAGCAATCTGTTGGCCATAGTCTCTGGGAGCGCTTGACCAAGCTCAGCAGGGAGCCCTTCCACGCCTGAAGCCTTAACTTTTTAAAGAGAATCAATGGCCTTCAGAATCTTATGTTTGGTGAGTGGAGCTCTTGCTCCGCTCTCTGAGGGTCCTTCAGCTGTGGTAGCGGCAGCTTATCAAGGTACGTCAACACCTCAGTAGCCAGGGCAGTGCTGGGTGATGTGTAAACCTCTTGTAGATGGTTTGCCAGGGTCTCATTGATGGCTTGTTGAGAACGGGCCACACAGCCCGTTGGATCCCTAATCTGTAATATAGGGTCCATATGGCATTCCTGCTGTCTTATCCTAGCCAACAATCTACTTGCCTTGTCACCCTCCATGTGTAATCTCCATCTATAAGTAAGTTGTACGCTTTTCAAGTCTATCCCACACGGAGAGTACTTGTTTCTTAGCATCTCCTGACTCTACGCGCACTGTTAGGTTGTGTGGTAGTGTCGCCAATTTTCGCTCCTGTAGAGTGATGTCCTTTTCTAGTGTATGTCATACGCCTGTAGTGGTTGCCATGCCCACTCCCCTGAGCACCATCTGCATGGCCTCCGACTCCATTGCCCTGAGTTGGGTGCTCTCCCAATTGAGGGTGAAGTACTACCTCAGGGCATCCACAATTGCACCCTTATAAACAGGGTCCGTAACGGGACTCCTGGTGCCCTTCTGGCTAGAGAGTAGGTTAAAAGTAGGAGTGAGTGATCTGCTATGCATCTTGCTTAATGTTTTTCTGTGCCCTTTAGCACAACCTTTTGGCTAACCCATGGCATTATCGTTATATGCACTCTTTTTGACATGGTTTTGTTTACTTTTTATTATTATTTATTATTTTCTATCCGTTCTTTCTCATTTCTTCTATTTCCCTGTTTCTCTTTTCTTTTGTCTTTCTACTTTCTTTTTCTCTGCAAAGTTAAGTTGGTTTGTGTATTTTATGTTGTTTAACGTGTCCTCTTACTTTTTATATTTTATCTCTTGCATTTTTTAATAAAAGCTGTGGTTGAGCTAAAGCTCAATGTATCTATAGATATAATTTTTAATTTTCTGAATTTGAAATATAAAAAGTTTTCGCTTGTAACTTATTGGGATTTCTTTTTCTTGTTTTTTTCTTATCTCTTTTTCCTCGTTTGTAGCATTGAAGAAGTGATATCCCGCGAAACACGTGTTGGCGACTTCAGCGTTATGGCTAATTTTTGATGCTGTATTCAACAATTTGGTTATTGACACGATATGTTGGTTTTCAAATAATTGATGAATGAGTCTTTTAACTGAAGTTTTTGAAAGAATGGATACAGCCTGAAAATTGAGGCATAATATTTGAAATGTTGTAACTCTTATACGAAGATGATGTTCATTTGCTGAAATAAGTACCCATAACTATATCAGATCAATCAACTCATTGGTGTTTGAATACTGTACACTTTGAATGCTGCTCCTTCACTCCCCACAATCCATTTTTATAGAATATACAGAACCCCACCCAGAACAGCCATCACTCGGTAAGGTACCGGTCACTGCCTCACAACCCTCCCACATCCACCCCCAAAAGTCTATAAGAAAGAGTAGTAAGTGTGATAGAGGCCGAATCACCATGTCACCCAGATTCGCAAGCCCCAGGTCGGTGCCTAGCAGACCTTGAGATGACAGGCCTCCGCCCTCCCCCTGCCACAGTGCAATCTGGCACAGCAGTTCCCATGTTTCATTCTATAGGTGATGGGAAGCAGGATGTCCCCAGGTGCCCACCTGCCCCACAAGGAGCATTTCCCGGTCACCCCTCTACACAAAAATCAGTGCCACCCCCCCCCTCCCCGTTATTACTAAACAAACAGGACATTTTAGCAATTATACCAATTGATCACGAACGCCGGAGGTCCTTGAGCCAGGCTAGAAGTCAACAGAGCAGCACAGGCAAGTCACACCAGGGGATCCCCTACCTCGCTGTTTTCAGCCATAAAGGTTCAGGGCGCCTCCCTTTCAGGATCGCCATGCCAGTAGTTTCGCAAAGTATAAAAATACTAACTAGCATCTGTACTGTCGCTGAGTGTGTCAGATCTGTGAAAAGGCACTTCGATTCAATAAACATCTGTTATTCAGCGCCAAGATGCCCCCGGGTGAACTTGCGCTTTACAAATACACGTGTTATGTTATGTTATGTTATCCAGCAAGCCCGGTGCCTCTGGCCTCAGGCTACCATCAGGGCAAACAAGGATCCAGTGCGAAGCTAGGCCCAGCGGTGTCCGTCGATTACAGGCAGAGCGTCGCATCTCACCCATCGGCCCCTCGGCCCGCACCACTTTTCTGACCCAACGTGTCCAACCAGTCCGTAGCTTCTTGCAGAGACTCATAGAAGTGGTCACCACCATCGCACTGTACAAGCAGCTTGGTAGGGAATAGAAGACAGTATTTGATATTGAAGTCTCCCAATTTCCTCTTCACTGCCAAAGAATTGTTGGGTAGAGTTTGGGCTTTGTGCGTATAATCCGGGTAGATGAAGATCTGCTTGTTCTGTTATCTGGCGGAACGGTGTGTGTGCACATGCTGCAGAATGGCGTCTTTGTGCTCTGTTTAAGGTGAAATACCATTGTTAAGTCACTTGAATCGCCTCTTGTTACTCACGGACACACAACAATGTTAGTAAATGGCTTATTACACTCTGCATGTTTGTATACACTATATGCCATCTAGTTCATGACAAGAAATATAGTGACCGAATACAATAAGTTATGTAGAAAAAGTGCGCAAAGAAATACAGGGTCTCGCGTTTGTCACTGCAGTACAAAGGTCAAGTTAGATATTATTGCCACGAATGGGCCTAACTTCATAATGTCTTGCTTTTTATCCTAGAATTACTTTTCTTAAGAGAAAAACCCTTATACTGTGCACATTGCAGCTTTTCTTCTTGAAAGTAGTTGTTAGAAATTGGGGTCTCTAGTTGGCAGTGGCTTACACCCTATCCAGGTAGGGACCCTTCGTTCTAGTCAGGGTAAGGGAGTTACACACCCAAGATAATCCCTGCTCATCCCCTTGGTAGCTTGGCACGGGCAGTCAGGCTTATCTCAGAGGCAATGTGTAAAGTATTTGTACATAACACACACAGTAACACAGTAAAAACACCACAAATGGACATCACACATTTAGCAAAATTAAAGTATCTTTATCTAAACCAAACAAGACCAAAACAACAAACATCCAGCATGCACAAGCAAAGATATCACTTTTAAAAAGTTTTAAATAGTTCAGTTCATAGAAAACTATGGATACATCACTTTTTGTGCAAAGTACCTGAGATGCGTCAAAATCACAATGCGAAAACAGGTGCAGGGGAGATGAGGTGCTGAAAACACAGCGATGCATCAATTCCTTACTCTCAGGGGAGGTGATTCGTCGATTCCTTACTGCCAGAGGAGGTGATGCGTCGGTTCCTTGCTGCAGTGCAGAGGAGGTGAAGGTGATGTGTCAATTCCTTGCTGTCTGAGGAGGTGATGCATCGATTCCCTTGTGCGAGGGGATGTGATGCGTCGAATTTCAGACAAACGGCCTCAGTTCCTTACTGCTGGTTGTTAGAAATGGGGGTCTCTTATTGGCAAGGGTTTGCACCTTTGTCCAAGTAGGGACCCTTCTTCCTAGTCAGGATAAGGGAGTTACACTCCTAAATTAACACCCTGCTCACCCCCTTGGTAGCTTGGCACGAGCCATCAGGCTTATTCTAGAGGCAGTGTGTAAAGCATTTGCACATAACCAACAGTAATACAGTGTAAATACAACAAACGGACACCACACCAGTTTAGAAAAATATCCAATATTTTTATATTCTCAAAACAAGACCAAAACGATGAAAATCCACAATACAGTATTTATAAATGTGTACTTTGCAAGAATACTTGAAAATCAAAGTTTGTACAAGTCGGTAGCTCCGTCCGGGGCTACCGCGATGCTGAAAACAACAGAGTCTAACAATTGCAGCTGACCGTGTCGGTACGGGCCAGCGAAAGCGTGGACAGACTCGGTTAACAGTACCTTACTCGTTGCGGCAGGCACGGGGTGTGAGCTGGTCGTGGCAACCGTCGCGGTTGCGTTGCAAAATGGAAGCGGTGCAGTGCGCGGTTTCTCGATGGGGTGCAGGCAGCGGCTCGGTGATGGTCATCTGGACGGCATCGGTGAGACCAAGGCTTACGGTGCAGGGCGAGACGGTGCTCGTTGCGGTGCTGGCAGGTTTCGGTGCAGGCGACAGAGCCGGTTGGCGGGAGTTGGCATTGGTTGGCCCGGGCTGTGGTGTGGGACGAGGCAGTGCATCGTGAAACTTACGAGTGGGGCCCCCAGCCACGATGCGGTCACGGGTCTTGAAGCCAGCAGCAGCGACAGTGTCGGTGAGACCAGGATGGCGAAGTGAAGCGAGGCGGTGCGTATTGCGGTGCCCACAGGTCATGGTGCAAAGCAGCGGCTCGGTGGCGGCGTCGTCGATCGTCGGTGAGACCAGGGTTGTGGCGCAAGATGCGGACGGTGCCTTCTGCGGTGCCGTCAGGACACAGAGCCAGCAACGGAGTCGGTTGCGGTTCCCTTCTCTGTGGCAACTGAAACAGCGGTTCCAGAAGCAGTACCCAGATGTTGGTGAAGTCTTTGCAGTCCCTGAGACTTCAGAACAGGAGGCAAGCTCTGATTCAAGCCCTTGGAGATACTCTTTTTTTTTATTTTTTTTATTTGATTAAGGTATTTTGGTTCCCCGGACTTGTGTGTATCATAATATGAGACTAAAAGGTTTCGGTGAAACTAAGGACCCGCTTATGTTTTCATTCCACAGCGGATTTGACTAAACGGCAGCATTGTCTCAAACACCGGAGCTCTTGAAACGCTCATGGAGAAAATTGCCCCAAGCACAACGTTGTTGCAACTTAATTGAAAATGGACACATTGCTCTCGAACACAGTAATGTAAGTGTCGAATATCGCACAATGAATTCCAAGCCTTTGTGTTGTCTGTCTTTCTCGGTAACTCGAACGTGAACAATCTTCTGTTTCTTTTTTCCATAGAACTCGTTCATTATAAATAGAAAGGGGCCGATTCCGATTCGGGCTGGAATTCTCTCCGACCGAGCCGGACCCGGAGAGAATTCCGACCGAATCGGACCCTAGCAGTCCGACCGAACGAGTACGATGCGTTCGCATGCCATCGGACTCGATTCGGTCGGACTCCCATTGAAGTCAATGGGAGCCTGGCGTACGACGCGTACGCGGGCTCCCATTGACTCAATGGGTGCGAGGCGGTCAAGGGCGCCCCTACAGCGTGTACGCGTCCATGCGCATCGCGGCGTACATGCACAGGTAGGGGGGACCCATGGGTCCCCCTGTGTGCGACTCGCGCGCCTACGCGTACAGGGGGTCCGACGCGGACCCCCAAAGTCCGGCTCTGACAGCTTTTTCGAGCCGGACGGCGCGAGTCGATCGGAGTGGTCACGGCGCGCATCGTACTTACCCGGCCGGGAAACGTCTCCATAGCGCGGTGCGAGTCGTGTCCATGCGAGTCGGTCAGAGCGTGTTGAAGCCGCGTTCGAGTCGGTCGGAGATTTCACGGGTGCCTGCATCGTACTCGCTCGGCCGGACCTGCGTACGATTCGGTCGGGAAACAGGGCTCCGAATCGGATCCGGTAAATCCGAATCCGATTCGGAGCACTACCGGCCGAGATCGGAATCGGCCCCAAAGTGTCTTCAGGTGTTCACACGAACTCAATGTAAGTTTGTTCCCTCATCCCTGCTACAAACACGTAGCTTGTTGTCATTTAAATTTTTTTACGTGGCCGTTAATGAAATAATCCCTCTGTCCCCAGATTCAACAATTAACTTCGAGACAGAATTCATGAAACTAAGGTAATTTCTTCTTAATCAGGTCAACTAACCACTAATTTGGTGTTAGGAAGTTACTGCTCAATTCTAATCAAATTGTTTCTGGTCTTTCCAGAACAACTCCTGTCCAGTCCTATGCCCTGATGAGAATCCTGTGAATGGATATTGGGATTCGAAACGCGTCGGCGTTTAGCTCACTACTGGGCCTTTAAAATGATAGTAATCCGAGAGTAGCACATTCATGTAAATAGGGATGCACATTGGATTCATAAATGTTCATCCAGTAGTCCAACAACCGCAGTAATATGTAGATCAAGTGATGTAAAGTCAATCGTGAATGCGGTTGCTGTTGTTTTTGGTCGAATTATTCGACTGACTTTCATTCATATTGTTTTTTTGTTCGTATTTCATGTATGTCACATGTACTGCATTATAATTTTCAATAATGTTTGTTGATTTCTAGACATGTATTGAATTTGTCTTGTCGTGTGTCTTTTAGACAGGCATTTTTGTAAATTTGTCATACTTCTGAAATGGTTGCATCAATTTAGTAATTATATTACTCAGACCAGGCTTGTTTTTCTGTTCTACAAAATGTTCAAAAGGTCCCGCCTGACCCTAGTAGGACCAAACCCCCTTTATTAAAAAACTAATGGAGCGGGTAGCTACTCGTGAGGGTTCCACTAAACTGTTACTCTTGAGATTCAAATATCATATTTCTACACAGGTTGTACAGCCCATAGGAGCTGTCAATACCAGTACATCATGTCTGAAAAAGACACCCTTTCTTATTCTGAAGAACATATTCAAAATTTAATTTCGACTTCATCACCCTTCACAGCAGTCCTTCTCAGCACCTCAGCAAAACAGCAAAATGAATCTGAAAAATTAATACGGTTATGCAAAAAACAAATAAGGACAGAACTCCATAGTCAATTCCTTCTAGAACATTTGAAATCAGGCACCATACCCTGGGGCCTTCAAGTATGAAACATTCCAGTCATTTTCACGGATGACCCCGAATATAAAAAGGGCTTCAGTGGGATCAGCACAAAATGTAGTAGGGACCTGATGGTCCATACAATTGAAACAGCACAAAGGATCTCCAAGAAGGAACTGTCTGAAATCGAAGACTTAATTCAAGCAATTAAAGACAACCACACAGTAACGGAATCGAAATCCTTATTGGAAAAAAATTGACAAGGAACTAGTTACCTTTAAAGACAACACTATCAATTTTAAGACATCTAAATTGGAGAGAGTCATCAAATCATTCACTTTGGAAGCAACGTATCCATATTTAAAAGACAATTTCTATTCAAGAATAGATTCTCGTTGGGTACTATCGGATTATCCAGGAAGATCTAGGAATAAATTCCTCACAATTTCAGAGTCATCGTCCGACTCTACTGGTTACTCGGATGCCGGCGAAGGCACCTTAAATAGAAACCAGCAAAGAGGCAACTCTTTTTTAGAGAAAGGCCAACAGAAGAACAAGGTCAGATTCAAACCAATACCGTGGGAAATGCGTACCAGGCGCCAGTTTTACAAAACTTAGACACACTCATCAATTTGCCCAACAAAGTCTTGATGGATGACGAAATGACAATATTAAGATTGGGCCTCAAATTTGTTCCCAACACAAGTACAGACTTTGCAAAATTGAAAATGGAAACCATTGAATTCTTTTGGAAGATCCGGCTCAAATGCTTTTTTGCAACTAGAGAATCTTCATCCATAAGAGAAATCACAGGTTTGATTAACAAATCCAGATTTATTCCTCCATCCAACATGATGCCAAAGGAAGTTTCTGCCTTCGAACAAGTCATTTTATCATCTCTCCAAAAACTTGAGGATCAAAGATTTTACAAAAAGAACAATTTGACACGAGGTCAACAAAAAGCCATCTAGGATCTTAAGAATGACGAAACAGTGGTCATTAAAGCGGCGGATAAAGGTGGAACAGTTGTGGTTTGGCCCAGAGAAATGTATTTAAACGAGGGGAGAAAACAAGTACAAATTGAGACATGGTACAGTAAAGTCAAAGATGATCCCACTCGTGAACTTCATAGCATCATCACTTTCCTAGTTAAGGAGGCCTTTGACCAAGGATTGCTAGGAAAAAAGGAACATGAATTTCTAATCAAAAAGAACTCGAGAATTCCTGTTATTTATTTCCTTCCAAAAATCCACAAGGATTTAAGGGAGCCACCAGGGAGACCCACCGTCTCAGGTTGCGATTCCCTTTTGGAACCTTTATCCAAATACGTTGATTTCTTCTTGAAACCTTTCCTTCAACAAGTCCCCTCTTACCTGAGGGACATCTTGGAGTTCATCAATAAAGTTGAAGGTACCAACTTTGATCCCTCTAAGCAGCTGTTGGTCAACCTTGATGTGGTTTCACTATATACCCAAATACCACAAGATGAAGCATTAGAGGTTCTGGAATTTTACCTCGAATCCCGAAGCCGTCCGCACCAGGTACCATCCGAATTCATTTTGAAATTAGCAGATATTGCATTGACAAAGAACTATTTCAAATTTGAAGATACTTTCTACATCCAGACCAAAGGGACTGCGATGGGTTGTCCCTTCCCTCCTGAAATTTCTGTGTTGTACATGGCACAATATGAAGACAAATATGTGTTTAACAACAATCCATATCGAGACCACCTGTCACAATGGTACAGGTATATAGATGACATCTGGTGTATCTGGAGTGGTACAGAACAACAACTTGATGATTTCTTCCATTGGCTCAATCATAGACATATGGACATTAAATTTACAAAGACATCGCATCCTGACAGCCTTACATTCCTTGATGAAGAGGTCAGACATTACCAGACCAAATTGATTACCACCATATACAAAAAACCCACAGATCGCAATACTACCTTGCATTACAAGAGCTTTCATCCACGCAACTTGAGTGACAACCTGCCATATGGGCAGCTATTGAGAATACGTCGAAATTGTACCCGAATAGAAGACTTCATGGCACATGCTGAATCTTTCCAGGCCCAACTAAGAGATAGGGGCTACCCAAAAAAATTGCTATCACATGTTTGTAAATGTGCCCGGTTCACACCAAGAGAATGCTTACTTGTAAACAAAGAGAAAGAGCAGGAAGAAAAATTAGTCTGCGTCTCAACATTTGGCCCCCATACCAACAAGTTCAGGCAAATCATTATGAAAAACTGGCATATACTCCAGAACATGGAACATTCACTCCAACCACCACTTTTCGCAATGAGAAAAAACATCAGCATCGGCCAGCGAATTGTTCGAGCCGACATTATGTCGCCCTCCTCCAAAAAAACAGATTTGTTATCCCATTGGAACTTAAAACCTATTGAGGGACATCACAAATGTGGCCAAAGTTTAGCATGCGACACCACAATTGAAGGATCTGAATTTTCACATCGGAACATCAAATGGTTCCATAAAGACTTTTCTCACTGTAGAACCAGAAATGTGGTTTACGCAATTCTGTGCTCTTGCCAAAAATTGTACATTGGTAAAACTAACCAGGAAGTCCACAATAGGTTGGCACAGCACAGATCTCGCATCAAAATTAAAGTAGCCACTGCTCCAATGGTTAACCATTTTTTGGAACTAAGGGGCTCATTAGGATGTCATGACGTTCGCCAACGCCGAGCCGGCGGTGGCGACCCCCACGTCATCGTAACGAGTGAAACCCCCGCCATATTACAATGGTGGGGGGTTTCGCGGCAGACGCACTTTGCGTCTGCCGCTTTTCCGCCGGTCGGCAATCGTTCCAATTGCCAGCCGGGCGGAATTGGCCCCTAATATGGTGGCGGTGCCTAGCAGGCACCGCCATCCATATTAGGATGGTGTGATGTGAAGGCCTTCGCCATGGTAAGGCTGGCGGGAATTGCTGTGGGGGCCCTTTGCGGGCCCCCGGGGAGGTGGGGGGCTGCACTTGGGGGGTACCATTGCCATGCACAAAGTGGCAGGCACCGCGCGGTGCCTGCCACGTTGCATGGCAATGCAATGCACAACATGTATTTTTGGCATTGCGACGGGTGCTGCTCACAGCAGCACCCGCCGCAATGTTAACAATACAGAATGCAACCGCCAGGGTGGCAGTCGCATCCTAATTGGTGGTGCAGGACCGCCGCACCGCTGGCGGCCGGTCCCAACACCGCCATCCTAATAGGGCCCTAAATCACACAGAACGTGATTTTAAATGGACCGTATATTGGGGCCGATTCCGATCTTGGCCGGTAGGGCTCCGAATCGGATTCGGCTTAACCGGATCTGATTCGGAGCCCTATTTCCCGACCGATTCGTACGCGCGTCCGGGCGAGCGAGTACGATGCGAAATCGCCGACCGACTCGTCCGGGCGTCCCGACCACTCCGACCGACTCGTTCCCGGGTCTAACCGCACCGACCGACTCGCTCGGACTCGACTCGCACCGCGCAATGGAGACGTTCCCCGGCCGGGTAAGTACGATGTGCGCCGCGAGCAGTCCGACCGACACGCGCCGTCCGGCTCGAAAGAGCAGTCGGAGCCATACTTAGGGGGTCCGTGTCGGACCCCCCTGTACGCGTAGCCGCGCGAGTCGCACACAGGGGGGCCCATGGGTCCCCCCTACCTGTGCGTGTACGGCGCGAGTCGCTTCGCCGCGTACACGCTGTAGGGGGCGCCCTTGTCCGCCTCGCACTCATTGAGTCAATGGGAGCCCGCGTACGCGTTGTACGACAGGCTCCCATTGACTTCAATGGGAGTCCGACCGACTCGAGTCCGATGGCATACGTGCGCATCGTACTCGTTCGGTCGGGCTGCACGGGTCCGATTCGGTCGGAAATCTCTCCGGGTCCGGCTCGGTCAGAGAGATTTCCGGGCTGAATCGGAATCAGCCCCTAAGTGTGATTGAACCAGGTCCCAGGGGAGGTGACGTGGAAGAAGCATTACTTCGAAAAGAAGCATACCTAATTTTAAAGTTCAACTGCACCATACACGGCCTCAATGAACTTTCCGAAATTGGAAGAACTTAATAAAATTTCTGTTCTTCAGTCACTCCGAAATAGGTGATTCCAACCCTTTCTCAAACTATCTGACTACAAAAACCAGCCTGCAATGCGTCACTCTAACTAGGAAGTCCAGCATATAACCGGATATCCGGATTGCCGCATTTTTCCGCAAAGAAGTGAATCTGCGAGAAGCCGAACATGATTAAGGTATTTTGGTTCCCCGGACTTGTGTGTATCATAATATGAGACTAAAAGCTTTCGGTAAAACTAAGGACCCGCTTACGTTTTCATTCCACAGCGGATTTGACTAAACGGCAACATTGTCTCAAACACCAGAGTTCTTGAAACGCTCACGGAGAAAATTGCCCAGAGCACAACGTTGTTGCAACTTAATTGAAAATGGACATGTTGCTCTCAAACACAGTAATGTAAGTGTCGAATATCACACAATGAATCCAAGCCTTCGTGCTGTCTGTCTTTCTCTGTAACTCGAACGTGAACAATCTTCTGTTTCTTTTTTCCATAGAAATCGTTCATTATAAATAGAAAGTGGCTTCAGGTCTTCACACGAACTCAATGTAAGTTTGTTCCCTCATCCCTGCTACAAACACGTAGCTTGTTGTCATTTAAAAAAAATTACGTCGCCGTTAATAAAATAATCTCTCTATCCCCAGATTCAACAATTAACTTTGAGACAGAATTCATGAAACTAAGGTAATTTCTTCTTAATCAGGTCAACTAACCACTAATTTGGTGTTAGGAAGTTACTGCTCAATTCTAATCAAATTGTTTCTGGTCTTTCCAGAACAACTCCTGTCCAGTCCTATGCCCTGATGAGAATCCCGTGAATGGATATTGGGATTCGAAACGCGTTGGCGTTTACCTCACTACTGGGCCTTTAAAATGATAGTAATCCAAGAGTAGCACATTCATGTAAATAGGGATGCACATTGGATTCATAAATGTTCATCCAGTAGTCCAACAACCGTAGTATTATGTAGATCAAGTGATGTAAAGTCAATCGTGAATGCGGTTGCTGTTGTTTTTGGTTGAATTATTTGACTGGCTTACATTCATATTGTTTTTTTGTACGTATTTCATGTATGTAGCATGTACTGCATTATAATTTTCAATAATTTTTGTTGATTTTTTGACATGTATTGAATTTGTCTTGTCGTGTGTCTTTTAGACAGGCATTTTTGTAAATTTGTCATACTTCTGAAATGGTTGCATCAATTTAGTAATTAAATTACTCAGACCATTCGAAACAGATAAAGGTCTAAGTCTGTTTACTAATTGAAACAGCAGGTTATAAATAGCAGGTCAGGTTTGTTTTTCTGTTCTACAAAATCTTGGAGATACTCAGCACAAGTAAAGAAAGCTCAGTCCAGTCCTTTCACTGCCCAAGCCAGAAGCAGCAACTGCAGGCCAACCCAACAAAGCAATAACACAGCAAAGGGACAGTACTCCTCCTGGCAGCTCTTCCAGCTCTTCTTCTTGGCAGGTTCCTTGATTCCAGCGAGTTCTAAAGTTTAGGGGTTTGGGCCCCACTTTTTAGAGCCCAAAATCCTTTGTCCTCTCAGGCAGAGAGTGTGTGTGCCCAGCCAGAACCAGTTCTGTCCTCTCTGGTGCAGCTTCCTGGCAGGAGGTGGAGACAGCATTGTCAGAGGCAGACCAGGCCCATTCAGGTGAAAGGAAATCTCCTCCCCCTACTCTAAATGCAGCCCAGGTCTATTCAGCCCTTCCTGACCCATCCAGACTCTCTGGAGCCACTGCTCCTCTCCAGCCTCTGTCATCCCAAAACCAGACAGTCAATCCACAAACGCAGCATAGGCCTACTGGATGGCTGAGCAAGAAAATACCTACTTTCTAAAAGTGGTATTTTCAAACAGAGAATGTAAAAATCACCTTCACTGAAAGATGCATCTTTAGATTCTGAGTTCAGGCATACTAAACTTTATTTACCTACCTTGTTCCCAGGGCCAGTTATGTTTATAAGATGTTATAAACAAAACTCTCCATTCTGTCCTATGGGAACAGGCAGCCTTGCAATGGTGAAAAACGAGATACACTGTAATTCACCACCAGGACATGTCACACACCTCAGTACGGGAAACAGCCATTACATCGCATGCGATTACAACGCGGTCATTACAACGACCTCGTTGTTACATTGCAGTACATTATAACGCAAGTCATACATCGACTTGCTGTAGGGGGCTTGCTAACCTAAGGAATAGTATAATTTACTATTCCAACACCTTCCCTACTGTTGCGCACACTGGAATTGGAATAGTAAATTATACTATTCCTAAGTCCAGCATGCCCCCTACAGCAAGTCGATGTAACGGCTTGCGTTGTAATGTACTGTGATGTAACAACGCGGTCGTTGTAATGACCGCATTGTAATCGCATGCGTTGTAACGCATGCAATGTAAAGTGCTATATTCCTCAGTACATGTCCTTTAACATACACAGCACCCTGCCCACAGGGGTACCTTGGGCCTACCTTAGGGGTGCCTGACATGCAGAAAAAGGGAAGGTTGGGGCCTGGCAAGTGGGTGCACTTGCTAGGTCGACATGGCAGTTGCATACTGCGCGCAGACCCTGCAGTGGCAGGTCTGAGTTACCTTTTCAGGGCTACTCATGTGGGTGGCACAATCAGTGCTGCAGACCCACTAGTAGCATTTGATTTACAGGCCCTGGCACACTCAGTGCACTTTACTAGGGGCTTACCAGTAAATCAAATATGCCAATCATGGAAACACCAATCCATAATACAAATTACATAGAGAGCATATGCACTTTAGCACGGAATAGCAGTAGTAAAGTGCCCAGAGTCCTAAAACCAACAACAGCAGGTCAGGAAAAAATAGGAGGAAGAAGCAAAAAGTTTGGAGTTTACCCTGCAAAAAGGGCCATTTTCAACACTGGGCAACGTCAATAAAGAATTGACGCACAGGTGCAATGCTTTGAAATCCAGATATGGTGGCAAAAAAGGCACTGCGCCGATTCCCAAAGCTGCAGACAGGTGATGCGTCAATTCCTTCAGCCGCACAGCAGGGCCTGCGTCGGAGTCAGCGCGGTGGTCTCAGACTTCGGAGCTGAACTCAGGCTGCAGCAGTTTCTTCAGCCGCGGGCAGGCACTGCGTCGACTTCTTCAGCCACATGGCGGCGGTGTTTGGAAATTTCTCATTCACGGTGGTGCTGCGTCAGAAAAACAGGCGCTGGAAGGGCCATCTATAGATTTTCAGCAGTAGAAGCAGCAAATCAGCCTCCAAGGGCCCAGAACGGGAATTGGCACCACAAGGCAGGTCAGAATTCCCAGCAGTGGAGTTCAGGGATGCTGCAGATGAAGTCTTTGATGGCCCTGAGACTTCTTCAGAGAAGGCACGCACCTACAAGCTCTTGGAGAAATTTCACAACCAGGATACACAGCAAAGTCCAGTCCTTTTCCTCTCCAAAGCAGAAGCAGCAACTGCAGGCCAACTCAGCAAAGCAACACACAGTGAAGGGGCAGTACTCCTCCTCACATCTCTTCTCCTTGGCAGAGGTTCCTCTTTATCCAGAAATGTTCTAAAAGTCTGGGGTTTTATGTCCAATACTTACACCATGTTTGGCCTTGGAAGTAGGAATATTTCAAAAGAAAGTCTTTGTTGTTTGCAAGTTCCTGCCTTGCCTGGCCTTGGCTCCAGACACACTCCAGGGGAGTGAAGACAGCATTGTGAGAGGACATGCCCAGCGACAACTCCTCCCACCACTCTAGCTCAGGAGGACCCATCGGCCTGGTGATGACTCATCAGGATATGCAGGACATACCTCAGCTCCCTTTGTGTGACTGTCTGGAGTGAACTTTGCTAGGGACTTATAAGTAAATTAAATATGTCAAATGGGTATGAGTCAAGCTACCATGTTTTAGGGACAGAGCACATGCACTTTAGCAATGGTTAGCAGTGGTAAAGTGTCCAGAGCCCTAAAGCCAGCAAAAACAAGGTCAGAAAAAAAGGAGGAGGAAGGCAAAAAGTTTAGGGGATCTCTGCAGAAAGGCCCATTTCCAACAACCAGCCACATTTTTTACGTAGTACATATGGCAATGCACTAAATAATAAGTTGTTTAGGCATAGTCAAACCCTTTTGGATGCGGGGGGCACTTCCCATGGCCAACACTATACGTTTATAGGTATGGGAGCCAAATCTAATTTAGATAACATCTTGATATCTTCAAACTGTATCCCTAACTTGGTTAATCTGGTGATTACTCCTAATTCAGTTAATGACCATAATCTCTTGGTCCTTACACTACGTTTTCCAAATAGCAAACAAAATGCTTCTAACACTGTAGGCATTATCAGTATATCGGATTCACATGGGCCACGCCTGAAATGGACTGGTGTTATACCCTCCCAGTTTATCAAGAGACTGTTTGACAATAACAAACTGGACTTTGAGACAGACCTTTTTATCTGAGCCAGGAAACTACACAGCTGTTCTCACAGCTTTTGGAAATATGACTTCTTCCTTTAATGCCCTACTCTCTCATGGATCTAGGGCATGTAAGCAAGTCAAGTCGGGTTGGTGTGACCAAGCATGTTCTAGAGCATCGAAAAAGTTACGCCTCGCTCTCAGTGCATCTCCCAAAGAACATCCTTTGATAGCAGTCTATAGGAAACAATATAAGGAGGCGCTGCTAGCTAGGAAAAAGGAGCTACAGGAGGAGGCTTGGTCGAAGCTGGAGGAAGCTGCTGCCACCAATAGCTGCATTTTGTTTTGAAAGACGATAAACTCTCCTTTTTTGAGAAACAGCACAGCCCCTCATCTTGATTCACATGTACAATCCAGGCATGGGTTAATTACTTTTCTAGTATCTTTAGTTCTCCATCTATATTAGATACAGCGGTTAAGGATCTAGCCCATTTTGGCCAATCTGACTCCGATTGTAAGCCTGTATTGTTCACGTTAGATGAAGTTACAAGGGACATTGCAAAGAGTGCTAGCTGAAAAGCATCAGGACCGAGCAGCCAATGGCCATATTCCTACAACCTGGGCAGAAACACTGGTAATCCTGGTTTTTAAAAAGGGTTCCAAAGGTGACCCTTAATGCTACCGGCCCATTTCCCTCCTAGACTCCTCTGCCAAGATTTTGAGTGGAGTAATTCGGGAAAGGTTAGAAGAAAGGGTTGAGGCCAACAACATGCTGACAGAGTCTCGATATTGCTTTAGGAGGGAATTTGGGGCGGTTGAACAATGTGTAAACCTGGACCCCTCATAGAGAAATACAATAGAGCCAAACCTGGCAATCTACATTTATGTATTGTTGATTTGTCAAATGCCTTTGACCTGGTCTGTCACATAATTTTGTGGCAGACCCCATCTTCCATGGGCACACCTTCTGAAATTGTGTCTTATCCCAGCTTTACAGGAATTTATCAGCGACGGTGTGCTATGGGCCTAATGGGGAATGTTCCCCACCGCTGTATATTCAGAGAGGTGTTAGACAGGGGTGTGTTTTGGCACTCTTTCTGTTCTCTCTGTATATAAACGGACTGGACAGATTGCTGCAGCATGTGGCCACTGACCCTCCAACCATTAACGGCAGTGCAGTCATGGTCCTCCTTGATCCGGATGATGCTGTACTATTGTACAGGACAGCAAATGGCTTGCAATGTTTAATGGACAGTTTCTCTGAATGTATGGAGATGAGAGAACTGAAAATACATTTTAAGAAAACTTATACCATGATCTGTGGAGAGGGGGCGTGTAACTCACGTAGCCACTATATTAACGATACACAGATCATGAGGGCTACATCGTTTCCCTATCGGGGCATTCTCTTTCCTACCGGTAGATCTTGGTCCAAGCACATTGAAAGTAACAGGCTAAAGATGGCATAGTCCTGTGATGGTATCTTCAGGTTTCCCTCCAAATTAGGTTGTGTTAGAAATTGGGATGTTGGTTGACTAGGGTATGAGCCCAAGTCATCCAGCAACCACAATTCTGGTCAGGGTAAGAAGCAGGCAAACCATAAATTAACCTGTGCTCACCCTCTGGTAACTTGGGGCAGAGCAGTCAGGCTTAACCTAGGGGTAATATGTAAAGTATCTGTGCAACACTTCAAACAGTAAAACTGTGAAAACACCACATACAAATATTCCACACCAGGTTAGAAAAATAGACATTGATGGAATAATAGAAGGCAAGCCAGCAAGCCCTTCGATTCACTGTGGGTTCAAGTGATGCAGGTCCAGTCCTTCTCACCCAGGCAGGGGAACAGCAGACAGCAAGGCAGGTGTTCAGTAAAGCAGTAGTCCAGCAGAGAAGCAGTCCTTCAGCAGCATAGCATTCCTTCACCCTGGTAGATTTTTCACAGGTCCAGAAGTGTACTGAAGTGGTGGTGTCAGGGGTCCAGTACTTATACCCAGTTGTGCCTTTGAAGTGGGATAGACTTCAAAGACAGGTCTTTGAAGTCCACAGAGGTCCTCCCCTCCTGTCCTGGCTCCAGATTCACTACAGGTGGGGTATGCAGCCCTTTGTATGGGGACAGGACACAGCCTATTAAGGTGTAAGCTTGAGGCTGTGCCCAGCTCCTCCCTCCCATCCTCCCAGGATGGCCTATCAAGTCAAACCTAAGTTCCCATTGTGTGGCTGTCTAGGGGAAATGCACAAAGCACAGCTGTCACCCTTCCCAGACGTGTATCTGAGGCAGGAGCAGGCACCAAATGGCTAAGGTAAGCAAATGTTTACTAGTGTTGTTTTAAAAGTGGCATTTTCAGAATTGCAATTTAAATTCTGACTCCACCATAAGTTGTGATTTTATATTGTGATTCAAGAGACACCAAACTTGAAAAGTCTATGTCTTTATATTTGGGAATTACACTTAAAAGATGTAATAAGGTAATCCCAATGTTATCCTATGGGAGAGATAGGCCTTGCAGTAGTGAAAAATTAATTTGAGAGTTTCTCATTACCAGGACATGTTAAACTGGAAAGTACATGTCCTGCTTTTTAAATACATTGCACGCTGCCCTCTGGGTTATCCCAGGCCTACCCTAGCTTTGACTTATATGTATAAAAAGGGAAGGTTTAGTCCTGGCAAGAGGTTTATCTTGTCAGGTCAAAATGGCAGGATAACGGTACATACAGACTCTGCAGTGGCAGGCCTTAGCCATCTTTAGGGGGCTACATAAGTGGGTTGCACAATGAGTGGAGAGGTGTGGTGCAGCGGCCAGGGCAGCTGACTTCGGAGCACAGGGTTCACGGTTCGATCCCCGGCTCCGGTGGCAGCTCAGCTCAGCACCATGTGACTCTGGGCAATAGCTCACTTAATTTCCACTACGGCCCCCAGCGCCTTGAGACCCATAAGGGTGAGTAGCTGCGCTATATAAAAACGGACTTACATTTTTACTTACTGCAGGCCTACTAGTAGCATTTATTTACAGGCCCTGGGCACATGTAGTGCACTTTACTAGGGACTTATAAGTAAATTAAATATGCCAATTGGGGATGAGCTGATATAACCATGTTTAGGGGAGAGAGCACAAGCCCTGTAGCACTGGTTAGTAGTTGTAGAGTCAGAAAAATGGAGGAGGTAGGCAAAAAGTTGGGGGGGAACACCCTAAGGCTGTCAGGTCTAACCAGTGGCGTAGCAAGGGGGGGACGGCACGACACGAGTTTAGAGGGCGGCGGTGCACCCCACCACTCTTACCTAGCTACGCCACTGGGTCTAACACGTGTTCCCCCCCAAGCTGAAAGTGGGGAGAGCTACCCAACCCCTTGCCTTGGGAGTTCTCTTCACTAGGGAGGAAAAACCTGGCAAGACCATCAGCACTGGCTTGGTCTGACACTGGACAGTGTTCCACTGTAAAACCCATTCCTTGTCAGATCGACCACCTCAAATTTTTGAGATTTTCACCCGTCATCTGCATGAGCCATCTGAGGGGCCAGGATGTAAGTCTCAAACAGGTATGGTCTCAACTTCTTCACTGCCCAGATCATAGCAAAAGCCTCTCTTAGAAGTGCCACTTTTAGAAAGTGGACATTTCTCTGTGCTAATAACTCTGTCTCCAATAAACATCTGGGCTGCGTGACAGCTACACTTTGTGCATTCCCTCTAGACAGCCACAAACACAAGGTGGGGCTCATTTGCATTCTGAGCCCTTATCTGCATTCTGATGGGTTTTCCTGGGCAGGAAGAGGGAGAGGTGGTTCATGTTACATCTGATCAGGCTGTGTCCTGTCCTCACACAAAGCACTGATTTACCCCCCAGGGTTAGCTTGGCAGGCAGTACTGGGCTGAAAGTGATCCTTGTGCAGTTCAGAAAGTTCTTTTGAAGTCACCCCCTACATCAAAGGCACTTTTGGGTATAAGTACCAGGGCTCTGGCCCTATCAAATCAGTACACTACTGGACCTGCAAAGAACTATGCTGGAGTAAAGGCTGCAGTGCTAAAGGATTGCCACTCTTCTGTGACTGACTGTTCTGAGGAACTGCTTCTCTGCTTTGCTGAGCTGCCCTGCTGCCTGCTGATCTCTGCCCTGCTAAGGGACAGGACTGAACCCATAGTGACTCCAAGGGCTTGCTGACTTGCCTCCTGTCCTCCTGAAGTCTCCGGGACACTAAAGACTTCCTGCAAACCTACTGCTACTGGACTCTGCTTTCTGTGGGTCCTACCTTTGCCTTAGGGGCCCCTTCCACGTTCTCGGCCTCAGAAGTGGGCTCTGCAGCTGCTTTCAGCAGCTACAGCTGCTGGGCGCCTGAAATCAAGCTTATGAGCTCTACGCAACCGTGAACGGGCCAGTTCACACTGGGACTGTGCTGCTTGCTCAAAGAATCAGCACAAGCCACCGCAGCATCACGTCCTTGCACAGCAAGCATTGCTGTCTGCAACTGTTAGGCCCTATCTGCCATCTGGGACGCTCGGACGACTCTTCGCGCCTGCATGATGATTGCTAGCGATGCTCTACTTGCTCCCAGCAACCGTCTTCCCCGTGAACGGAGCACTTCGCTCAGCTTTAGACGCTAAATCTTCAGCTGGACCAGTTTGGAACTATATCTGACCTGCACTCCGTCGTGGTCGGCCTGAACTTTGGATTTACCCCAGTCTAGCGCGACCTAAAGTAACCTTTTGGCACTGTTGACTTCTAACTACCGCGTTTGCATTTAATATTTAAAAATTCATATCTCGACTTCTATGATTGGATTTTTGTCATTTTGGTCGTATTTTGCTCAGATAAATATACTCTATTTTTCGAAACCTTTGTGGAGTCTTTTTGTGATGTATTCATTGTGTTACTGTGTGTGTGTTACACAAATGCTTTACACATTGCCTCTTTAGATAAACCTGACTGCTCTGTGCCAAGCTACCAGAGAGTGAGCACAGGTTATCTTTCAGTGCTTGGAAATTGACGAGCCGAAGTGTGGCTGGGGAAGGGAAAGTGAAGGCGAGTTATCTAACTGGATCTTATCTTAAACGTGCAATTGGCTGGACAAAGTATCAGGAGACAAAGTAGGTACAAGGTAAGTACAAAGTGAGTACAGAGCAAAGTGAGCCTGTTTTGCTAGCAGGATTATCTGCCTAACTGTCCGCACTGTACCTAGCGCCTGGCTTAGCTTCACCACAGCTCTGTGCTCAGAGCCCTGTGAAGTTGCTGGGCGAGCAAAGAAGAAGAGGGACCAGGAGAACCAGAAGGAGCAAAGCTGTAGAGGCAGGAGAGGCAATTGGAAGCCTGGGGAAGCGGGTAGAAGGAAACCACCAAAAATCACCAGAAAGAGACCGCAGTCTCAGCACAAACCCAATTTCAGCCTCAGAGTCAGATATCAGACATTAGGCGACCGGCCCCATTCAGCGACGTCCAATTGCACCCAGTGAAACAAGCATTTGCAATGCAATAGGTTTCGCATTTGCATGAGTTTAAGCTATTGGCATTGTAAATGACAATGCCTTTTATTTATCTGTTTTGCAAACCAACACATAAATAAAAGGTATGGTTATTTATAATGTTAATAGCTCAAACTCTCGCAAATGCGAGACCTCACTCCAAGCACACTGAAAGGGAGGGGCTGGGGAGGGGAATGCTGCGATGGGGAGGCCCGTGTGTTACAGGGCGGTGCTCATCTGTGTAAGCGGCGCTGAGAAAGTGAATACAACGCTGCATCTAAAGAAAGGGGAGCAGCTGCCATTAAAGTGAAACCGCGGCATGAGGTGCTTTCACAGAATCACTGACTAAATATCGAAGGTCACAATATCGACCTACAAAAATATCGCAGCAAAAATATCGAAGACAAGAATATCGACATCCTATCTACATTAAGGTAAGTACAAAAATATCGAGAAAAAAAATTATCGATGTCAAAAATATCGTTGTTAAAAATATCGTTTTTAATTTAAGTTAAAAAAATATTGTAAAATAAAGTAAATAATACATATAATTAAAAGAAGCATAGTTAAAAATATTTTAAAATGCTTAAAAATTATAAGTAATATATATAATTTGAAAATACATTAAACATATACATATGATATATAATATATATATATACTTATTAATATGTTTTAATATTTATTTTAATAACATACATTGTTTAGTTTATTTTTGATAAATTATAAATACATCTATACACATAAAACAATAATATAAATAAAAATTAAATAAATATATGTGACAAATTTAAAAAAAATTAAATTATTTAAAAAAATTAAAAATAATTATACATTACATTAGCAAAATACAAAATATTAGATAGCAGAGGAAATCAAATTACTATTCCCACTCCAGTGAGTGCAACAGTAGGGAAAGTGTTGGATAGCGTAGGGGTAAAAATTACTATTCCCACTCCAGTGAGTGCAACAGTAGGGAAAGTGTTGGATAGCGTAGGGGTAAAAATTACTATTCCCACTCCAGTGAGTGCAACAGTAGGGAAAATGTAGGCTCACGTAGGGGTTAAATTAACATACTTATAATTTTTTTTTTTTAAATAAATAACATATTAATAATTATTTAACCAAATAATTATTAATAAATACGTATTAAATTAAATTAATATTTACTTAAATAACATTAAATTACTTCCCAGCCTATTCCCCTATAAACACACAACGCGCTACCCATACAAAATTACACAATTAATTTAATTATCAATTAATCAATTAATAAAAATTAATTACCAATTAATAATTAATTAACAATAAATTAATTAACAATAACAATAAATAAAAATTAATAAATTAATTATCAAAATAATTTTTAATTAACCAATTAATAAAAATTAATTACCAATTAATAATTAGTTAACAATAAATTAATAATCAATAACAATAAATATACACATATTAACTAATTAATTATATTTAAATTACTTCCCACCCTATTCCCCTATAAACCCACAACCCGCTACACATTAAAAATAACATAATTAATTTAATTACCAATTAATCAATGAATTAAAATTAATTACCAATTAATAGTTTATTTACAATAAATTAATTAACAATAACAATAAATAAAAATTAATAATAAATTAATTATAATTAATATAATTATAAATTAACCAATTAATATAAATTAATTACCAATTAATAATTAATTAACAATAAATTTACAATGAATAACAATAAATAAAAACATATTAATTAATTAATTATAATTAAATTACTTCCCACCCTATTCCCCTATAAACCCACAGCCCGCTCTGATACTAAAATGCAAAATTTCCTTTAAAAAAAATGACTATTTTCTAAACATTTAATACATATATTTAAAAATAATGAAAAAACTTTTAAAAAAATGTTAAACACACATATAAAATACATAACACAAAAAAAAAATCGATATTATTAACAACTATATTTTTGCTAACGATATTAATGACTTCGGGGCCCATTACGATACCCGGCGTAAAAAAATCCGCCAGGCATGGAAGCGGCAAAAATCCGCCCGCACACACCGCCTGAACACCGACCACGCAATTACGATTACACAAACCGAAAACCGCCATCGGCGGAAAAACACACAAAATACCGCCCGCCATCGTCCGAGTCGGAGTCAAACCGCCCGCCACGGACGGAAACACGCACGACAACACAAAACCGCCCGCCCACACGGCCGACACACCGCACGTGAAATTACGATCGCACCGCCATGAGCGCGGAAAAACCACAAATATACCGCCCGCCAGCGCAAACAACGCCGATGAGAATCGACACGGCAGAAGCCATGGCGCCAACGTACCTGCACAGAAACCATCCGCACACAAAACCAATAGCACACAACATGGCCAACAAGTCCACACAGCAAGGCACGCACAAATACACAAGCACAGTACACATCCCGAAAACACCCCCCGGACAAACAAAAAATACAAAGGCCAGAACCCCAGACACAACACACCTGAAAACAACAGACCATGAGGACACACCCACATAGGTGAGTACAAAAGCAGCATTCCCACAGACCACAACCCCTTGCTACATTGCAAACCAGAGAGGAGAGGAGAGGACACAGTGACACAGCAAGGACAGCAGCACACCACAGAAACGCACACATCACAACCACCACCACCACCACCACCACCACCACCAAACACCACCACCACCACCACCACCACCACCAAACACCTGCACCACAAACCCCCTGCACATTACACAACACACACCGCACCAGCACCACAAACACCATGGCACCACAAAGGATGCCCAAGTTCACGCCCATGGAGCTGACGGTCATGGTCGACGAGATCATCAAGGTGTACCCACAAATCTATGGGAACATGGTCCAGCACACACCACTAGCCACCAGAAACAGAATGTGGAACCGGATCGTAGACCAGGTCAATGCAGTCGGGACCCTGCCCAGGAACAGAGTCGAGATTAACAAACGTTGGAATGACGTCAAGAGCCTGGTCAAGAAGAAGGAGGGCAAAAACAGAGAGCTGGCTGCCGTCACTGGCGGAGGGAATCCCGCGCTCTTTAAGACCTTCAAAGCGTGGGAGGAGAAGGTGCGAGTCGTAATCCATCCGGAGATCCTCGCCGGATTAGCAGGGGGAGTGGAGGCTGGTAAGTACAAACTAATGTATACCAGCACACCGCTATGTACTCACATGCGCAACTACCATGCCACAGCTCCCAGGGACAAACACCCCCATGTCCAGCACACAATACACAACACATCACACACACATGCAACAGACACTACCACACACAGCCCAAACCGAACAACTGTAAGATGCGTGGGGACATGTGTACACTCAGCCAGCCACGTAACCACCAACAGGTCCCCAAATATGCCAGAAGCGCCACAACGAGCACCCACCACACCCATGTGTCCGCCACAGCTGCACTAACCGACAAGTAACAGGTAAGTGGCAGGAACACAAAGTGCAGTGGGTGGGAGGGTGGACAGCCCAAGTACAACACACACCAGGCCCCAGTCCCACAGCACGGCAAGGAGGAGCATCCCCCACACCCCACAGCCACGTGTCAGCCACCGCAGTGCACAACGACAGCCGAAAGGCAGACATCACGGTCCACAGCAATCGGTGTCAGTGGGTGTCCAGCCACCCCCACGACCCACAACACCCCCCCACCCCCACAGACCTGCAACATGGAGCACCCCCGCTTAGAGCCATGTGGCATCCAGTACAGTGCACGCACGAACAACTTGCAGGTGGGAAACTGGACAGGGCTGGATTACTGGAGGCATGAGGACCATGACACGACCAACACATGGGACATGTCACGTAGCAGACGAACACGCAGCACCGCCCACCGTCACGAACAAGTGAACAATGTGCACACGGACATGAACAACAGACTCACACCCCACATGACCCACACAGACATAGCAACACCCAAGGAGCCACGTCTGCATGCACAAGCCACACTGAATATAGTCCCACACGGCAGCCACTGTGCAACTCATCACACACAACCGAAACACCATTGAAGTCCTGTCCATGTAGCCCCTACTGCCTGTCAACCACACACCCCACAACTACGCCTATGTAAGACAAACACTAGACGCAACAGAGCGGAACAACAGAAATGCACACGAACACCACTGAACCCATCAAATTCACAGACACACCATGCACATACAACATACCATCCATCCCATCCGTCAGCCCCAGTCTCATGAAAGGCATGTCATCCGCACAGCTGCCACACATACAGCAGTCACGCTAAGACACATGCCCATGACCAACCATGTGCCAGAAGTCAATTAAGCGCACGACACACTGTGAGCAACAACACACAACATGGGTCACACCCCCCTAGCACTGCAGTGATGCACATGGCACAGGGCAGCACGCACACCAAGGAGATGGGACAACTGCAATACGTTGGCTGGCACACAACTATCACTCACTCATAACGATGCGTCCAATGCCATGTCCAGTAATCACAACAGACAGCAAATATGCAGGCCATGTCAAGCATGCACACACCTCAAACCATGCACTGTCATGCTGCCACAACACATGTCACGTTCGGCACCCATGGCTCACAGCATGTACCCCAAAAGCATATCCCCTCCCAAATGCGAATCTGGGGCATGGCCCCCATGTTGCCATATGCGTTCCTAAGCTGTTCCATTTGAACCCCAAAAGCATATCCCCTCCCAAATGCGAATCTGGGGCATGGCCCCCATGTTGCCATATGCGTTCCTAAGCGTTCCATTTGAACCCCAAAAGCATATCCCCTCCCAAATGCGAATCTGGGGCATGGCCCCCATGTTGCCATATGCGTTCCTAAGCGTCCCATCTGAACACCAAAAGCAAAGTACAAACCAGACCCAGGATGGGCCAGGAGCCCGCATACACCAGAGTCACAATGAGTAGGGGCACAGCAACACACCCATCGGCATGGCCAATCCGTCCCATGCCACATGTGCACAGCACACAGTCCCATTGCCTAGCACACACAACTACAGATGCCACAGCCACACACTCGCCTCCGGGAAACCCATGTACGAGATTGCACGAACTGCCAATGTCAGACGACAAATACATACTTCGCCAGGTGCAACACAATAACAAATCTCATTCTCTCCACAGGTGACGAACTGCCGGATGCTGGGGATGGAGACAGCAGCCAGCACAGCCAGCCCACAAGCCCCCAACGAGGACACACGGATCTGGAGGATCTGTCATCCTCTTCGGACACGGACCACCAAGCAGGCCCATCTGGCGTGGCAGGGCCCAGCCGCTCCCCAGGACCCCTCCTACCCACCAACCCATCATCCAGGGATGATGAACAGTCCCAGCCCCCTGCTGCCACAGTCGTTGCGGCCACACCCACGGTCATTGCGGCCACTACCACTGCCGCAACCGCCACCATTGCCGCACCGACCACCACCGCCACCACCACCACCACGTCTTCGCTGGCACCAGCCCCAGCGCAGGTGGTGGCCCGGCCGACTGGATCCACCCTGGGAGCCACAGCGAGGACCGTGGTGTGCAATGTGGCTAGTGGGCAGGCCGGTGGCAGCAGGACTGGTAGGAGGAGCAGGGTCAGGGAAACGCCAGCCTCCCCTGGGAGCCATGCTCTGCCTCAAATGGCCAGAGTCCTTGGGGCCTATGAAGAGGCCCAAGGACAATGGGCCAGGTCTGCTACAGACACGCGGGAGGTGCTGGGGGTGCTGAGGTCCATGGACGCCCATATGGGCCAATTCGTGTCCCGTATGGACCAACTCGTGGACCTCATGGGCCAGCTGGTGGTGGCGGTGGGGTCACAGGCAAGGCCAGCAACACCACCTCCGCCACCACCTGCTAGGGCGCAGGGTCGGGCAGCAGTGTCCACTTCCCCTGCGTCCACAGCCAGTGAGCACACCTCACCCACCACCAGCAGGTCGCCACCACACACCCCCTCCCAAACGTGGAAGGGGCCGTCCGAAGAGGAAACAGATCTCCCGGGAGGACTTCGCACGCTCCAGTCGCAAGTGAGGCAGCCAGCCAGCCTTCCGCCAGCCTTCCTTGACCAGCCACTGCATTGACTTGCTCTACGATCCCACTCCACACAGCCATCTGGATGGCATGTGTGTGTTGGACTATGGACATAGAACCAGTGGGTACACCCTGAGCTTCACGCAGCCATGACCGACAGCTCATTGTCACTGCACGCACCACTTTTGTCATCACCTTACACACAATCACATGTCACAGTTTGGAATAAATGCACCTTTTTCCCTAACTGCTGTTTGTGCCCTGTGTTTTATTTGTACGGAATACAACGGCCACCTTGGGCGGAAAGGCACCTGATGCGTGGCATGGCAATGGAATCCGGAGGGCCTGTAGGGACCTAGGGGTGGGAGACAGAACAGGAGCACATTCAATGAGTGTGTCACACACCCATCACACAGTACATGTCAACAACTACAAGCAATGTACACACATCGCACAGAGCAATAGGGCACAATGCCACAGTCACCAACAGTGGCATACTACCCTGGCCATGGAGCGTTGACACACTGCACGCAGTGAACATACGGCCACCCTGACACAGCACACACACACCTGCACAGATACAGACACATCATCCGTCGTACATGGACACTCACCGTCAAGTGAAGTAGCGGGCGATGAGCTGCTGGCGCACATTCCCAGCTTCCTCCTCTCCGCTGTCCACCTCACTCGAGCTGTCCTGGTCTGCGGGCTGGGGCCCTGGTTGATCTCCGTCATCCACAATGAGGGGGATCTGCTTCCGAATGGCCAGATTGTGCAGCATGCAGCACGCCACCACTATCTGGCACACCTTCTGTGGGGAGTACGCCAGTGCACTCCCGGTGCGGTCCAGGCACCTGAACCTGGACTTGAGGAGGCCAAAGGTACGCTCGACCACACGTCTGGTCCTCCCATGTGCCTCATTGTATCGATCGTCTGCTGGGGTGCGAGGATTCCTCAATGGACTGAGCAGCCATGCCCCATTCGGATACGCAGAGTCACCTGGGTGTGAGGGACACAGAGAACCGTTGCTATTCCAACTGGACAGGGGACAGCATCGCACAACCAGCACGCTACACCACTCCACATACTCACCGACAATACAGCCACGATCCTGTTGCAGATTGGCCATCAGTCGTGGCAAGATGCTGTTGCGCATTATGTGTGCGTCATGGGCCGAGCCTGGGAACTTTGCACACACGTGGGTGATCACCATGTCCGCAAGGCACACCACTTGCACATTCAGGGAGTGCGTGTGCTTCCTGTTGCGGTACAGGTGCTCAGTGGCCTGTGGTGGAACAAGGCCAACATGTGTGCAGTCAATGGCTCCCACGACGTGTGGGATTCTGCCAAGGGCATAGAATGCACCCTTCACTGCCGCCAATTCACGAGCCCTGGGGAATCTGATGTACCTGTTCCGGTACAGCATCATGGCTGCCAGTACATCCCTCAGCACCTTGCTGAACATGGGCTGGGACATCCCTCCTCCACTGCCCACTGTGTGCTGGAATGACCCAGTGGCGAAGAAATGCATGGCGGCCATCACCTTAGCCGTGGGGGTGACAGCAGTCGGATACACCCTGCGGGGACGGAGATGGGGCTCTAACATGGCACACAGTCGATGCAGGGTTGGCCTGTCCAGCCGAAACTTCCTTATGACCTCAGTATCCTCCATGTCCGCCAGCAATTGGTATGGGCGGTCAATGTTCGGTCTCCGCCTGGGTTAAATGGCAGAGGACACATGTCAAAGCAACACGGCACATAGCAATTTCGCATACACATCACTGACATGACTGAGCAAGCACATGAGCCACAGCCCAGCTGTCAAGCTGGGACGGCACGGCCACAATACACTTACACAGGTCTCCCAACAATGGCAATGGCAAGTGAGACATACCACTGCCATGTGCATGCACATGGGGATCTAGGCCCCAATGACTTGCGGGGCGTGCTGATGGGGACTGACTGCATATTCGTCAAGCGGCAACGCCACGGCAACATGAGTGTCTGCTGAGCATGGAACTGCTTCCGAGGCTGGATGAGTATGGCACACGACGACGACGATGTGGGCACGGGCTGAGCGGCCAATACAAGTGGGACCTGTGGCACGAGGGGATATGAGACAGTAGTAGGTGTCAGCACTGCACCCTATGTACAGCACTGTACGGATCACACCTCCCGAAACATTGACTGGTGTCCACATTGACAGCCCCATGCCAAGACGGCTGTGTGCTTGCAGTCACACGTCACAGGTGAGAGGTTACATTGCACGTGCCAGGTGGCAGACGTACATAGTGGGAGCTGGCATGTGTGTGCATGTGTCTCCTGTTCAGGATCCACCAGATGGGCGCTGACTCTGTACTGACCATTGGACACAGCATGTTCCGTGGAAGGCTTGTGTGTGTGGGATGGTGGCACTGGATGTGCCTCCGTTGGGTGGGGGCCATGCACAGGGCGGGTACGTCGATGATTGCGCATTGTTGGTCACGGTGGGTGCACCAACTAAGATGTGTTGCCCTGTGTTCAATTCCCATGTCCGCATGATGATGGACTGTGGATGTGGGCAGACTACACATTGGTCGATGTGCTGTCTATATGCATGTGCCTTCACACCAGGCACAGCTGCCCCTGCACATTTGACCCCTGCTGGACTCGCTGCTGGGTCTGTGGAGCTGATGCACCTTCTGCGCGTGGGGCGGACAGCTCTCCTCACTTCCCTCATTGCGCATGTCATGTCTTTGCCGCAGGTGACATGGATCATGGAGGGCCCACATGTACGCGTGGGTAGGCTACACATGATTGTTCACTGGTCGCCACCCCCAGTCAGTGTTTCGAATGGGAAGGTTGTCGTGCTGGTGGTATGTTCGATGTGGCGGATGGGCGGGCCTAGGTGCGGGCTTACATTCCGGACATGGGGGGTAGTTGGATTGGCGACTAGTTGCAGTACACACGGGACACGTCTCTTCCTTTCCACATCTGGGTCATCCCTTGTACTAACTGACAGTGATACAGTCATCTTCGCCCCAGCCCTCATGTCCTCCCCTCGCCCCCCAATATGCATGCTCACCTGCGAGGCTAGCGCTTGCACAGGCAGCCCCAAGCTCGCACCAGAGAGGGCAAGGAGTGTATGTGTGGGTCCAGGGTATGATGTGTGGCGGGACGCCGTCCCACCTGCGTGGTGCCCCAAATGGAGACCCGGCCTGCATGGACTATGCATCACAGTCTTCGCCTTCCGGATCCGCCACCTGCGACACCCAGTGGCTGTGGCTGCCCTTGCGGCCAGGCCGCGTCCGTCTGTGGCTGATGGCCCACACATTCACTCTTTGGCCTCTCTGGGGAGGGCTCGGGGTGGTGGCGCACGCGCTTGCACTTAGTCGCAATGGCATGTGGCGTGGTTGGTATGATGGGCAATGGATGGGATGGTGCGAGCCACCTCCCGTGACGTCAGTGCTGCTCGTGCTGTGGTGCGTCCCCCTACACTTCCATGTGACTTGTGCCATGCTAGACGTTGAGGTTCTATTGCCTGCGTGATATGACCAGGAGGAGCGCGAGGAGACCTCTCACACACCATGCTCCACTGCCATCCCGTGCCCTGTATCGCCTGTGCGGATTGACTATGTTGGGGTTACACCTGGTCGACTGGGGCTGTGTGTGCCTTGTCAAGGGGCATGGCGGGCGTACAACAGGATCCAGCTTGTCCACAGAGGGTGGGCTGAGGTGCGCCTGGTACCGCTTTGTACGTGTGCCCGGCTGCTGTGCACACACGTGTTCACTCCCCCGACAGGTGTCCTCTCACAATGCCCAGGGAAGCGGTGGTGTACTGTTCATGACCCCTCCCAACACGGCGTGCTCCAACTTGGCATGTGCGCATCTACCCGTCGCACCCACCCACCTGAGCACTGCGTCCATACGACTTCACACGACACATGTGTGTCTTCCACAGTAGTGCTACTCATTTGCGTTGACATCCAATACCAGTGGACTACATGGTCATGTCACGACTGCCGTGTACTTCACATACTCTCATCCTCTCTCATTCGTACTTGTGAAATGAGTCAGCGGAGACAGTTTTGGTTTCAAACATTATATTGAGTCTTCTGTCCTCTGTGATGCAGTATAGTGGACACTACTGGCAGCGGAATACATGTTGAGGATATACTGAGCATGATCACAAATGGGATAGGGTGTGGGGTAACATCTGCTTGGCCAAGGCTGTGCTAATGTACATTTACGTATAGCTGCGGAGCTGCGGACTTTGACACAGACGGTATACATGTAGCCTACCAGACCGCTCGGCATCATGGGCACAGTCCATCTCAGTTCCATGTGACAGGTTTGCTGCGGTTGTTCCTCATGCACGCGTGCATGTGAGATGACATCAGGGCATGTGCTTGCGTGCATGCAGCGGCGTGCCACTTGTTGTTGCACTGTGGTGGTTACTGGACATGTCACAGTCACTGGGGTCGTGTTGTTGTTGTATGCACTTGTCGTCCATGCAAAGGTCCTGGTATGGGATTCCCGGGGCGGGGTGGGAGGGGTGCAGCACCCACAGACTCCAGGCGACCTATTCATGTCCACTGAGCGGTGTGTGTGTCCATGGGCGCTGGATCCATGTCGTGTCCTGGTTGTTCGTGCAGTTCCGTCCATGTGGGTGCGATACACAGAGCCCATGCCACTGCCTCCCACGATGCATGCGGTGTTCCTGGATGTGATGGGGAACAGTGTGCATGTCCCGGTCATATCCGATGTCATGGCGATGTCGTTGATGGTGTGGTTACAGTTGCCGGTCGTTTGGTATGGCTGTTGTGGTGGTGACTGGCCAGTCCGTGCGGAAGCTGAGCATGGGTGCGGGGTTGGACTTCATGGGTCACTCGGGGAACCTGCGTTGTGGTCCGACGTATTTACAGGTTGTCAGGTATGCGATGCCGCCCAGCAGGGCTTCCATGTCATTGGTGGTGTACATGTTTGCCAGCCAATGAAGCGGATGGTGGCTGTCAAGGTGTTGTTCGTAAGTTGTCCCTTGGAGGACCATGATGGGGCATGCTGGGTGACATTCGATGTAGCTGTTCTCGATGATCCGTCGTGTGGAGGCACAGTGGTCCCATTTCAGTGCGCGTGCGATGTTGGCCACATACGCCATGCCCCCATAGGCAGAGCAGGCCCTGTCGTGTGCGTCCAGAGGGAGGAGTAGTGGTAGCAGGTCCGCCTTCAGACATGCCGGGTTGGAGAGGCATATCTCGACGGGATGCTGGTAGGGACACCTCCGACAGTAGAAGACGGGCATGACGCAGCTGAACAATGTGATGCGGTAAGTCAGTCGGTAACTTACGTTCAGCAGGGACAGGAGATCGCATCCCAATGTATGTATCGTGTTGGTTTTGTACAGCTTGAGCTGTTCGGCGTAGTTGGGTAGGTGTGTTGCGGTTGCCATTTCGCAGCGGTTCATTGAGGTGGCGTGCTCCGGCTGTGTGTGCAGTCTGCAATGTGCACGCTCCGGGGTTGCTGTGAGCTCTGTGTAGTCGTAGGGAGACAGGACTTGTGTTCTGTTGGCTTGTTTGGAGGACACGGGCCCTCTTCCCACATGCTTCTCAGACAGTTCAAGGTCAGTGCTGTGTGACTCCTTCCAATTAACTTGCATGTGGCCGACATGGGGGAGTGTTTTCTTCTTTCTTCCCCGTCCGTTGTGTGCTTCTGTGATATGCGCTATCTGCCCTGTGGTCGGTCTCCTCGGCATGCCTGTGTTGGTCTATTCTTGGACAATGGCTGTATTCACCGGCTTCTGTCGTAGGGCTGTGGTTTTGGAGTTGGAATGGAAGGTCATTCAGTGCTGTCTGCTCTCCCTTGTGTGGGCGGCAGGCTGCCTTTCCGCTCTGCGTTGGGCCTTGTGTGTGGATGTTATTCTTGGGCCACCTGTTGTCGGTCCCCGGGCTCTTTGGTGTTCCGTTTCATGTGTCTTGTTCATATGTGCAGGGTGGTATGGGTTTTTCAGTGTGGTACTGGCGTTCCTCTTCCCGAAGGGGCCCTGCTTCTCCTAGTTGGTGTTGCCGCCGCTGTGTGCTTCGCCATGTTTGTTACACTGGGGTGTGTCCTGCTGTTGCGTGACTTCACTGACATGTGTGCGTCGGTTGTGTGGCGTTGGGTGTTGTCCGTGAATTGGGCGTTGGGGACATGTCTGTGGCAGGCCTGTCACGTGTCATGTGCGTTCGGGGTGGGGCTGATGTGTGTGCTGCTTGGTTGTGTCCCTGTGTCTGTGTGCGACGCATGCATGGCGCTGCGGTTGGCCTCTGCGTTGTGCGCATGTGTGGCGGCGTCATCGGCGCTTTGTGGCCGTGACGGGGTGGTTGGTTCCTAGTCCCAGGTGGTGTGTACACATGTGTTCCGCGATGTTAGGATTTGGCCTGTGTGTCATATGTGGATGCAATGGTGGATGTGTAGTGTACACGCGCTGGTGGGGGTTGTCCGCTTTTTCCACCCTTGCACTGTGTGCGCTGTTTGCGTGCCCTTGTTGTGTGTGTGCCTACCTGCGTCTCCGCGGCACGTTGCGCCCTTGGTGGTGCATCAGCAGAAGCATGGGAAGGGCCTGCAGTGCTGGATTCATGCCCGGGGTGCCGCTTCTTCGTTGTCCGTGCTCTGCGTCCGTGTTACCGCCTCTCTTTCACGTGCGGTGTCTCTTGGCCGTGGGAGCCGTTTGTTTGCGGCATCGTAATTTATGCGCCGGGCGGGACGTGTTTCGTCGGACGGTGTGTGTCAGTTGTGCTGCGCCGCTACGTGAACGGGCGCACTTTGATGGCGGACGGTGTTGCTGGCTTGCCGGCGGTGTTTGGCCTGCTTTTCGCATCGTAATTGGGCGGGCGTGTGGACTGCTGCGTGCCGGCGGTAACTGGTGGTTTTTGCATCCGCCAGCACGGCGGTTGTGCTTCCGCCCGCCATCGTAATGAGCCCCTTCGATATTACTTACTTCGATATTAAAAAAAATCAATATTACTTACCCTACAGTCGATATTCTGGTCAACGATATTCTTGACTTCGATATTCTGTCCCTACGATATTAAAAACTCGATATTAGTGTATGTCGATATTTAAAATTCGATATTTTGTCTGCCCACCCTTTCACAAAAAAAGCATTTGTTTGTGAACTTCCTACAAAAGCGCACCAGGCCGTGCTTTCACTTGCTGAAAAAAAACCATAGATGAAAAGGTGCAATTTTTGTCGACATTGGTAATATAAATGTAAAAGTGGGTGCTGTGTGATTAAACCTAAAGTGCGGGCCCGGAGGCAAAACAGGCACCCTTGCAGGAAAGCATGTCGTGCCTGCAATAGGAGCAAATCACTAAAGAAAATAGTGCTCACAAACTGTAAATAAAACATACCATTTAACAACACAAATAAAAGGGCCAGTCCTCATGGGAGGTTACAAATGTAGAAAAGCCGGTACTGAGGCGGGATTAAGAAGCCTATTAATGAATCAAAAGCAACCATTTAGAAAGGACAGTAACAGAAGCCAACTGAAAAGATGGGTGAAGCTTCAATTCAATACCTGACTACATCATGCCTTGCAGAGCAGCGCATGTGCTGCCCAGACTCGACCTAAAAAACAAAAGGTATCCTACGTCCCGCCATCCAGCAGCGCCGACGGCTCCACTCTGCTCCGCTTAGGTCAGCTAACTATGGTTGTAGGCGGGCATGAGCACGGTACTGCATGCACAGGGGAGGAGTGAAAACGCAAGAATGAGTCAGTGGAGGAATGAATGGATACACAGGGGAGGAGTGGTAACTCAGGAATGAGTCAGTGGAGGGATGAATGGATGCCTGAGTGGAAAGATGAGTGATGGAATGCATGTATGCTTGAGGGAAAGTGTCTTTTTTGTCATGGTCACCCCCATTTTTTGCCACTGGTACTGATTTTTTTCGACTGATGGGTACTGGGCCCCTGCTAACCAGGCCCCAGTGCCACTGCTCTTTCACTGAAAACAAGGTAAAATGGTCTAACTGTGTTACAATTGGCACACACTTTAGCACCCCTGTAAGTCCCTAGTACTAAAAAGGGTCCCTAAGGGCTGCAGCATGCATTATGCCACCCTAAGGGACCCCCATATAAATTGCATGCCCATGACAATGCCTTTGCACCTTTCAATGCTGACACTGGTAGCTGCCACAGATTTAAGAAATCTAAGCAACGCTGCAGCTACTGGATCAAGGATAGCAAAAAAACAGGCTAAAGGTATACGGGCACTTCCATGGGTTTGTGTAAGCACTGAGAGAGTGCAGCCCTTCGAATCACTGCACAAAAGCAAAAATGCTTTGTTGGAATCAAATGCAAAAACAACAGTTGATGGACAGAATGCAGAACAATGTCTTACATTCACCCCAGTACAGAGATCTGGGCCTAAATCCATCGTTTTTTTGCTCACCATGCCATTCCAGTTTGAACCCAGCCATATGCAAATCAGTCTTGACCCTGTGCCTCATGGGAACAGTCCAGCCCGAACTGCCAAGCCAGGTCCTCCCTGGACTGGAAACAAGCATCCTAGGACCGGTTTCGGTCCATCAATTGTTGTATTTGCATTTGTCACCCCGAGTGGGACGGGTATGCTCAGACGTGAGTCCCGTGCTCTCCATGCCACTGGAATCAAGCTATCCTGGCTGATGAGGGCTGAAAGCCCGAAACCGGTCCTAGGATGCTTGTTTCCAGTCCAGGGAGGACCTGGCTTGGCAGTTCGGGCTGGACTGTTCCCATGGGGCACAGGGTCAAGACTGATTTGCATATGGCTGGGTTCAAACTGGAATGGCATGGTGAGCAAAAAACGATGGATTTAGGCCCAGATCTCTGTACTGGGGTGAATGTATGACATTGTTCTGCATTCTGTCCATCAATTGTTGTATTTGCATTTGTCACCCCGAGTGGGACGGGTATGCTCAGACGTGAGTCCCGTGCTCTCCATGCCACTGGAATCAAGCTATCCTGGCTGATGAGGGCTGAAAGCCCGAAACCGGTCCTAGGATGCTTGTTTCCAGTCCAGGGAGGACCTGGCTTGGCAGTTCGGGCTGGACTGTTCCCATGGGGCACAGGGTCAAGACTGATTTGCATATGGCTGGGTTCAAACTGGAATGGCATGGTGAGCAAAAAACGATGGATTTAGGCCCAGATCTCTGTACTGGGGTGAATGTATGACATTGTTCTGCATTCTGTCCATCAATTGTTGTATTTGCATTTGTCACCCCGAGTGGGACGGGTATGCTCAGACGTGAGTCCCGTGCTCTCCATGCCACTGGAATCAAGCTATCCTGGCTGATGAGGGCTGAAAGCCCGAAACCGGTCCTAGGATGCTTGTTTCCAGTCCAGGGAGGACCTGGCTTGGCAGTTCGGGCTGGACTGTTCCCATGGGGCACAGGGTCAAGACTGATTTGCATATGGCTGGGTTCAAACTGGAATGGCATGGTGAGCAAAAAACGATGGATTTAGGCCCAGATCTCTGTACTGGGGTGAATGTATGACATTGTTCTGCATTCTGTCCATCAATTGTTGTATTTGCATTTGTCACCCCGAGTGGGACGGGTATGCTCAGACGTGAGTCCCGTGCTCTCCATGCCACTGGAATCAAGCTATCCTGGCTGATGAGGGCTGAAAGCCCGAAACCGGTCCTAGGATGCTTGTTTCCAGTCCAGGGAGGACCTGGCTTGGCAGTTCGGGCTGGACTGTTCCCATGGGGCACAGGGTCAAGACTGATTTGCATATGGCTGGGTTCAAACTGGAATGGCATGGTGAGCAAAAAAACGATGGATTTAGGCACAGATCTCTGTACTGGGGTGAATGTATGACATTGTTCTGCATTCTGTCCATCAATTGTTGTATTTGCATTTGTTGGAATCAGGCATTCCCAGGGCCGGGGCGTGACAGAGACTTTCTTTCAGCTTTAGGAAGGCAACCAAACAATCATTGTCCCAGGGCACCGGATCTGACACATCCTTGTGTTTCAGCCTCTGTAAAGGCTTGGCCACTTGGGAAAAGGTTGGTATCCATTGGCGACAGTAGCCCACCATTCCCAAGAACATTCTGACTTCTTTCTGTGTTGTTGGCAGTTTCATTTGTAAAATCGCTGAGATTCTTTCCTGCGACACCTTTCTGACTCCTTTCTCAAGGTGGTGACCAAGATACAAAACTTCCTACAAACAGTACTGCAACTTATTGGGGGACACATTATGTTCAAATTCAGCCAAGTGGTTCAGCAGGGCAATAGTGTTGGCCTTACAAGTTTCCTGAGTATTTGACAACCCGCAGGTTGTCAATGTATTGTACCAGGATAGAGTTACAAGGCATAACCAAAGACTCCAAATTATTTTTAAGGATCTGATTAAAAATGGATGGGCTTGTGGGGCGTGGCCAACTGCCGGGGAAGACGGACGCTTTCTGAAACGGCTCCCGTCGCCAGCCGCACTAATCCCTTTCATCTATTCCAAAATCCATCTGTTGACATCACAGGACTTGATCACCATGTCCTGCGTCCTGCGGGGATACTGCTGATCTGTTTCTGGGCCCCTAAACCATTCTCCTGATGAGAGTTGCAGTGCGGCCTGGAAGACGGGTTGGAGCAGCGGCCTTGCATACAGTAGGTCGGTGGAGGACGTGCGTGCTGAAAGAGCACTGCAGTGAGGATCACCAAGCCGCGATTGCCTTGGAATTGACAGTGAAGCTGCCGTTGTTCAGTGCACAGAGGTGCTGTGGAATGCTGGAGCCGCTGTCGGAGGGCTGCGGGTGCCACAGGTGAGAGGACTTCGCCATCCATCAAGGCTTGCCCGCCTGCCTCTGGGTCTGGTGCAGCACCCGCAGGTGGTGAAGCCCTGTTGAGCTCGATCCTTCTTATACGATCCTTACCGCCCACTACATAGTCGCCCGCCAGAGTGCCCGTGCCTATTGTGGTGCGCGACCACGTGTGATGAGAAATGGCCCCTGGGGTGCAGCTGCCGCTGTGCTGGCCAGCTAGCTCCTGTGGGGGCCCCAGCGGATGAGGAACTATCTTCACACTGTTGACTGTTTTGTTGGCGCTGTAGGAGGAAATCACTCCTTACGGTACACTATACCTCGCAGTTGCCTGACACTGTCTGGCCCCTCCAGTCTACACCTTGCAATACCAGTGCCATTCCTATAATTGCCTCACCCCTCAAGGACTGCCCTGATTGACAGAAGAAAGTGCGACTTGGAGGCAGTTGCCCAGTGTAATAATTCATACCAGCTCAGTGAATGTTTGCTGATTATCCTACACCAGGATTGGGAGGCCGTTGGTGCTCTAGTAAACAACAGTTAGTGAGGCACCCGCGCAGTGGCCCCGCCTGGCCCGGGTGCCCCCACGGCTACTAAGACTGGAGGATTGAGAGTCCTTCCACTGGCCGAATCATCACAGAGAGGGTGTAAATCTTTCAGTGCATGACTTACCAGGGAACTCATTTCCTGGAGGTACGGGGTGGAGAAGGAAAACCCGACAGGCCGCTTGGGGCTTGTTTTTTGCCCCTTGGCTGGCGGCGGTGAGTACTGGCTCAGCCCCCCCTCCCACTCTTCTTCCACCACATTGCTGTGGGCTCCTGTAGGGGAGATCAAGAATGTGTCCCCAGAGGGGCCAGTGCTGTACACCAAAATAAATTGGACAAGTTTACCCTATCTAAGGAGACTACTAATAAGCTACCGCCAGAGGACCAGCAGCCGTCTATGGCGCAACCTTGATAGAGACCCCCACTCTAATGGACATTATGGCAGCAATACAGGGGGCCCGCACTGCCCTAGAGATGAAAATAGACGCGGTGTCCACCAACATCACCCTGATGAGGATGGATCTCCGCAATATGGGAGCATGAGTTAAAGAGGTTGAGGACTCCATTGTTACTCTTCAGGCAGAGTCGAAGGCGTTGAAGACTCGAATGGCAGAATTGTGTGCTACTACGGGCGCCTTGGAGGCCCGACTGGAAGACTACAAGGGATAGTCCAGAGGGAATAATGTCCACATATTAGGGGTACCAGAACGTTCAGAAGGCACGGCAGGTGACCTGTTGTAGAAGATCTCATACTCAAACAACTTCAGCCCGTGGCCTTTCGAGCAATTTCCCAGTTGAATGTGCCCACATCGTCCCAGGCACTCTGCCAAAACCAGGTGCACCTCCGTGCCCGATCATAGCAAGCATCTTTAACTACCGGGACAGGGATGTCATCGTACAGACCCCACATAGTGCTCCACTAGTCAAGTGTGATAATAACACTATATGTTATGTTATTAGGATTTATAAAGCGCACGAATACCCGCAGGTGTCTTGTCTATATATAACATTCTTTCCGGATTTCACTCTCAAAGTCTAAAGACAACGTCGATCCTTTCTCTAAGTCAAGAGGGCACTGAGAGAGCAGGAAGTGAAGTACTCCATGATCTTTCTGGCAAAACTGTGTGTAGTGGCTGAGGGGAAAACCATTTATTTCACTACACAGGAGGCAGCCTGGGACTAGTTGGACAGCTGGAGAAGGGTCAGAGGATCGGGACCCGAAGGGCAAGAAGGGGAGGCAACGATCAGATGCTGAGATAGTCAATCAGACACAGGACCTGCAGGTTTAGAAACATGATTCATTCCTGCTAGCCCCTGTGGTTGAAGTCGAGATTGAGGAGGCTCTGATCCTTCATGTCTCCTGAGGAGATCTGTGGAACTCTGCTGCCAGGACACTCCAAACATTGATCCTGTCAGAGGTAACATTAAGAACTATGATTATGTGAGGAGTGGCTGTGTTGTGGTTTGGCGGGAACCACAGTCCCCCTAAGTTTGTCAAATGTTTTAGGGTGACAGACGCTCTGTACAATTGGTGGGGGCAGGCAGTTTTAAGGCCGCCATGCAGGGAGGCAGGGAAGGGGGTTTGTGCTGGGGCTTTAGTTAAGATGTTTATTCTTGTTTTATCGTTTTTTTTTTACTTTGGTGACATACTTTCCCTCACACAGAGCAGATGCTTTTTCATTTTCTCCATTGATACCTCCTATCACTGTCATGGCCGGTTTCACCCCAAGCATTCACTGCCAGTCAGGGAATGTGGTGACCTCTTTGGGTCATCTGCTTCAAGCAGGGTCCTTATGTACACTGGGTGGGGGACTGACCTCTGGTGCCGTCAGCGCCTCTTGGGTCTTTCAGCTCTATGACCGAGACATTGGTGAGCCCTGCCTTTAAGATCCTTTCCTGGGATGTCAATGGGAAGGGTGACAAAATCAAATGAGAAGTGGTGCTGCAGTACCTTAAGAGACACACACCTGATATAGTTCTCCTCCAGAAGACGCATTTACAAGGTAATACTTGCTGCGCATTAGATAGATGGGGTTACAGTATGGACGCCCATGCGTGCTATACAAAGGGGGTGAGAGGAGTGGGCATCCTGGTGCGTAAAACGTTCCAGCTTACCATACAGCATACGTGGCCCGATCCCCATGGGAGGTATGTCGCAGTATCGGGACAATGGGAGGGCACCGCGCTTAACATTTCTTCACTTCACATTCCCCCCCGACTACACAAGGGTGCCTTTTCAGATTTTGGGAGACTTCTTCACCAGCTTCCTGAGGGTGGGTTCCTACTGTGTGGTGACTTTAATGCAGTTTAGGATGAGGAAGCTGACCGCTGGCCCTCTTGCCAATCGTCATCGACACGTACGGCTCTTGTGGACTTTATGGGGGTGCATGGACTGGTCAACACGTGGCGGCCTTTAACCCAGCGGCACGACAATATGTAAGTAAGTCAGTTTTTATATAGCGCAGCTACTCACCCTTACGGGTTTCAAGGCGCTGGGGGCTGGAGTGGAAATTAAGTGAGCTATTGCCCAGAGTCACATGGTGCTGAGCTGAGCTGCCGCCGGAGCCGGGGATCGAACCGTGAACCCTGTGCTCCGAAGTCAGCTGCCCTGGCCGCTGCACCACACCTCTACCTCTACACATATACATTCCACTCGGGGGCCCTTTCGCATATTGACTACATACTCACCTCAGCTCGCCAACTCCCCTATTTTAGAGAGATGTCTCACCTGGCCAGGGCTATCTCTGTTCACTCCCCAGTCTACGCCTCCTCTGAACTGATCGATGGTGGCGGTAGTCATAAAGTGGTGCTTAATCCCTGGTACCTTAAGGTACCACAAAACTGTGAGAGTCTTTGCGAGACTGCGGAAAATTATTTGAGGAGAACGAAAGCTCTGTGACTTCGGCTCGGACAATGTGGGAGGCTTTTAAAATGGTTATAAGAGATCAGGGTATAGCCTTGATTGCTAGATATAAAAAAAGAGAAGAGAGTTAGTCTAGAGAAGATCGAGAGAGAGATCAATGAGTAGGACACCTCACCCACAACATGACCATGAAGCAGAGGGAATACAGGGAGGTGGCGAGGGAGGCAGCCAGGACCTGCTTCCGGGCTACTCAGCATCGCCTGTACGTGGTGGGTGATAGAGCTGGGAAGCTCTTAGCTTGGCTGGACAGGAGGGAGGCGAGGTCCAGATTGGTTCTTGAAAACCTAAATGATGCTGGACAACACGTTAGGGGCCAACAGGGTGTGGGCACAGTTTTTGCGGAATACCATACCCGCATCTGTGCTTCTACTAATATGGCCACACTTGAGGAATCACATGAGCTTCTCAGGGATATCCAACTGCCTGACCAAACACAGTCAGACAGGAAATTTATGGAGCGGGACCTGACGGAGGAGAAGTGGCAGAGGCCATCGGTGCTCTGACTCAGGTAACCCATTAAAGATAATGGGCTTACCCTCTGTCCCTCAGAATCTGGGTCCATACAGTATGGGCTACAATGTATTCTGTCGGGTAATACAATTGCTTAGTGTAATCAAGAATTAATCTAACAAAACAACAGAATGCTCCCTGAGCTGAAGCATACAGTAATCAATACTTGACACCCATTTACAACAATAAATGGAAGTCAACACAACACACACATTGTTATTCAATTTATATATTCAAATTCATATTTTTTGAATAATGATTTTTGTATATGGCTGTCATACATGTAAAAACACACAAAAAACATAAAAACGTGACTTTAGTATATCAATTCATCAAAATGATTTGTAAGTATAAACAAATGTCAGTCCTTTTTAAATCAAATGGTTCAACAACCACCCTTTGACTCCATTAGTTAATTTTAGGATGGCGTGACTAAAGACATGGACGGATCAAAATACCATCAACATTTCAACCCCAGGGGCATGCGCTAATTAGTATACATCAGGGTGGGTCTTCTTCAGGACTGATATAGGTATTGCAGGCAGCCAGAAAAGTAATAAATTCAAGACACCTCCTCCATCCCAGGATAGAGTCCACAATGAGGCATCAATCAAGAGTCAAAGAGGGTCATCTCATTTCATCAAAACGTCAATAAATAAGGAGGACAAACATCAATTGGTCCCCTCGTCTAATTTCCAGTTGGTCGGTGGCTGGAAAGAATCCTAGCACACTGCTGTGTGTATTCTCCAAAGTGAGTTCCGAAATATCTCTGTGCAATAAATGCTAACTTTCCTCGGCATGTGAATGACTGTGGTTACTCAGGTAAAGTGGGTCCCAACGGTCTCTCTATATATAGGACTGTAGAAACTTGCAGCCCCAGAACTGACGCCCGCCTCCTATGCATGTTCCTGGAAAGCTGAGAGGCCGGTGTGCTGCCGAGAGATCAAAGAGTAGCTCTACAGTAGTGATCCATAAGGACGTCAAGCTGCCAGATGAATGTGCCTCGTACAGGCCCATTTAGTTACTGAACGTAGAGGTTAAAATGCTCCTGAAACACCTCACCATGAGTTGATGCAGGTGATTTGCCCACTCGTGCACCCGGATCAGTCCGGCTTTATGCTGGGCAGGAGTACAGCAGTTAATCTGTGTAGATTTCATGGGGTTTTTGGGGCCGCGCGGACCGGACCCGGGAAAATGCCATCATATTGTCCTTGGATGTGTGTATGGCTTTTGACACGTGGAGTGGCCCTTTATTTATGCAGTATTGGAGAGGCTCGGGTTCGGCCCTTGTTTCCTGCCATGGATTCAGCTCTTATACTCCGGTCCACTCTCCAGGTGGTGGTGAATGGGGGCACGTCTACCCTGTTTTCATTGTGACACAGCACGAGTCAGGGCTGTCCTCTTTCCCCCTTAATCTTCGCCCTGGTGTTAGAGCCATTGACAGCCTGGGTGAGAACCAACTCTATGATCAGAGGGTTGCGATGGACTGCAGAGTGGGAACACAGAATCTCCCTCTACATGAATGATATTCTGCTGTATGTTCCTGATCCCGCCAATTCCCTTGACAGAATCAGGCATATGTTCACATTATACCAGAGGTACTCGGGTTAGTTACACTATTAATTGGAATAAATCACTGATATATGTACTTAGGGGAGCAGCTCCAGTGTTGTCAATCGATTGTGAAGCCCAGGTAGTAACAGGTAGTTCTCGATACTTGGGGATTTTCATCATGTGTGATCAGAGGGTCTTCTACGCACATACTCTGGAGCTGCCGTTGGCTAGACTGAGAGTGGACGTCCAGCACTGGAGGGCGTTGCCTCTTGCTTTTTTGGGGAGGACTGCTCCCCAACCCTAACCAGATTCTTGTATGTGCTCCATTACATGCCATACCTGTTCCTTCGTCCTACTTCTAGGCCATAGACACTGAAATGTATACCCTGCTCTGGGATGAGGGTCTTCCACGTAAAGTTCTGGAGAAACTGACTCAGAGCTGGTTTGATGGAGGTATAACTCTTCCCGACATAAATAAGTATTACTGGGCGGCACAACTGATGGATATTAACCACTGGGTCCATCTTACGGAGAAGGATCCGGCGTACAGGATGGGCAGGGACAACATGCGACCTGGTGGTCATCTTAGAGCCATCTATGAGGGGTTCAGGGGTGGCACCCTCTCTCAACCCTACCATCACTACATTAGCTCTCTGGCACACTGCATTTCACAATATGGGGTGGAGGGACAAAAATCATACAGGCCACCCCCTTGTGGGATACGGCAAAGCTGGTTACCTTAGCAACACATGGAGGTTTTGACAAATGGGACTTAATTGGTCTGTCAAAGGTGGGTGATCTGTGGAAGCAGGGGGATGTGCTTCCTTTTTCAGAGTTACAAAGAGAGTACAAGCTAGCTCCCACCGAGACCTTCCGCTATTTACAAATCTGACAATCCCTGCGGAAGGCAATCCCTAGGAGGGTGGACCTCCCTAAGGGGCACATGCATCAAGCTATTTTGCGATCGCAAACGTTGCGAATCGCAAAAAAAGGACGTTTGCGATCGCAAAATAGCCATTTCTAATGCATCAATCCAAATTTGCGAAAACACATGTAATTCGCAAAAATAAGGAATTGCTATTTTAGCGAGCACCAAATTTGCGAATCCTTAATTGCGAATCAAAATTAAAGATTTGCAAAGCTATGCATGAAAATTCGCAATTACCAATTTTCTTGAAAATCGCTATTTTGCAATCACAATTTAAAGATTATTACAGGCAGGTGGTAACCAGGTGAAAAAAATCACAACAGGTGCTGAACATTAGCAAACTATTCAAACAGACCCAGGAGGCCTCAGAATGTTTCACAATGGCAGCGCTCTACGCTATGGCGAGGAGGATGAGGCTCCATGCAGCAGCTCAGCGAAAAAGGAGAATACAGGAGCGTATTTTTAGAGTGCGCATCACTTTGTTGGGGCAAACTGATGAGGAAATCTACGACAAGTATAGGCTAAATGGTGCCATGATCCTTGATCTAATTGCAGAACTGGATCCATTACTCCGGCGCCAGACTCGCAGGAACGATGCCATTCCCACTCATGTGCAGGTCCTATGTTGACTGCACCTACTTGCGTCAGGCAGTTTCCAGGGTGTAGTAGCTGTAGCTGGAGGGGTGTCACAAAGTTCCCTGCCACGTTTTTTAAATTCTTTCCTTAACGCCATGATGACAAGGATACACCACCACATTAGCTTCCCCTCAACCCCACAAGAACTGCTTAAGACTAAACTGGACTGCTATCAGGTAGTCCGGTTTCCCCATGTAATAGGTAGCATAGATTGTACGCATGTTGCCATTTGTCCACCAGCAGTGAATGAGTACATCTTTAGGAACCCTAAATCCTATCATTCACTTAATATCCAAGTAGTCTGCAATGCTAACAATGTCATAACTGACATTGTGACTCAAACCTGGAAGCACACATGACTTGTATATATTTAGACACAGTGGCATACACACTCGTCTGCTCAGGGGTGAATTTGGAAAAGGACATCTGCTTGGTAAACATATGTTATGATTTCTCTCACACTATGGCCAAATGGCAATGCATAACTGTGACTAACCGTTTGCTTACTACCCTGTAGGTGACAGCGCATACGCCGTGCGCAACTACATCTTGACACCATACCTCAACCCAACCACCCCAAATGAGCAGAGGTATAAAGCAGCGCACATCGCAACACGAAATGCAATCGAGCGCACCTTTGGGCTGATGAAAAGTCGCTTTCGCTGCCTCCACAAGACGGGCGGAGCGTTGCAGTACCGCCCGAGACCTGCTGCAGAATTGTGGCCACATGTGCCATTTTGCACAATATCACTACAAGGAGAGGGATACCACTGGAAATGTCAGACAGCGCGGCTGAGGAGGACAACCAGCCCGGCCAACCACTGCGACCAGCAGCTGGGGCAAACTTAGCAGAAGGGAGAAGGAGACGTGCAGAAATCACACAACATTATTTTCGAGGTGGGTAATGATGAGACAAGACACAGCATGATAGAACTGCACTGTATGTTTTTTAAGTAGAAATGTGGTAGTGTTAATGCACACAGACCAGCTGCTAAATAGCACAGTGAGTTTAAACAAAATAAATCAACAATATATCATCATTGGACATGAATGTCAGTCACAACGTATGCATTGATAATGGTTACATCACCTTATAGGAGGTAGTCTGCCAACACCACACTATTTTTTCCGACCACACACTCCCAAACACCTTTCGGTGGCCTCATTCACATCCTTCGCAATGGCTTCTGAAGGTGTGGTACTCCTAGTACTGCGCCTCCTGCATGTAGTCACTGGCACCAAGAGACTACTGAGGCTGGACGCCTCCTCACTCTCCCCTCCCCCCAACACATTGCTGCCCCCAGCAAAAGCAGTCTGAAATTGCTCTACTGCATTTGTGACCTGGACGAGTCCCCTGGCCACATCCCCACAACAATGGCTCACTTCGACCTGCATGGCCACAGACCGACGGGACAGCAGAGCTGTGTTGTTGCTCAGCCGGTTGTTGGATCTTGTGTAAGCATCTATGCGCCCTAATAATTGCTGATACCTTTTTCTTTGTGACACCTGGTCATCCTGCATCACCCTGCATAGCTCCTGTATGGCCTCATTGGACTGTCAATGCTCTTCCACCACTGCTGTGGTCAGCTCTTTCAAGCAGTCTCTCATTTCTGCCATGTTATTTGGCATATTGCAAAGTTGTGCCTGCATTAATCGCATATTCTTTGCTTGCAGGCGCTGCACCCTCAGCATTTGGCTCTCCAGCCCACCCCAGACATTGGGACTTTCACCCTCTGGTGTTGTCATCTGTGCCCTTGACCTGCGCCTCCGAGTTTGATTATATCTGCGGCGGACCTGTGACTGGGGTCTTGTCGTGGGTGTACCTCCAGGCTGAGATGTCTGGGGATCATGTACACTCTCCTCCTCAACTTCCATGGCAGGAAGTGGTGGGACTATGGACCTGCGTCTAGGTGAGCAAGGTTTGTGCTTTGTTGGGCCACGGGTGTCTCCACATCTGCCTCATCTAGAGTCTCCTATGTGTCTCCGCATTCACTTCCCTCAGACTCCTCTGCTGAAGCATCTGTGATGTTAAACAGTGCAATTTTCTGTTATTTGTCATGAAATTGAGTGTCACATTGTGTATTAATTTTTCAATTATATTACTATATGACACACAGTGTCCATATGTTTTACTTCCTTGTTGTAGTTGCCTACCAACTTCCCTTCCCTGCTTGTTACTCCCATAATGCATTTGGGTGTGTCAAGTAAAATGTGGACTGGAGTATGTTTCTGAACACTAGACCTGAACTGACGTGATGTCTCTAAATTTAATACCAGCTTTAAATGTACATTTGCATGCATCTTACCTTGTGAATTACTGTCCAGTGCAGAGGTGTCCAACTGCGTCACTCCGATTACAGCTTCAGGCTGGAGTGTGGACGCCACTAGGTCCTCCAGGGGTGTATTCCCAGGCAGTGTTGCAGGTCCCCCTCCAGTCTTCTTTGCCTCAGAAAGCCTGTCAGCAACCCTCTCCTTTGCACGGCTGCCCAGGTCATGCCACCTTTTGCGCAGGTCTGCAATTGTGCGGTTGGTGACCCCCACTGCGTTCAATTTGGATTGTATCCGGAGCCAGATTTTTCGCTTCTCTGACTCAGGGACCTGGAGTGATAGTTTGCCAAACACCTTGTCATGGCTCCTCACAACTTCCTCAATTAGGATTTCTATCTCCTTTTCACTGAACTTTAGTTTCCTTTTTCTATTTGCAGCTTTCTTCCCAGATGCTCCTGGATCCATTTTTTTGGCACAGAAAAGTTTTGCAAAACTGTAAAAGGTAACTTCAGCTGTGCTCCTGCACTCAGAAGGAGACGTGCAGAAATCACACAACATTATTTTCGAGGTGGGTATTGATGAGACAAGACACAGCATGGTAGAACTGCACTGTATGTTTTTTTAAGTAGAAATGTGGTAGTGTTAATGCACACAGACCAGCTGCTAAATAGCACAGTGAGTTTAAACAAAATAAATCAACAATATATCATCATTGGACTTGAATGTCAGTCACAACGTATGCATTGATAATGGTTACATCACCTTATAGGAGGTAGTCTGCCAACACCACACTATTTTTTCCGACCACACACTCCCAAACACCTTTCGGTGGCCTCATTCATATCCCTCGCAATGGCTTCTGAAGGTGTGGTACTCCTAGTACTGCGCCTCCTGCATGTAGTCACTGGCACCAAGAGACTACTGAGCTGGACGCCTCCTCACTCTCCCCTCCCCCAACACATTGCTGCCCCCAGCAAAAGCAGTCTGAAATTGCTCTACTGCATTTGTGACCTGGACGAGTCCCCTGGCCATATCCCCACAACAATGGCTCACTTCGACCTGCATGGCCACAGACCGACGGGACAGCAGAGCTGTGTTGTTGCTCAGCCGGTTGTTGGATCTTGTGTAAGCATCTATGCGCCCTAATAATTGCTGATACCTTTTTCTTTGTGACACCTGGTCATCCTGCATCACTCTGCATAGCTCCTGTATGGCCTCATTGGACTGTCAATGCTCTTCCACCACTGCTGTGGTCAGCTCTTTCAAGCAGTCTCTCATTTCTGCCATGTTATTTGGCATATTGCAAAGTTGTGCCTGCATTAATCGCATATTCTTTGCTTGCAGGCGCTGCACCCTCAGCATTTGGCTCTCCAGCCCACCCCAGACATTTGGACTTTCATCCTCTGGTGTTGTCATCTGTGCCCTTGACCTGCGCCTCCGGGTTTGATTATATCTGCAGCGGACCTGTGACTGGGGTCTTGTCGTGGGTGTACCTCCAGGCTGAGATGTCTGGGGATCATGTACACTCTCCTCCTCAACTTCCATGGCAGGAAGTGGTGGGACTATGGACCTGCGTCTAGTGTGAGCAAGGTTTGTGCTTTGTTGGGCCACGGGTGTCTCCACATCTGCCTCATCTAGAGTCTCCTATGTGTCTCCGCATTCACTTCCCTCAGACTCCTCTGCTGCAGCATCTGTGATGTTAAACAGTGCCATTTTCTGTTATTTGTCATGAAATTGAGTGTCACATTGTGTATTCATTTTTCAATTAAATTACTATATGACACACAGGGGTCGATTCCGATTCGGGCCGGAAAACGTGCCGACCGACTCGGCACGGGAATTTAGTCCGACCGACACGTACCGGCCCCGTCCGACCCGCGTAGTATGATGAAATGCATGTGAATCACGACCGACTCGTACGGAACACAAGCCGAATGCCCGAGCCGGACGGAAACAAGCTATCCGGCCGGGAAACCACGCGAATCGAACCGACCGACACGCACCAGGAATCAACCCGAACGAAACGGACCCGCGAACTCCGACCCGCGCAGTACGATGCAATGCGTGCAAAACCAGACCGACTCGCACGGAGCACAAGCCGTACGACCGACACGCATACAAAAGCCACCCGAAACAACACAAAACTCCGCGACAGACTCGTACGCCGCACATGAAACCTAGCTTAAACACAGCGGGAACGAGTCGGACAACATCGCACGAGACAACTGCAGCGTCCCACTCGGTCAGAAGAACGTCTCCTACATGCACAAAAAAGACAAAGGAAAAAACACAAAAAAAAGGGCCAAACAAGCAATCACAAAGCCAATAAATACAAGGGGGAAAAAAAATGGAATAAGGACACACCCCCAATTCCACCCATATAAAGGCCTCAATTCCATACCATGATCCTTTGCAAATGCCACTGACCTGCCAGCACACAACACCATCAGACAGCAACCACAGACACACACACAGCTCATCCATCACACAAGCCACACACCATTAGCACCTCAACAAATAGCACCCTCACACACACACCCAGCAAAACCTACACTCACCCACCCTCACCTGCACACACACACACATCAATCACCTCCACCACCCATCACCATGCCCCCAAAGAAGAATCACAAGTTCCTAGATAGTGAATTGGAAGTCCTGGTAGACGAGATCCTCAGGGTAGAGCCACAGTTGTTTGGCACATTGGTCCAACAGACCCCCATGGCGCAGAAAACCAAGATGTGGGAGATGATCGTCGACAGGGTCAACGCACAATCACCATGTTTGCGCACAAAGGAACACATCCAGAACAGGTGGTATGATGTGCGCAGGAGGGTCAGGGACCTACTGAAGAAGGATTACCTCCTGAGTCAGCACACCGGCAGTGGCCCTCCTGCCAAACCAGTATACCTCAGGCCCTGGGAGGAGAAGGTGCGGGCCATCCTACCACCAGTGAGCGTATATGGACTAACAAACATCCCAGAGCCTGGTGAGTACACAACTAATATACACAATATGGTGTGACAATACACACACATCACTGTCAAGGGGATAGTCAAACCATGCACCATTAGCAAATCCACACCAACCATAACATAATCATCCCAAGATGTGAATGCTAGTCAGACAAACACAATACCTGCCATCTCATAGTGATATGTAACTGTGTCATGACATGTACAAACCTAACAACAAATACAGCAAGGCAGTGGCACAAATATAACCAACAAACACTGTCAGACATCTTACCACCACTAGAACACCACCTCACAGGCAAGCTCACTGAAAGGAAGGAATTCTGTGTATGCTGGTGAAGTCAGTGTAGCCAATAGCATGATGGGAATTGTAGTCACAGATATTGGTCACCCTCACAATTGGCCCATCAACACCACCCTCAACCATGCTCACATCACAGGGAGTGGAAAAGGACTGACAAGATGGCTGACACTGGGTACTGCTGTGGGGAGCACAAGGCCCTGCTGGGAACTGTGCAACAACCAACAGCAGGACACCACTGACTGACATCCTGAAAGCCAACTTGCACTGCCTGCAATGGAAGCACGTTCCATGGTGGGATATCTGGCTGGGTGGGAAGGAGGACTCACAGCTCTGACCATAGTTCCCAGCAGCTTTTCTCACACACCCCCTTCACACAAACTCCACACAACTCACCTGGGAGAATGCATTGCCTCACACTCTAATTAAATATCCCACAAAGAACTACCACACTGGGTTATGCTGTGTGAAGCACAGGGACACTTTTGGGACTTGTAGCCAAACAAACGCCAGGACAACACTGTCAGCCATCCTGTCAGCACAGGCACACTACTCCACAGGGAAGCAGAGTCAAAAGGAAGGAAGTATGGGCATGCTGGGAAGGGGGGTGTAGGCAATAGCATGATGGGAGTGGTAGTCACAGCTCAACATCCCCCACCCTCATGGCCCAGCAAGCTCACACTGAAGCATGCACACCTCACAGGGAGTGAAAAGCCACTTCAAAGATGTCTGACACTGGCCTCAGTTGTGGGGAGCACAAGGCCCTGCTGGGAACTGTGCAACAACCAACAGCAGGACACCACTGACTGACATCCTGACAACCAACTTGCACTCCCTGAAATGGAAGCACGTTTCATGGTGGGATGTCTGGCCTGGGGGTAGGAGGAGTGCCAGCTCCGACTACACCTACCAGCAGGCCCTTACACACACACCACTTCCACTAACTCCAAACAACACACCTGGGACCATGCTCTACAAGAGAGTGAGTGAAAAGCCACTTCCAAGATGTCTGACACTGGCCTCAGCTGTGGGGAGCACAAGGCCCTGCTCGGAACTGGGCACCAACAAACAACAGGACCACACTGTCAGCCATCTTCCCATTGCTCTCACACACAGTGAAGTCCACTCAAAAGGAAAGAAGTATGGGCATGCTGGGAAGGGGGGTGTAGCCAATAGCATGATGGGAGTGGTAGTCACAGCTCAACATCCCCCACCCACATGGCCCAGCAAGCTCACACTGAAGCATGCACACCTCACAGGGAGTGAAAAGCCACTTCAAAGATGTCTGACACTGGCCTCAGCTGTGGGGAGCACAAGGCCCTGCTGGGAACTGGGCACCAACAAACAACAGGACCACACTGTCAGCCATCTTGCCATTGCTCTCACACTCACACACAGTGAAGTCCACTCAAAAGGAAGGAAGTATGGGCATGCTGGGAAGGGGGTGTAGCCAATAGCATGATGGGAGTGGTAGTCACAGCTCAACATCCCCCACCTACATGGCCCAGCAAGCTCACACTGAAGCATGCACACCTCACAGGGAGTGAAAAGCCACTTCAAAGATGTCTGACACTGGCTTCAGCTGTGGGGAGCACAAGGCCCTGCTGGTAACTGGGCACCAACAAACAACAGGACCACACTGTCAGCCATCTTGCCATTGCTCTCACACTCACACACAGTGAAGTCCACTCAAAAGGAAGGAAGTATGGGCATGCTGGGAAGGGGGTGTAGCCAATAGCATGATGGGAGTGGTAGTCACAGCTCAACATCCCCCACCCACATGGCCCAGCAAGCTCACACTGAAGCATGCACACCTCACAGGGAGTGAAAAGCCACTTCAAAGATGTCTGACACTGGCTTCAGCTGTGGGGAGCACAAGGCCCTGCTGGTAACTGGGCACCAACAAACAACAGGACCACACTGTCAGCCATCTTCCCATTGCTCTCACACACAGTGAAGTCCACTCAAAAGGAAAGAAGTATGGGCATGCTGGGAAGGGGGGGGGGTGTAGCCAATAGCATGATGGGAGTGGTAGTCACAGCTCAACATCCCCCACCCACATGGCCCAGCAAGCTCACACTGAAGCATGCACACCTCACAGGGAGTGAAAAGCCACTTCAAAGATGTCTGACACTGGCCTCAGCTGTGGGGAGCACAAGGCCCTGCTGGGAACTGGGCACCAACAAACAACAGGACCACACTGTCAGCCATCTTGCCATTGCTCTCACACTCACACACAGTGAAGTCCACTCAAAAGGAAGGAAGTATGGGCATGCTGGGAAGGGGTGTAGCCAATAGCATGATGGGAGTGGTAGTCACAGCTCAACATCCCCCACCCACATGGCCCAGCAAGCTCACACTGAAGCATGCACACCTCACAGGGAGTGAAAAGCCACTTCAAAGATGTCTGACACTGGCCTCAGCTGTGGGGAGCACAAGGCCCTGCTGGGAACTGGGCACCAACAAACAACAGGACCACACTGTCAGCCATCTTGCCATTGCTCTCACACTCACACACAGTGAAGTCCACTCAAAAGGAAGGAAGTATGGGCATGCTGGGAAGGGGGGTGTAGCCAATAGCATGATGGGAGTGGTAGTCACAGCTCAACATCCCCCACCCACATGGCCCAGCAAGCTCCTACTGAAGCATGCACACCTCACAGCGAGTGAAAAGCCACTTCAAAGATGTCCGTCACTGGCCTCAGCTGTGGGGAGCACAAGGCCCTGCTGGGAACTGTGCAACAACCAACAGCAGGACACCACTGACTGACATCTTGACAACCAAATTGCACTCCCTGCAATGGAAGCACGTTTCATGGTGGGATGTCTGGCCTGGGGGGAGGAGGAGTGCCAGCTCCGACTACACCTACCAGCAGGCCCTTACACACACACCACTTCCACTAACTCCAAACAACACACCTGGGACCGTGCTCCACAAGAGAGTGAGTGAAAAGCCACTTCCAAGATGTCTGACACTGGCCTCAGCTGTGGGGAGCACAAGGCCCTGCTGGGAACTGTGCAACAACCAACAGCAGGACACCACTGACTGACATCCTGAAAGCCAACTTGCACTCCCTGCAATGGAAGCACGTTCCATGGTGGGATATCTGGCTGGGTGGGAAGGAGGACTCACAGCTCTGACCATAGTTCCCAGCAGCTTTTCTCACACACCCCTTAACACAAACTCCACACAACTCACCTGGGAGAATGCATTGCCTCACACTCTAATTAAATATCCCACAAAGAACTACCACACTGGGTTATGCTGTGTGAAGCACAGGGACACTTTTGGGACTTGTAGCCAAACAAACGCCAGGACAACACTGTCAGCCAACCTGACAGCACAGGCACACTACCCCACAGGGAAGCAGAGTCAAAAGGAAGGAAGTATGGGCATGCTGGGAAGGGGGGTGTAGCCAATAGCATGATGTGAGGTTTAGTCACAGATATTGGTCACCCTCACAGTTGGCCCATCAACACCACCCTGAACCATGCTCACATCACAGGGAGTGGAAAAGGACTGACAAGATGGCTGACACTGGGTACTGCTGTGGGGAGCACAAGGCCCTGCTGGGAACTGGGCACCAACAAACAACAGGACCACATTGTCAGCCATCTTGCCATTGCTGTCACACTCGCACACAGTGAGAGTCCACTCAAAAGGAAGGAAGTATGGGCATGCTGGGAAGGGGGTGTAGCCAATAGCATGATGGGAGTTGTAGTCACAGATATTGGTCACCCTCACAATTGGCCCATCAACACCACCCTGAACCATGCTCACATTACAGGGAGTGGAAAAGGACTGACAAGATGGCTGACACTGGGTACTGCTGTGGGGAGCACAAGGCCCTACTGGGAACTGGGCACCAACCAACAGCAGGACACCACTGACTGACATCCTGACAGTCAACCTGCACCCACTGCAAGGGTGGCATGCTTCATGTTGGGATAACTGGGCTGGGGGGAGAAGGAAGGCCGGATGTCAACCAAATACAACCAATGCTGGCCATGCACACACCTCAACATTCACATTGAAAAGCCTCAGGTTTGCAGGACAATGTGCTACACCAATATCAACCTCTTACAGTTACAACTTAGGACAATGCAATGTACAGGCCCGCATCCAGAGGTACAGTCACAACTGTCAGGTGTGTGAACCATTGATGCCTGTAGAAATATAACATACATTGTGTGTCTCTTCCAAAAACAGGTGATGATGGGGACACAGCAGCAGGCGAGGAGGAGTCCCTGTCCCAGGCTCCGGGGGACACTGAGCTCACTGGTGTGGAACAGCCTCTGCACTCCTCGGATGGTGAAGACCCACCTGGCCCCTCCGGTGCGAGTCATCATGCAGCACCAGCAGGACCAACATCTGCACCCCCTGCACCCACCCCTCCAACAACTGCCAACACACAGACCACCCCCGCCGACACGGATAGACCAAGGACCACCAATGACAACAGCAAAGGGACCCTGGCACAACGTCGAGCTACGGACAACGACCCCAGTAACAACCCCCAAGGGGGCCTAGGGTCACCTGGGCGTGCCACCGCAGGTCCCGCACGAGTCGCCAGGGGTGGTGGGAGGGGTGGTAGGCAGAGGTCGCTGTTTGCAGAGGGGTCTGGACTGCATGATGACCCACAACTGGCATGCATTGCTGAGGCGTACCAGAATAGCACCGGAGAGGTCAGCCAGGTAGTGGGGATCCTCAAGGACATCCAACAGCAGCAGGCTGCCCATCATGCCCGCTTGGACTCACGCATGTCCCGTGTGGAGACACACCTGTCTCGCATGGAGTCCAAGTGGGACACATGGCAAGAACTGACAGCGGTGCATAGGGACATATTCACATGGCTCCGCCAGAATAGAACCAACATGGCCACACCTCCCTGTGTGCCCACAACATCTGGTGCTGCAACAACTGCAACTGCCACAGGGAGGGAAGAGGACTCTGGCGGAGAGTCCCCTGCACCGCAGCAGCCTGCACGTGAGGGTCCCCCCCAAAGAAGAGGGGTCATCCGAGGAAGTAAAACTGAGAGGTTGATGGCCATGTACATCCCCCAGGAAGCCAACACCTGTTCTGGAAAGTCTCCTTAGTGTGCAAACTGTTGACCCTGTAGAATGCAACAACTCTCCCACATGACATGGGGAGTCTAAGTTGGACTAATGTATCAGATGACTGTGGACTTCACTCAGGACATTTCTGCTACCAAGACTTCCAACTCATCTGGGAACTTTGAAGCACAATCCCAATGTACAGCACCCACCATCCTGTGCACTATACTCACACATGTTTGTAAATAAAATCACTACTACACCATACTTGCCTCTGTTGTGATTCCAACGTGGTTACTGTAATGGGGATGATGATCTGCTAAATTACACTGTGTATGCTAACTGCTATAGCAAGTACAACACCGTCATGTGAGTCATGGTGACGTTGTTGTATTCCTCTTAGGGTGTCCATAAACGGGATTTCCAGAATCATGTCCTTATATAGGCACAATTCGCCCTGCCCTAATATAGGCATAAAATCCCAGCCCTTATTTAGGCATTAAACTGTGCACTCCAAATACAGGCATGGTCTCCAACATCCGTCCACCCTAACGTCACAACGAGTTCATGAAGAACAGACCCTTAGGCTGCGGGAGTTTCCCTAGCCCAGGACTATTGATTTCTTCAAGGACTCATATATTATGCATGAACCATTATTCCTTAGGGGTTCATTGATGACGTCTTCCGCTGTCCGACTCACGTCAATGCTAACATTCTTAGGTGCCTCTCAGGTATAAATACAACTTCCCTAGCCCCTGTAAATCAGAGGAGACCTCGACTTCAGAGGAGCCCGTTTCCCGGCCGGACGCACTGAGAAGACGCTGTCATCCCTGCACGCAGAGAGTCCAGCTTCCAGTGATCTAACTTCCCTTGCGGGGTGTTGGAGTTCGAGAAAGAGATTCCTACCTCTCTCATTCTTCAGGTATGGAGCTGACTAGAACCTAGAGGGACTCTTGGCATACTAGGCATACTAGGCTTAACATACTCATAGTAAACTATAGTAAGGAATACTTCACCTACTTCATACCTCTCCCTACACCTAGGACAGGTTAGGTACATTGGGGTAGAACTAGGTTAGAAACGCATCGTATGAGTACTCGCATTTTTAGTCTATGTTATTTTATGTAAATGCATATATGCTAAAAAGATAATGCTATCTCAGTATTATTTATTTCTACTGCTCACTCTGTACATTATTTATCTCGCATACTGTTTTGTGATCGTAACAGCACATTTAACTTACACCAGAAACAAGACTGTTCAATAAATCTTTTATTGAAACGCCCGTCTGTTCTTTCTGTGTAACTTTGAGGAAAACTAAGCATGCACGACTGAGCTGAGTGAAATAGTTATCTATTGTTTCTACGACTCTGGGACACGTTCTGATTCTAAAGGGAAACAAAGTGGTCATGTTTTGCGGCTGCCAGAAACTACTCCCTTCTTGTCGTCAAGAAGTTTCTAGTGGCCTCTGAGCTAGCTGGCACAAGTAGTTAAGTTTAATATACTCGATAGGGACATACCGACCTTAGTCCTATGTCAAACCTATAGGATATATTATTCCAATGCGCAGAGCCTATTAGGGAAATAGAAGCTACACTACATGGCGCCCAACCGTTTGGTAAGGCAGTAATTCAACGTTAGATACTGAGTAACTCAGCCGTGCTTTTTCTCTCAGAGACCCCTACCCATATACTCCAAAAGACGTCTGGAGTGGGCAGGGTTAAGTATCCGCCACGGCTACATAGGGCAGTACCCTATATATTAGCTGTTTGGTTTGCTCAACGTTGAAGGATACAGTGTTCCACAATATTGTGCACCTTATCTTTGTTTCCTTGAAACTTGTTCTACATTTTTCATAAAACAAAATGACTGAAACCGAAAACGGTGGAGCTGCGGCTGATCCAGCCCAAGCAGCATTTTTTAACAATACCGGTTTAAATGAAGCCGAGGAGGGTGTCATTGACATCGCTCCAAACTTAAGAAGAGCCATTACTCTAAAACTTATAAAACATGGCCTACCACCGAGAGGAGGTACAGCAGTTTTCGTGATAGAGGCACACAAATCCTTTCAGACAGAGGTATTCTATTCATGGGTAATACTTCCTGAATCCAATCCAGTAACACACATGTTTCACTTCTACAAATAAGATGAACCACCAGAGGAATACATTCCTTTCGAGGATATAGAAATTCCATTAACATACCAAGAGCATCAGCTCTGGTTTAAAGGCGCCCTAAAACATCACAGAAACATTACCAGGCTCGGTCCACTAGGTAGACCAGGAGCAACATGGCCGATTCTAGCCGGCTACACACCTCATCCTGAACTTGACATAATGTCAGATGAGGAACTACTTACTCAACTCACAGAGTTAATAAAAATCTACAGACAATTGGTCCAATATGTCATGCGGACTTTCACAGTCCAACCACCATTAACAATTCCAAATCAAACTCCTCACCAGGGGAACACACTAAAAATTACACCACAGACTCTATACGCAGTCATGGGTAAAATGCCCACAAAACGTGAGCAAATTCCATTCTGGATAGCTCAAAAATTACTCAAATCGAAGCAGTATTTCCAAATACTAGCCCGCATGAGAAACACAGAATCCTAACCATCAGTTTACTGATGGGGATCACACCACAACTGGAAGACTGCACCACTTGGGGCTCAGTCTTTGCTGTCATCTATACTAAAACACACGGCATTCCGTCAATTGCGGTAATACCAAATTCAAAACGAATACGGGGCAGAGCCTGCTTTAAATTTAGGTATGAAATTACTGAAAAATTTCGACCAGGTCTTAACAATAATATTATCTAATATTAAAGGAGAGGCAGCAGCAGTGGCGATCCGCCAAAAATTAAGGGAATTCGATGTTACAGAACATCAGACAGAGCTACCCAGAATAATAGAACAATCTTATGCAGAATTAGGCAGAGATAGTTTGGGTGGAAGACCAGTGAAGCCGAAACTATCTGAAAGTCCTGAGAAGGACTCAATTAAAGAAACTCCTACATCTTCTAAAAAGAAGTGGGAGACTAATAAACAAAATTCAAACAAGAAACGTTCTCAATCCCGAGGTAGGTCTCCTCAAAAGGAGCCCTCAGAAAGGAGGTATAACCTCAGGAATAGGGATAATTTGAGAAAACCTGATAGGTATCAAGATACTGATACACGTTCCTCTCGTCCCTTTCAGGTCTCATCACAGACTTCGGAAAGAAGAGGACGAACAGAACATAGAGAAGAACGCGTGAAATCGAAAGACGACAAACACGCTCCAAAAACTAAAGCAAAACCTCAATTCTCCAAAAAGAAAGTAGCAGGTCTGAAGATTAGACATGCCGAGAATACTGAGAACACAACTCAAGAATGGAGAATGGGCTCAGACAATGCTGGACAGTGCAGCAGAAGTCACAATAGCTCGCCAGAACCTGAAGGAACTTCTGGAGATAGTGGACTTGAATGAGTACATCACAGTTGAGACTGTAGACGCCAGGGTTAGTACTCCACAAAAGTTATATGACATAACACTCCGGATGGAGGGAGACAAACCTAGACAGGTGAAAGCACTTTTTTGGGAAAGACTATCAAAGGGCTATGACATACTTCTAGCAGAAAAGGACTGGCCACCACAATTTGTCAGGGAGTGCCCACACGGCGAGGACATTATTATGCCTGCCTTCTCCAACCATATACCAATACATCTAAGATATACATATGCCAGGAAATGGGCAGTGGCCCAGGCCCCAGCATTATATAAAAATCATGTAGGATGGGACGAGGACTCCCCTCACCATAAAATACATCTGAAACATGAACCAACTGCACAAAGGCAGTATCCTATAAAGCAAGAAGCTAAAAAACAGGTCAGGGAGATCTTAGATCAACTTGAATACCAAGGGGTGATTGAAACATGCACCTCCTCAATGAACAATCCTTTGTTTCCTGGCTCCAAACCAGACAATATATATTGTCTAGTTTTGGACTACAGACACTTAAACACTTGTTCTAAAACTTTTGCAGTGCAAAATGCACATAGCACAGCATTAATGAATAACATTGTGCGTAAAAAATACAAAACAACATTAGACATCTCAAATGGTTTCTTTTGTCAAAACATAGCACCTGAAAGCAGGTACTTAACAGCATTCTCCATAATGGGGACCCTGCGTCACTTTTGTCGACTCCCACAAGGGTTCAAGAACAGCCCAGGTTTATTCTCAGCGAGGGTAACGGAGTTACTACAAATTTATGACAATGAGGCATTATCCTATGTCGATGACATCTATCTGACAGACGATGACCTGGAAAAACACTTGAACAGGGTGAGCACCATTATACTGGGTTTCGCCTCTGAGGGCTACAAGTTCAACTTTAAAAAGTCCAGAATTGCCCATCTCAATGTCCTATTTTTGGGATATGAGCTTTCAAGTGAAGGCAAGAGCTTGGCAGCTAACTTTCTAGAGAAATGTGCACTGCTCCAACCTCCAAAAACGCAAAAAAACGTACAATCCATCCTGGGTTTCCTCAATTTTGGCAGAACATACATTCTAAACTACGCAGAAAGGGTTAAACCTCTCTACGCATTAATCAAACCTGATTTTTCAATCAAAAATTGGACACAGGAACACACAGAAATCTTGCGTTCACTACAGGCTAACATGTTAGCAACAAATCACTTACAAACACGCGTAAGTCAACGAAATTTGGTGATCCGAATAATTTCGGGTCAATGTGGATTCACCTACTTAACCTTCAATGAGGGTGAGAAAATACCAATCGCATACAAATCTCATTTGTACACACAAGCGGAAATGCGCTTCAGTTCAACTGAGAAAATTCTGACAGCAGTTCAAACCGCTGTAGCAAAAGAAAGAGCCTTAGCCCAAGGGAAACGCATTATTGTCGTAACCCCAGTACCAGCTTTAGAAGCGGTCACAAAAGCAAGCATTCCAAATGCTAAAGCATTACATCCAAGATGGATACAATGGGTTAATTCTCTTGCTGCAACAGATGTTGAATATGTTTTTGATCCAGATTTAAAAACACAAGCATTCCTGCAATATGAACAAGAATGTCCTCTGCCCACTGAGATTCTGCCTCTCGATCAGTACGAATTCATAATTTACACTGACGGATCCGCACAGCCCGCAACAGGGAGTAAGCAAGCTTACAGTGCAGCGTGTGCAATCGTTACAGGTCGCATGCGAAATGGCATCTTCAGACCTATGGTCACAAAAACTCAATCTCTAGGAGATTGTACAGCTCAGCGAGCTGAACTACAAGCATTCAAACTGACACTTGAGAGTACGGATCGAGAATTCCCCACGCTGATAGTGTGCGATTCCTTTTACTGTGTTCAGTCGTATAATGACTATATACGAAACTGGCTTGAAAATGGTTTCAAAGATGCGAAAGGTGGCACAATAAAGCACAAAATGCTTTGGGAACAAGTAGTTCAGTTGAAAAACGAACTACCAAAGGCTCACGTGATTCACACACTGAGTCATCAACGTGATGGCATTTACGTTGCAGGGAATTCATTGGCTGACGAAGCCGCAAAGGGGGCTGTTCAGACGGCTTCCGTAGCTGCAATCACTCGTTCAAAAACTAAAATAGACGGTGAGGTAATGTTGGCTGTCAATCCTTCAAGCAAAGGCAGCAGTGCAGCGTTACCAAAAAAGTTTCCACTCAAGTACTCTTATGTAATTGATGCGAACAACGTTCCTTTTGCTCGAAACCCTGGAGTGGGGGATAGGGTAATTCCAAACATGGAACGTAGAGCAGCCTTGATTTATGAAACACATTTGGGGGAGGGTCTGTCACATCAAGGGATCTCTAAAACAATTTTGACATTAAAAGAGATGTACTGGTGGCCTGGAATGAATACAGAAATTC